>SJYT01051725.1:405569-504996 GCA_006410635.1 Cephalophus harveyi | reverse complement strand
TAAGAGACAGGTGCTGAACTGATGCTTTTGAACTGTGATGTTGGAGAAGATTCTTGAGAGTCCCTTGGACTGCAAGGAGATCCAACCAGTCCATTCTAAAGGAGATCAGCCCTGGCTATTCTTTGGAAGGAATGATGCTAAAGCTGAAACTCCAGTACTTTGGCCACCTCATGCGAAGAGTTGACTCATTGGAAAAGACTGATGCTGGGAGGGGTTGGGGGCAGGAGGAAAAGGAGACTACAGAGGATAAGATGGCTGGATGGCATCGCCGACTCGATGGACGTGAGTTTGAGTGAACTCCAGGAGATGGTGATGGACAGGGAGGCCTGGCATGCTGTGATTCATGGGGTCACACAGAGTCAGACACGACTGAGCGACTGAACTGAACTGAACTGAATGGAGTATGGAGTTACCAGGGGCACCTGGAGCTATAACAGTTCCTGCCTGTTGGGCTCAGTCTTCTTCAAGCACACTCTCTGGCCACTTATTCTAACTGGCTGTGAGATAGACATCCCTCTCCTTGCTCTTACTGGGGATTGCACAGACAGTCTATGTGGGATAAGTTAGTTATGCTATAAACTGTTGAGTTGTTTAACTCTTGCTCTGTTATGAATCATAGCCAGTGCTCAGTAGTTCAACACAATAGTCATTTATCTGCCTCATGGATACATTTAGACTCTGTTCTGTAGGGTGGTTCTTCTGTTCTCAGCTGTACTCATCCCTCAGGTCTTGGCTGCCTGGGGATGTGTGATCCAGACTGGGCTTGGTGGTCATTCTTCTACCCACATACCTCTTGCCTCCCTCCTGGGACCAGTGAGCTAACCTGCATGATCTTCTCACAGCAATACCAGAAGTACAATAGAACAAGCAGAAACACATAATGCTGCTTTTAGCTTAGACTTGAAACTGGAATGCAGTTATTTCTGCCTCATTCTTTTGGCCAAATCCAGTTGTGTGACAATATCCAAAATCTTGAAGTAGGAAAGGAGGCACTGCCCACTGTGGGGGTTGAGAGGAGGAGGTGCAGCACTACAAATTAAGTGGCAAAGGGTGTGGGTATTTAGAGATTGGAAGACTGGGGGCCACAAACTCAACCTATCTCAGCTGTTAAGAAATACAGTGAAATATTTCCAAGTTGTAATGCTACTTCAGAGGAGATAGCCATGAAGTTAGCTTGGAGGTGGTGAGGAAACTTGTGCGGAAGAGCTGGACCATGAGAAAGACATGGAATTTTCCAAGTAGGTAAGGATGAGTGAATGGAGCAACACTGAGTTAATGATAGATGGGACAGAGTAGAGGCTAGTCCCGGAAGTCTGCAAATGAATGGAGCATTTGGGGCGTGATGAGTTGTCCTATATAGGTGGATCATAAGACACAATCCTTGCACACCATATTGTTTCATCACATTGCTCTTTCCAGTGAGTTATCATAGCTTCTAAAATGTCAAAATTTCAGGCACTGTGCCAGGAAGAGTTATCCTATTGCATATTCTTCAGAACATGCTTCATAGGTAGCAACTTTCTTTATACCTCAAAAAATTATTTTGCTTAAGTCAGGTGAAGGGTTTCACACATACGTATTGTTTTCAATGGGACTAGTGTTCCTTCAATGTATCTGTGCCACTTAGCTTAGCTCAGTGTGTCCTGTCATCTGTGATGGTGGTGGGGTAGTTGCTAAGTCATGTCCGACTCTTTCGACCCCATGGATTGTAGCCTGCCAGTGTCCTCTGACCATGGGATTCTCCAGGCAAGAATACTGGAGTGGGTTGCCATTTCCTTCTCCAAGGGATCTTCCTGATCCTAGAATCTTCCATCTATGCCATATGCCACATGTGAAAAAAATAATGATAAGCAATGTTTGTTTGCTTTCAGAAGGCACTGAGGTCTCACAGAAGGTGAGCTCTTCTTTCTGTGAAGCCCTCCCTGACACTTTCTCCCCCTTTCTCCTGCCAGTTCCTCCTGCTGAAACTTTTCATTTCTCTCTCTACTTCCTTCAGAATTTTTTGTTGGGATGTGACTTTAGGTGTGACTATTTGATCACTGTCTCCTCAATTATATTGTTAGCGTGTAGGAGAACAGCAGGCTGACTGTTTTGCACATAACTGGTTCCCCAGCACCTAGCATAGGGCCAGGGTCATAATGCCTGAATACTAAATATTGATTAGGTGAATGAGTGAATCAGTTGAATGACTGAATTAGATAGGCCAAAACTGCTGGCTCTATGAAATAGATAGGTTTTGCTTTATTTATAAAACTGCAAGAACTCTCCAGGCTTATCACTTAGCTGGGGTAATGTGGACAGACTACATTTATTCTCCAGCGCTTCCATTTGATCAGTATTCACTGTGGCTTGAGCTCTGGCTTGATGTGAATACTGGTGATCTGGAGATGATTAAGGTAGGTTCTGCGCTGAAGTTATTGCTGGTTTAGTGAGAGAAATAGAGAAGGGAAGGGGCAAGGACAATGACTATTCTAAGTATTAAGATATGGGTATGAGAACGTTGAACTTGGAGAAGAGGCTTTGGACTTAGCTGGACCTCCATTGGGGCTTCATAAAAAGGGGAGTCTGAACTGAGTCAGGAAGGCTAATCAGCAGCCAGACACATAACCGGGAAGAACATTTTGGGCAGAATGGAGCAGAGGTTCAAGGCACTGGGAAGTGAGCAATCAAGGCCCACTGTGGAAAGCTTCAAATAATTCATTAGTGTGGAATGAAGAAAGCAAGGACAGGAATGACAGGAGAGGAAGCTGAAGGTCAACATGGTCATATCACAAAGTGTCATTCAAGCCTAGCTGAGGACTGGACTTTTTCCTGAAGGGAGTGAGGAGCAATTGAAGGGTTTTAATTGAGAAGTCTGTATGCAGGTCAGGAAGCAACAGTTAGAACTGGACATGGAACAACAGACTGGTTCCAAATAGGAAAAGGAGTACGTCAAGGCTGTATATTGTCACCCTAGACACTGATGCTGGGAGGGATTGGGGGCAGGAGGAGGAGGGGACGACAGAGGATGGGATGGCTGGATGGCATCACTGACTCGATGGATGTGAGTCTGAGTGATCTCCGAGAGATGGTGATGAACAAGGAGGCCTGGCGTGCTGTGATTCATGGGGTCGCAAAGAGTCGGACACGACTGAGCGACTGAACTGAACTGAACTGAATCAGGAGTTGGTAAGATCAGATTTTTCTCTGGACACAATGGAGAATAGATTGGAAGGCTTGGGGCTGTTGGGAAGAAGATAAACAAAGAGCAGTTAATTACTCAGTGTGATAAGGTCTCTAAGAGATTTGGTGCTTGCTCTGTGATGTCAGAGCAGGAACATCTAAACTAGAACTGAGGTCTCGGTCTAGACTAAAGGAAGTTATCAGGCTGAAGAATTTTGCAAGCACATAGAAGTATGAAAGCACAGAAGTATGCGAGAATGTGACTTTTTCAGGGCACTCCAAAGGATTTTTTATTGCTGGAATATAGAACACTAAGAGGGAATTGTCTGCCCTCTGATGCCCTTTTGCAACACCTACCGTCTTTCTTGCGTTTCTTTTACCTTGGACGTGGGATATCACTTCACGGCTGCTCCAGCAAAGCACAACTGCTACTCCTGAGCTTGGACGAGGGGTATCTCCTCACCACCATCCCTCCTGACCTTGAACGTGGAGTAGCTCCTCTAGGCCCTCCTGCGCCCGCACAGCCACTGCTCCTTGGACGTGGGGTTGCTCCACCTCATGTGAAGAGTTGATTCACTGGAAAAGACTCTGATGCTGGAAGGGATTGCGGTCAGGAGGAAAAGGGGACGACAGAGGATGAGATGGCTGGATGGCCTCACCGACTCGATGGACGTGAGTTTGTGTGAACTCCAGGAGTTGGTGATGGACAGGGAGACCTGGCATGTTGCAATTCGTGGGGTCGCAAAGAGTCGGACACGACTGAGCTGAAATGAACTGAACTGAAGAGGGAATTGATGAGACATGAAGCCAGAAAGGAAAAGGCCATCTAGCACTCAGTCTTCCTCCTGTTGAATGTTGCTTTAGAGTGCAGTGATCGCATCTATCCCAGGCACCTTTTTGGTTTTTTATTTTTTTATCACATAGAGTTTTGAACATGTACAGAATAGAGACGTTTAATGAACACCCATTTAACCACCCTCAGCCCCACAGCTACCAACCCATGGCCAATTCTGCTCCATCTGCAATGTCATTCACATCCTCTTTACTTGTTGTTTTACAGTAGATCCCCGATAATATATCATTTTATACAGCAGTGTTTCAATATGTATCAGTTAGCTAAGAAGCCTTTTTCAAAACATAACCAGAAGTATCAATTTCATACCTAACAACAATAATGCTCAGTATCATCAAATAGCTAGTCATTGTTTTAATTTCTGTTTATCTCAGGGCTTCCCTAGTAGCTCAGCTGGTAAAGAATCCGCCTGCAATGCAGGAGACACTGGTTCAATTCCTGGGTTGGGAAGATCCCCTGGAGAAGGGATAGGCTACCCACTCCAGTATTCTTGGGCTTCCCTGTTGGCTCAGATGGTAAAGAATCTGCCTGCAATGCGGAATACCTTGGGTTCCATCCCTGGGTTGGGAAGATCCCTTGGAGGAGAGCATGGCAACCCACTCCAGTATTCTTGCCTGGAGAATCCCAGGTAACTAGTCATTGTTGTAATTTCTAGTTATCTCATAAATGTCATATAAATATGAATAGAAATATACATGCAAATATTTATATATACTGTTTAGTCAGATCTAATAAACGGCTGAAGCCTTTTGAAAGTGAAAGATGTTCTCAATCATTAACAGATGTCACTGAGGACTTTTGATTTAATCAGGGGTGAATAATTACTTCAGTTTATTCTGTTCTTTCACTATTGCAGATATCTGAACAAGTGTTTGGCAAAATATAAAGGAAGCCTGGCTCATATTATTGGCTCTACCTCGCTCCTATTTCCCTAGGTCTCTCTGCTCCCTGGTGTGCAAATGGACATACTCCGCAGAGAAAGGCTGGGACGACAGTTTCTGGAAGATGGTTGGTTTGGAAGACTTGGTTACAGATAATTACAGCAAAATAGGTAAAAAATAATATATATTTTTCTGATTATGTGTACGTACACATGAAGATATTGGTGTTTGCTTTTTGTTTGTTTTTGTCTAAATTAAAATATAGGAACACATCCCTATTTTTCAAAGAGAAGCGAGTAATTTCTGATGGGTAGTCCATGACTAACAGCCCTTTGTATTGGGGCTTATAGTAACTGAGCTATGAGGGGAATCTGCCTTAAAATGCAGACTCTTAGACATGCCACTAGACTGGGGAAGATATTTGCATGGAGCAGCTGGAAATAGCATAATCAAAGGTACGTATGGATCATCCCAGTCAGACCTTGGAAAATGTGTTGTGATTTAGGTTCAAGGAACCAGGTAAGGCCATGAACAGGAAAAAAAAAACAAATAATTGAAGATATCAGAATTGGAAGGATCAGAAACAAAGCATAAAGTGGAATGTGAGCCAGTTGTTCCTGACTAAAGCCATAGGATCCCTGACTTCCAGTTTTATGTGGCACTAATTAGATAGTAAAGCAGTGGATGACTAGTAGGAATTTTCCTGTAAAATAATTCAGATACTAGGTATATATAATGGTAGCTGATATGTTAAACTTTCAAGATAAAGTTCATATTCATGTCACGGAAAGATGCTTATTTCATATAGTTACTACCTACCTTTCTAGTAAGCTGTCATCAGGTATGATATTACACCTGGTTAAAGAAAATACTTCTGTATTGTTTAGTGTGTGGGCTAGGAGGTTGGAACGAGAGAATTTTAAAGTACTGTGAATTAAATAGGATGGCAAAGTATTTCCCTTTTAAGTATTAGAACTGAAGTAATTCATTAGCAGGCAGCTCTGCCTTTCTTATAACATGATCTTCAAGTTTGGGTCCAAATTGCTCCTTCAGTTCTCATCAGTTCCCAGCTAGTGATTGGGAAGAAAGAAAAGGACCGGAAGAATCCATCCACATTCCTTTGGAGGAAGCATAACAGAAAAATGGACCACTTCATTTCTGATCACAGCCTGTACACCAGCGCTTCTTAACGAAGCCCCACTAGGCTGCAGGGGTGGCTGGGAAATGTGGTAATTGGCCAAGCAGCCTTGTGGCCGTCCATGTGACAGACCAGAAACTGAGAGCTATGCTGTGAAATATGGGTGAAAATAGCAGTGTCTGCTACAGTTTCAACCGCTATTGATAGCTGAGTCACATAGTAGATTATTTCAGTCCAGCTTTTCTCTGGCCGAGTCCTCATGACTACTGTCTTACATTTCAAGAATATGAGGAGAGAAATATGAAAGATCCAAGTAGCAACTGTACTGCTGTGCTGTAGACAGCATAGCTCAGCTGATACACTCATAGCTAGATCTAGGGAAAGAACAGAGCCAAGGTAGTATGGAAAAGAAGCCTTCTGGACTTTCTGTAGCTCAACTGAAGCCACTGTAAGACTGGAGCTTGTGGAGAAGGGCAGGAGCTTGGGACCAGAGGAAGAGAGAAGAAAGCACACCAGCGATCATTAGTCGTTAGTAGCATTCTCAGTCCTTCGCTTGGTGGTTTGGTAGGTGATTAATTCATTTATCTCATTTGGCCCTCACAAGCCTATTTGTCTAGCTATTTCCATTTTTCAGATGGAAAAACTGAGATTCAGTTCTTTCATCTGCTCTTGTAGGGTCATTATTAGGACTGCAGTCTCTAACTCTATACTTTCCTACCAAAGCAGACGTCCTCTGTGGGCTACTGGAGACTTTAGGGGACTGATGTGGCTGTATAACTTACCTCCAGCAGGGTTAGGCAGATTTCCAATATGTAGCATCTAAATCCAGTTTGAGCTTCATTGAAACAAACATCCATAGTCCATACTTAGATTAGAGTCTGAGTGTGATAGACCCTTGACTGATGAGAGGATATAACTTCACAGGGTATAAAAAGTGTTAATACTTTAAAGCATATAGTACCTTAAAATTCTGGATATTCACACCACTTGGAGCCAGGCAGCCAGACAGAAAAATGATACAAAACCAAAAGCTTCTGGAGGGCAGGGACTGTGTCTGCCTTACCCTTGAGTATCTTGGCATAGAAGATGTTGATAAATATCTCCTGACAGAATGTGTATAATATAGGCATAGTTGTTTGAATTAAGATGGACTGGGAAGTTCGTTCAGTTTAGTTGCTAAGTCATGTCTGACTCTTTGCAACCCCATGGACTGCAGTACATCAGGCTTCCCGGTCCATCACCAACTCCTGAAGATTGCTCAAGCTCATGTCCGTTGAGTCAGTGATGCCATCCAACCATTTCATCCTCTTTTATCCCCTTATTCTCCTGCCTTCAATCTTTTCCAACATCAGGGTCTTTTCCAATGAGTCACTTCTTCACATTGGGTGGCCAAAGTATTGGAGCTTCAGCTTTAGCATCAGTCCCTCCAATGAATATTCAGGACTGATTTCCTTTAGGATTGACTGGTTTGATCTCCTTTTCAGTCCTAGGGACTCTCAAGAGCCTTCTCCAACACCACAGTTCAAAAGCATTCTTTGGCACTTAGCTTTCCTTCTGGTCCAGCTTTCACATCCTTACATGACTACTGGAAAAACCATAGCTTTGACTAGATGGACCTTTGTTGGCAAAGTAATGTTTCTGCTTTTTAATATGCTGTCTAGGTTGGTCATAACTTTTCTTCCAAAGAGCAAGGGTCTTTTAATTTCATGGCTGCAGTCACCATCTGCAGTGATTTTGGAGCCCAAGGAAATAAAGTCTGTCACTGTTTCCATTGTTTCCCCATCTATTTGCCATGAAGTGATGGGATCAGATGCCATGATCTTAGTTTTTTAAATGTTGAGTTTTAAGCCAACTTTTTCACTCTCCTCTTTCACTTTCATCAAGAGGCTCTTTAGTTCCTCTTTTTATTCTGCCATAAGGGTGGTGTCATCTTCATATCTGAGGTTATTGATATTTCTTCCTGCAATCTTAATTCCAGTTTATGCTTCATCCAGTCTGGCATTTCTCATGGTGTACTCTTCATAGAAGTTAAATAAACAGGGAGACAATATACAGCCTTGACATACTCCTTTCCCAAGCTCCAGCCATGTCCTTGTCTGGTTCTAACTGATGGTTCTTGACCTGCATACACATTTCTAAAGAGGCAGGTCAGGTGGTCTGGTATTCCCATCTCTTTCAGAATTTTCCACAGTTTGTTGTGATCCCCACAGTCAAAGGCTTTGGTGTGGTCAATAAAGCAGAAATAGATGTTTTTCTGGATCTCTGTTGCTTTGTCGATGATTCAACGTATGTTGGCAATTTGATCTCTGGTTCCTCTGCCTTTTCTAAATCCAACTTGAGCATCTGGAAGTTCTTGATTCATGTACTGTTGAAGCCTCGCTTGGAGAATTTTGAGCATTACTTTGCTAGCATATGAGATGAGTACCTCCTTATCAGTTCTAATCTCCAAATGCAATCACATTGAAGGCTATACCTTCAACATATGAATCTTGGGTACACAATGTAGCCTACAACCCCAGGATACTAGTTCATTAGTCATTGGCACTAAAGCAGGGCCCCTAAGTCCTAATTCTCCAGTCTGATGTTCTTGAGGTACCCCATAAGTTCCCTGCCTCGAAGAAGAATCATCAAGACTGGGTCCCAGGGGCAGGACTATTGTCATCTAATTGAAGACTACAGGAAAGTTGGATCTAAAACATGGACTGGGAGCAAGGGTAGTTTTAGTTTTAGCATTAATTGTGTGAACTTAGCGGAGAAGGCAATGGCACCCCACTCCAGTACTCTTGCCTGGAAAATCCTATGGACAGAGGAGCCTGGTAGGCTGCAGTCTATGGGGTCGCTAAGAGTCGGACACGACTGAGTGACTTCACTTTCACCTTTCACTTTCATGCATTGGAGAAGGCAATGGCAACCCACTTCAGTGTTCTTGCCTGGAGAATCCCCGGGACGGGGGAGCCTGGTGGGCTGCCGTCTATGGGGTCGCTCAGAGTCAGACACGACTGAAGTGACAGCAGCAGCAGCATCAGTGTGAACTTAGACAAATCTCATAATGCTTTTTTTAATCTCTATAGTCTTGTCTATGAAAGATATGGTTAATGGTAGAATTAAAAGTAATAGTGTATTGTTTCTGAGATGTGGTACTATTGCGTTACAACCATTATCTTTCAGAATTTTCATAACAGACTTATTTTTAGTTATCCTGTTCTACAGCTGAAGCAGCCAAGGTTCAGAAAAGGGAAGGGTGTCTAACCTATGTTTGCACAGTTTGCAAATGGTAGAGGCAGAATTCAAACCTATGTTTGGAGGATTCCAAATCCTGCCTTAACCATGACACTGTATTGACTTCCAAATAATATTGATTGGGGTCTATAGTAGGCAATAAATAAATGCTAAACCTCCTTCCCCTTCTGTATTTCAAGCACATTTCTATGTGTTTTTATGTACCTTGTTGCATGTAATTTTCACAACCAGTGACAAAAGTGTACTGTTACCTTGTTTTTAGATTAGAATCAGAGAGAGAAGGAGCTTTCTGTAACCACATGCAGAATCAATAAGTGATGTCCAGAATTAAAACTTTCCCTGTGGGATAACCTAGAATAGTTTACTGGAACACAAATTTCAACTTCAGTTGCTTCATTGTTTCAGTGATTTTTAAAATTTATTTGCCCACCCTTTCCCTTAGATGTAATTGTTTGTTCCTGTGTATTCCCGTGGTGTGTTGAATGCAGCTTTATTATAGTATACATTGATTACCTGTTAGATATCTTGATTTTACTGTAGACTGTAAGCTTCTTGACCTGTGAATTTTCACTTGTTTACCTTCATATTATGGTCCCAGCACAAGACATGGCACATTTTAGCAGCTAAATTACTCTTTGATTAGTAAGTGGATAAGGATAAATGAATGACTTGGGTGGCTGCTACTGGGATATCCACAGTTTTCACTTCTAAAAGCTCTAGCATGCTTTACTAATTTTAGCAGGATTTTAGGTGGCTTGGGTCCAACCTCAGCTCTGATTTTCTGATAATTTTCATCTTTTTGTGCTCCCCTCCCCCCTCGGCACAAGATCCATGTTTAATAAGTATATTAGCTCTGCTAATAGAGCAATACCTACAGGAAATATTCATTAAAAGTCTATAATGTTAACCTCACAGAAAGTTTCCAGAGTAACTTTATTAGATTTTGCCTGTTAAGTTAATGGATTTTTAATGGATGTCCTAAGGAGACATATCATTAACCAGAATATTGCCATACGTGAATTAAAACTTACCCATTCATCAAAATTAATTGTGTGATGTTTCCTTTGATTTTCATTTCTGGTGACTTGAGTTTGTAGTTTCAGTCTGAACCAGAAGTAAAAGATGTTAAAGAGATAAAAATGCACTTCCAGTTGTGACTTTGAGAGACTCCTCTGGAAGTTACCTCCAGACAGTCTGCTGCAATTCTTGGAACTATGAGAAATGTATCTTGGAAGCTTCCCTATGAAGTGTTAAACATTTCCAGTGGACTCATTGCCCATCAGACTTGGGCAATACAGTGCAAAACCTTTTAACAGATTTGAACAGCACATCATGGATTTGACCATTAATATAATTACCATAATTCGTTCCGTGTGGAGCTTTTAGCCAAGTCTTTACCAGCCTTCCTGGGCTCATGCAGTAAATAAATGCTTTCCCCGAAAACTGAACACCTCAGCAGCTGATAGTCTTATGGAGGGATATTTTTGAAATAAATTATTTATGAAGTGTAAATTAAGGATCAAATACAATATTTATATGGTGCATTTCAAGGACAAGGGAAGAAATTTACAATGTTTTAAGTAACTACTTGCAAATTTCCAAAGATAAAATGTTACTACTTAATGCTTTCCTTCAGGGAGATATTTGGGTGGTTTGGTTTGGGAACATTATACAAAATAAGGGAAAGAAACAGTTTTGTGAATCAGAAGAATATAATAGACATTTTTTTGGACAGTTAAAACTATATTAGTTGATTTCATGTTCAGAATTGATAGAGAAACCTCAAGCCCAGGATTTTGTAGGGAATTATATACCCGTAGTCCAACAGCAGCAGCAGTCCAATAAAATCATCTGTGTCAATAGATTTTGACCTTCCCTTCTGTGTGAACCATTGCCTTGTTACCTATCTGATCCTAAACACCTATCAAAAGCAAATAGGAAGGAAGAAATCAACAGGGAAGGATCCTTAGGAAGAAAAGCAGCATCCTATCTGTTCTAATTGATTATCCAGGCTCTCTTTAAGCATGTCCCAGTTGCTTTTTATCTTCCTGGGAAAAGTGTTTCATTGTGTTATTGGGGCAGGCCATTTTATGAATGTGTACAGCATGGCTGAATTATAGAGTGGTAATTTGCATTACAGAAAGAGCCTTGTAATGCCTGAAAGGGTACAGTATGTTAGCTTATAGATCACTTGTTTTCTGGGGTCAGGGAAGCCAGACAATGCAGAAACTTAAAGTCCAAGTAGAAGGAGTTATTAACTGTTACATGAGAGGCAGAAATGATGATGAAGCAGATGTAAAGGGGACCATTCCTTAAGAAGAGGGAGGCTACATTTTTTATCTTGTTTCCTCTCCCTTTATGAGACCATGTTTTAGGCATTGGACACTGTGGGCCCTTTATCTGGCACTTAGTACATACTGATGAAATATGTACTTGAATGAGCGAATATGTGTTTGAACAAAGGATTTGATAAATAAGCCCCTCTTTGGCTTCAATTGCTCCTACTAGTTGGGAACAATTAACCTAACAGTTAATGGACTCTGTACCTCCTTTTGAATTAAATGATAGTATTAGATGATAAACAATGATTTTGTTTCATAAATCCAGTATTCTTAGTCCTTTTTTCACTAACCCTTTTGCCACTTAAGCAGGGACTCCTGTGGAAGACACACCCCCACCTGAATGAGAGCTCATTGCTACAGCAAGTCTGTCAGAGACTTTCCTAAAAGGAAATATTATCCTTCAGAAAAAAAAAAAAAAAAACCCAAAGCAACATACACAACTTATTTTCGAGAGATTGAGAATGTCACTTTTTTAAAAAGTTTATTTATTTATTTTTGACTGTGGGGAGTCTTCATTGCTGCTCGGGCTTTTTCTCTAGTTATGACAAGTGGGGGCTCCTTTGTAGTTGCCGTGCACAGGTTTCTCATTGTGGTGGCTTCTCTTGTTGCAGAGACTGAGCTGGAGCATGGGGGTTTCAGTAGTTGTGGCAAGCGGGCTCTAGAGCACAGGCTCACTAGTTATGGTACACAGGCTTAGTTGCTCTGCAACATGTGGGATCTTCCTGGACCAGGGATTGAACCGATATCTCTTACATTGCAAGACAAATTCTTTACCACTGAGCCACCAGGGAATCCCTGAGAATACCACACTTTTTTCATAGAATAAAATAAATCCTGCAGTTAACTGAAGCTGCAGTTTAGATATTTTTGTCCTTTAGGCTTAAAAGTATAGCTTAAGGATCTTGACTAATGACGTGTATGTGTTGGGGACATAGATCTGCTAGTATTCATCACTATTTTGCCCCAGAGTCTAACCAGTTGAGAATATTTTGCAGAGACACCTGAAGCAAAGTGTTGTTTTGATTTTAGTTAGACTAAGTTAAAGAACATGGAGGCAATCTTACCCTCTTTTCTGGACCTGCCTGGGCCCTGGAAACCGCATAGCACTGACTTGATCCATTCATTGGCAGGCCAAGGAGCTGGGACAAAGAGACAAGACATCTGGCTGGGCTTGTTTCAGCACTTGATGTGCTGTTTGATCTGCTAAATTCAAACTCAGACTGCAAGAGCCCACTGGCCTAGAGGTGGTTCAAGAAGAGACACTCATGCCATGCCTGGACTGACCCCTTGCAAGGCTGTGGCTCTGCTTCCTCGTTAAAATGGCCCCATGGTGTTGGTTTTTTTCCCCAAGCCTCATGAATCAGTTAGGCAGTTCCTTTTCCTAGAATTAAATAAGAGTATAGAAGTAGGAAATGGGAGTACTTCTGCTAATTCTACCACATCCTGGGGGAAAGAATAGGAAATCCCATTGTGGAAACATACCCAAGGAGTTTTCACCAGCAGTACTCATCAGGAACAATGTTGGGAGCCTGAGTCCAGCAATGGCATCCATAGCTGTGGATATTATAAAGTCCTTGTATCTGTGAGTACTCAATGTTCTGAATTTGCCCAATAAAACTAGACATGTTTACGGGGATTCATCCATTTGTTCCTTAGAATGTGAGACTTGTTTGTCATTTCACGCTTTGCTGAACTGCTTGTTGCACCATCTTGGTATCACAAGATGTCAGTGCTGTTTTTGGTAATTTACATGGGGATGTCTGGAGAAACCATCGGCCACAGGTAATTGCAATATTTTCTAGGCTCTGTAGGGTCTGTTGTACTATCTCTTCCTTGTCCTGAGGGAGACCATCCCTGTGGGTGCTGTGGACCAGGCTTTACCCTTGACCATGAATCTTTGGTCTTATCCTTTCTACTCTTACCATCTTTCTTGTCCAAGTGCCAGAACAAGGTCTTTCCAGGACTTGAGACAATAACATACCCTTTGAGTATCGTAGTATCTTACTTTACCCTTTAAAATTAAACTTCTTCCTGATGGGAAATGACCTAGAGGCTGTCATTTCACGCTTTGCTGAACTGCTTGTTGCACCATCTTGGTATCACAGGATGTCAGTGCTGTTTTTGGTAATTTACATGGGGATGTCTGGAGAAACCATCGGCCACAGGTAATTGCAATATTTTCTAGGCTCTGTAGGGTCTGTTGTACTATCTCTTCCTTGTCCTGAGGGAGACCATCCCTGTGGGTGCTGTGGACCAGGCTTTACTCTTGACCATGAATCTTTGGTCTTATCCTTTCTACTCTTACCATCTTTTTCTTTCTTGTCCAAGTGCCAGAACAAGGTCTTTCCAGGACTTGAGACAATAACATACCCTTTGAGTATCATAGTATCTTACTTCACCCTTTAAAATTAAACTTCTTCCTGATGGGAAATGACCTAGAGGCCTTCCTGTCAGTTAGTGACCTATCCAATCATGCATCCATCCCTCTAGCCATTACTACTGAGTGTCTCCTATGTGCTAGGTGCTGGGCTAAGTACCAGGGATATAAGAATTGGATTCATCATGGTCCATCCCTTGAGGATCTCACATCTATGGGGTGAGGAGTGGAGATAACTGAATTAACATTCTCGATGGTTTTTATGTTTTTCAATAATCTAGAGATGTACAAATTACTTGGGCAAGCAGAGTAGTAAGTCACCAATAACTAGAGTTTGTATCAGAGAAGTCTTTGCATGAGATGGCATTTGAGATGTGTCTGAAAGAATATGAGTAGTATTTTACCAAGAAAAAAGGGAAAATGACTTGTGAGGCAGAAGAAACAGCACAGATAAAGGCATGAAGATACAGAAGAATGTCAGTGAATGGTTGGGTGTCACTGGAGCAGTGGACTTGGCCTGGGGTGGGGATGAGTGGCAGAGGATGGGATTGGAGAGGGGACTGGGTTTAACTTCTAATGACATTTCTATCCTTCCTTGAATATGGGGCCACTGGTAAGAGGCTCAGTGTCAAAAAATTGGCTTCACTACTCTCAAGAGATGGTTCCAATAATTATTCCTGCCAATGCTATAAATAAAGTAGATAAAAGTGAAGGAGTTGTAGGAGTTTTGTAGCTCCTATGAAGCTGAGAAATTGTGTGTGTGTGTGTGTTTTCCAAGCCCATTTCTTTCCTTCAGTTACATATAGTACCCATTACCTACCTTCCCTTCCATAAAGTTTGTTGAGAAGCTTAAATGAGATATCAGATCAGAGGACAATGTGATTTGCAAAACCTGTAGACATGTTATCTGTTATCATTTGCAAGTGTGCCTTGCCCACTAGAGGACAACAGTATTCACTCCCTGGACACTTCTTGTTTCCTGTCAGTGGGCCTGAAAGAAGTAATCATGTTCCCCACTCTTCAGCGCCCTTAGATTCCCAGAAGTACTATTTCAGCTGCTGGTGCTTCCAGGAATAGCCCTGCAGAGCCAGAAGGATAAGGGAACAGTGATGACCACATCAGGTTGTAGAATAATGACTGTCAGAGGTTTTGCTCTATATAAGGTTTCATGGAACTGCTCCTCTTTTCAGCATGGCATCTGGAAAATAATTGGGAGCCTCCCAAAAGTGAGGTCAAACTCCAGCTTCTTTTCCTACCACTGGACAGCCAGTGAGTACCAGAGCCAAAAGAGAGCCTGAAGGTTTTGCTCTAATGTCTTCATTTTATAGATGAAAAACCAACACTCGGGGAGTCAGGGTGAATTTCTTCCATCTTGCAGCTTCTTAGTGACAGAGCTGATATCAGAAACCAGATCTTCTGACCCCCAATTCTATTTCACTACTCCTTGTCAACTTTCCTCTTTGACATTTTTCAATAAATTTTGGTCATTTAGCCATCTGGATACTATCACTTAAAGGAGAGTAAGCTCTAGAAGAGTGTCACTGAGGGAATGTCACTGGGTTCACATAGGTGAACCCAACCATTGTCCAGTGTTCAATCTTGAAGATGCAAAAACTGCTTTGCCCCAGACAGCTGGAAATGGTTGGATCTTGGACCATATCAAGCAAGCTTTCAAGTGACTGATATAAATAAAATAAGTAATATATTAGTCATTGCCAATTTTAAAGTTTAAGGCCTCCCTGGTGGCTCACTGGTGAATCTGTGTGTCAATTCAGGAGACAGGGGTTCAATCCCTGGTTCAGGAAGATCCCCAGAGAAGGAAATGGAAATCCCATGGACGAAGGAGCCTGGCAGGTTATAGTCCATGGGGTTACACTGAACAACTACAAATTTTAATGTTTAAAGATTCAGTCACCAGAGTCAGATGCCTAAATTCAGTTCTGGCTCAGTCATATGTGATTTTGCATGAAGTGCTTGATTTTTCTGAGCCTTAATTGGTATATTATGAAGATTAAAGGAAATATTGCAGGTATAGTTCCTAACACATCCTATGTCTTCAGAAAACATTAGTTCTTAGTATCTTTAACAGCTGTCTCTTCTGAACACAAACTTTTCTCTAAGTGACAGATCATGTCTTCCAAGACCCATTCCTCTTAAACGATCCCATATAATTATTACCAACTTATAAATTTGGGGAATATCTTTTTCTGAGCTTCACCTTTGGGTTCCCACAGCTTCCCCTCCCCCCCCCCACCAAGTTGGACATAATAGACTAAGCAGATTTCTGCTTCTAAATCATAATCACATTCTTAACTCTTTAAGAGGTTGTGTGTGTGTGTTTGTGTGTGTGTGTATGCGCATGTGCATGCTCAGCTGTGTCCAGCTCTTTGTGACTCCATAGATGGTAGCCTCCCAGGCTCCTCTGTCCATAGAATTTTCCAGGCAAGAACATTTGAGTGGGTTGCCATTTCCTACTCCAGGGGATCTTCCCACCCAGGGATTGAACTCATGTCTTTGCACCTCCTGCATTGACAGGCAGATTCTTTACCATTGTGCCAACTGTGAAGTCCCTTTAAGAGGTTACCTTGATTTGAATTACAGGTTTTCCTTCAGTCCCATAACTGGCAACTTTTGATTTTTTTGATGAGCAAAACAGTACATAGCCACAGGCAAATAAAAAAAAATACAGTGTGCGTTGGTAATAATTAACTGGGAAACTCAGTGACTAATGTTCCTACAATGCTTTACAACTTTAGAAGAGTTTTTTTTTTTTTTTATCATATACTATCACATTTATATTTCCCATCAGCTCTGAAACAAAAGGTTTACATTTGGGAGAACTGGAAATCACAAGTTTTCAAGTCAGAAGGACCAGGCATCAAATCCCAGAATTACCACTTGGCTGTGGAACCTTGGATATGTCACTCAACCTGAGACTCAGTTTCTTCATCTATTAAACATGTATAGGAATACCTACCTTGCATTGTCCTTATGAGGGAGTGGGTTTGTATGTGTGTGTTGTGACTTCTGTTAAGACCCTGGCAAACAGTAACTAAGTTAACCAATGCAAATTTCAGTACTCCATAAAATATCATAGTAGAACTAACAGTGGGCTGCCCTAATGCCAAATCCTATGAATAACTAAAAGGGACTTTTGGTAATTTTATTCAGGGGAAGGGAAAGTAAGGTTGGGCTAATGGGATACAAAAACATGGTAATAGGAATGACAGTGTGTAAAAAGAGAGGAAAGACTTTTATTTTTCTTCTTTGCTTTTGTTCGTCAAATTAACAGTACTAAGCATTGTACTTCGTGCAGGAGAATAATGGTGAACCAAAGCCAACTAGATTTCTGTCTTTCTAGAGGGTTTAGAGTAGTGAAGAGAGCATTAACAACTCATCACAAAACTGCCACTGAGGTAAATGCTACAAAGGATGGGGAAAGGGGTTTTAAGAATATAAGAGAGAATATGAACTTGTCAGAGAAACTAGGAAATGTTTGAGAAAGTGATGTTTATGTAACTTAATGTGCATTAATGCTGTGAAGAGGCACGTGAACAGTGTTTCAGGCAGAGGTGACAGCATTTGAATGACTCTGTGGCAGGAGGGAGCGTGGTGAAATTAGGCCACTGTGGCCTGAGCTGAGAAAGTTGGAAATCTATAGGATGTGAGATACTGAAATCATTATTCCAGAGCACTAGCTTCAGACCAAGTGTGCCTGAGAGAAAATAAAGCCTTAGACGGCATTTTGACTGTCTCAGTCAATCTTATGTCCGGCTGGGTATTCACAATGAAGAAAGTAAGTTATATATGTGATCTTGGAGCCCCTGGGAATAAAACTGAATTGCTGCCTAGAGGTAGGAAATAGTCATACTTTATTCCAATTTTCCAAAAGTTTAGTCCCTCAAAACTATTGATCTGTGTCCTTTATATCAATGATAGAAGATACCTTGGTTTTGGTTGTTAAGCCTATAATTGTGAAAGAGAACGTCATTAGGAGGCAACCCGGGGTCACTGTGAATAAGTCCTGCTACCCTGACCTTGGGTGTTATCTGTTCTTGACATTCTTTTCTCAGTAACACTCTCCCTGTCTGGTAGTTGGTACATAAACCAAGCTCCAGTAGCACCTGGTGCTCACATCTTGTCTGTCCGCTTTTATATCTTCTTGTAGACTCTCTTTTAAGACTCCTTGTCTCCTCTCTGTGTCCTAGCATCACCACAAAATGAACGTTTACTAGGGGCATAGATGCATGGGGAAGATTAATTCCAACACAGAACTCTTAATTTGCTCACACAGCCCAGCCGTACAACATGTTGTTCCTTCGGGTATTTCCATCTCAGTAAAAGGTACCACAATTTTCCAGTTGGTCAGGACCCACATCTACAGGTCATTCTTCATGCTTCTTTTGAACGTACTTTACCTTCAATTCATCAACAAGTCCTTTCTGTTTGACTCCAAAAGGAACCCAGAAGTAGGCTATTCTTACCCTTTTCCATTGTTACCCTCCCAGTTCATAGTACTCTCACCTGTTTCTAGGTTAGTGTCCCAGCCTCTTCATTGATTTCCTTGATTATGTTCTTCCCTCTGATAATCTGTTTTCTACACGGCAGCCATAGTATTATTTTCTAAATGTAAATTAGATCATGTTACTCTCCTGCCTAAATTCTTCCCAGCCAGTGGCTTTTCATTACAGTGAGTGAGTGAGTGAAGTCACTGTCGTGTCTGACTCTTTGTGACCCCATGGACGGTAGCCTACCAGGCTCCTCTTTCCATAGAATTCTCCAGGCAAGAGTACTGGAGTGGGTTGCCATTTCCTTCTCCAGGAGATCTTCCCAACCCAGGGATCGAACCCAGGTCTCCCACATTGTAGGCAGACGCTTTACCATCTGAGCTAACAGGAAAGAGCCCTTCATTACAGAAGGGGGAAAAAAAATCTAAATCCCTTGCCATGCTCTACAAGGTCACATGTGATATCTCCCTCTTTGTCATTTTTATTGCTTACCATGACCCCCATAGTCACCATTCAACCATAGTAACCTTCTTTCTATCCTCAAAGATTTCCAGTATATATTTCCTTTTCATTATCTCTAACTTCTCTCTGGCTCAGTCTTTCTCAAAGTATCTTCATGCCATCTCTTTCTTTTCGGGTCTGAGCTCAGATGTCATTAGAGAAGAGCCTTCCTTTCCCACCCACGCCGCCACCCCCGCTCTACCCATATTCTGTTTCCTGGCTGTATTTTCTTCTCAGCACTTGTCACTATATAAAATTATCTTGTTATTAAACATATTTATCTGTTTATTGACAGAATGCTCTTCATTAACTGTTAATGAATATATAAATGAGTTAATTATTTAGAATTTTGAGAACATGATAGATCAATAAAATGGCATAGAAGAAAAGTATGCTGCAGTCAACACATTTTTGAGGATTTTAAAAATTTTCTCACAATGAAAAGAGATATTTGAAATAAATGTGTTCAAAAATGGATTCCCAAATGTATAAGGAAGTATCTCAAAGACTGTAATGAACCAAATCTCAACCTGTGTGTCCCTGCTAGTGTGATGCACAGCATTGCATTCTGACTTGCCCTTGTCAGTATTTTCAATCAACAACTTAAATGAATACACAAGAGACTTGCTGAATAAAAATGCAAATGATAGAAAACAAAGAACCACAATTAATACATTGAACAACATAATCCAAAAATAGTTTAAACATCAGTGGACTGGAAGGTAGCCTAAACTTAACAAGGTGAATTTTTATCAAGGGTTTGTAGTCATGTCTTTTTATTAAAAAATACAAGGAAAGAATGACAGAAGATATGTATAGACTTTTTTTTTCCCCCAAGAAGACATACAGATGACCAGTAGGTAAATGAATAGATGCTCAGCATCTCTAATCATCAGCAAAATGCAGATCAAAACCACAATGAAATATTACCTCACACTCCTGAATGACTATTATCAAAGTGACAATAAATAACTAAGTGTTGGTGAGGATATGGAGGGAAGAGAACATTTATGGTTGGTAGGACTCTGAGTTGGTACAGCCACTGTGGAAAACATTATGAAGGTTTCTCCAAAAATTAAAAATAGGACTGCCACTTGATGCAACAGTTCTGCTTCTGGCTATTTATCTGAAGAAAATGAAAACACTAACTTGAGAAGGTGTATGCATCTCCGTGTTCACTGCAGCATTATGTACAGTATCCAAGATACTAAAGTAACCACCTCAGTGCTCACCAACAGATGAATGGGTAAAGATGATATGGAATATATATACAATGAGATATTATTCAGCCATAAAAAGAATGAAATCTTAACATTTGTGACAATATAGAAGGACCTTGAAGGCATTGTGCTAAGTGAAATAAGTCAGAGAAAGACAAATACCTTATGCTCTCACTCATATGTAGAATTCTAAAAAATAATAAAACCAAGCTTATCGAAACAGAAAACAGATTGGTGGTTGCCAGAGGCTAACGGTGATGAAAGTTAGCTAGATTTATTGTGATGCTCATTTTGTAATATCTACAAATATTAAATCATGTTATTCACCTAAAGCTAATGTAATGTTATATATAAATTATGCTGTAATAAAAAAATAAAAGGATAAAAAAATTATCTTTTCAGAGGTATACATGTGAACTCAGTAGTAGCCTAAATTTCTTAGAGAATTGTAATAAACCAAGTTAATATTTGTTGAGTATTTATTACATACCAGTCACTTCTAGATATTTTACACCTATTAACTTATTTAACTCCCTTAACCAGTCTATGTAGATACTATTTTATACTTATTTTACTGATCAGTAAACTAAGACACAGAGAAGTAAGTTGCTCAGAGTCACGCAATAAGTAATGAAGCTAGAGATAGATTTTCTCTAGAGCCGGCATATCTGACCACAAGGCTGCAGAGCCTCCTGGGGCTGGGCCGCATCTGTACGGCTGCACTATTTAAACCAAGATAGCAAGAGCCCCTTCTGCTCAGATTATATCTGAAATCCTGTTTCCTATTCTAGGCCTATAAAGGCCACTGACAAAAAAAATTGGTTTATCTACAGGAAAATGAACCAGATAAAAATGATACTTTCGACCCAGTGAAAAGGAAACAGTTGAAGAGTCTAGGGTTGTCTGATCCAATGAAATCACCTGCCCAAAGTCAAAATATTAATAAATCATGGAGCTAGATCCATGTCAAGATCTGCCGGACTCCAGAGCTCCTTCTCGTTGCCAACTCAAGGACATTGTTCAAGAAGATCACAGGAGATGCCTGCCATCTCAGAGGTTCCTTCTTCCCTTTCTCTGAAATAACATAGATAAAAGAGGCATAAGGATGTGGTTCTCAGATGATTAGAACTGTCTCAGTCCCTCTGAAATCCCAGAAGAAAGACTAGACAGTATGACACAAAGTGGCATGTATTTTAATCACATTAAAATGTACAGCTCCATTTTGGATTTCTTTTCCCTTGTTTTGAAAGGTATTAGCTTCTAGACCCTGGTTAGACACCTGAGCTCATGCCACGATTGTCATCTATTTGGAGGACATTCCGTTCAGTGTTCTTGAAGGGCAGCCATTTCCGGTGGCAGCCGTTCTCTGCAGCACGTAGCATGTCAGCTGCTGCCTCTTCTACCTAGCTTCTCTCGGTCACGCAGCAGATGGGTGATGACCTTGGCCTCTCAGATGGCCCTTCCCTCTGACAGCCTAGCTCTTCTGCTCTGCCCTTTACCCCAGTTCTGTAGAATTTTGATGGTGAGATGCCCATGACTTTTTCAGTTTCCCAGCACAGGCTAACCTTTCTGAGAATCCACATTAGAAGGCCACTGTGGTCAGGTTGGCAGGTCACTGGTTGACTAATGGCCTTCTCCAAGGTTTGCTGGCAGATACCACCTTGCCTTGAACCCTATTGATTCCAGAAGTTTGCCCACTGCTCAGGCAGGCTCTGCGGGCAGGAGGAGATGGTGAGTCATGGCCCAGCCACCCCTGTCACCCATCTGTTCTCGTGGCGAGGAGAACGAAAATGATCTCTTTGTGGTATCGTAAAACCTAGAAAGACATTAAAAATTCCGTTAAATTTTCATACCCTTTTAGCTGCTGAAATGTATGATCTATTAGGAGGGGAAAAAAACCTCCTGCAGGTTTTTTGTTTCCCTCCCCACCCCCCACCCCCATTGCCCTTACTTCAGAGGCTACTTAAGGGACCAGGTAATGATTTTACCATGTTTTATTAATACATCATATTCTTCTCTCCCCACAATTTCTTCTACCAAGGACTATGGATTTGTCTTTAAATTGAAAGCACAGAGCTGCCAGAGGATCTTCAAGATAGAGAGCTTTTGCAATATCATATGTGGCACTGTTCTGGATGCTGTATGTAGACATCCGCTGTCTCAGAGATGCTGGGCAGGGCACGTTTTTAAAAAGATTTATTTATTTATTTTTGGCCATGCCGGGCCTTCCTGGCTGCATGGAGCTTCTCCAGCTGCAGTGGGCAGGGGCTGCTCTCTCGCTGCAGTGCCATGGGTTTCTCATGGTGGTGGCTTCTCTTACTGTGGAGCATGAGCTCTAAGGCACACAGGCTTCAGTAGTTGTGGCCCTCAGGCTCCAGAGCACAGACTCAGGAGCTGTGGTGCATGGGCTTAGGTGCTCCGAGGCATGGGGGATCTTCCCGGACGAGGGATCGAACCCATGTCTCCTGCACAGGCTGGAAAATTGCTAACTACTAGACCACCAGGAAAGCCCAGGGACATTTATTTTTAAAAAATACTTTGGGGTTATGTAAAGAACATGGGTTTGGTAGCTTATGTATATATGAGTTTAAAATCTTGGCCTTGCCATTCCCTAGCTGTGTGACTAGTATCAAGAAAGTTGTTAAACCTGAGTTCACCCACCTAGCACACTGAGAAGTTAATTCCTAAATAACACCTGGTGATTAGGATGACCTCACACAGAGACCTCGTAACGCAGGCCTCACAGGAAAAAAAATCTTGTCTGATCTGAGTATTTAAATTATTTTTAGTTTCTCTTAGTTTTTCTGAATAATTTTAGTTTCTCCTGTGTATCATCTTGAGTCACTGGCAAGATATTCCTCACCTCTTTACTTGCTTGAGAATTTAAGAAAGCTGTGGTACATATACACAATGGAATATTACTCAGCCATTAAAAAGAATGCATTTGAATCAGTTCTAATGAGATGGATGAAACTGGAACCTATTATACAGAGTGAAGTAAGCCAGAAAGAAAAACACCAATACAGTATACTGACACATATATATGGAATTTAGAAAGATGGCAGTGATGACCCTGTATGTGAGACAGCAAAAGAGACACAAATGTATAGAAAGGACTTTTGGACTCTGTGGGAGAGGGAGAGGGTGGGATGATTTGGGAGAATGGCATTGAAACATGTATACTATCATGTAAGAACGAAGCACAAGCCTATGTTCGATACAGGATACAGGATGCTTGGGGCTGGTGCACGGGTATGATCCAGAGAGATGATGTGGGGTGGGAGGTGGGAGGGGGATTCGGGATTGGGAGCTAATATATACCCATGGTGGATTCATGTCAATGTATGGCAAAACCAATACAGTATTGTAAAGTAAAATAAAGTAAAAATAAAATTAAAAAAAAAATCAAATCTGAGACTCATTTTTAGTGGATTTTAAAGCCACTGGTATATATGTTTAGGCCCATCCCAATTCATTTTGTTCCCATCTTTGGCTTTATTTAATCTTTAATTAATATTTATTTCATCTTTAATCCCACCCACGTTGTTTATCTTTGCTTACTAGTTATAAGTTCTCTCAAATATTTTCTAAAACAATGTGTAGGAAAAAAAACTCTGGAACATAGGTACTCAGTAGATATTTGGTAAATGAATGGATGTATTGATAGAAGTGTTAGGAAATGCACAAAGACAGGCTTCAGAGGAGAGTTAAAACAAAGGAAAAAGGGTTAAGATCATGAGTCCTGCTTCTGAGATATCTAAATGAAGACAAGGAGTAGACAGTTGGGTCTATGCTGAAACAAGAGATAAGGTTAGAAGTAGAGATTTGGAAGCTGTCAGTGCAGGTGATGTTTGAAGCTGTAGATATGTGTGAGAGACTCTAACAGAAGAATAATGAATTTGGCGCAAAGGAATTGCAGCACTTAAAGACTCAGTAGAGGAGGCTATGCCTGCAAAGCGGGGCTAAAGAGTAATGAACAAGAGCTAATCAGACCAGGAGAGCTGAAAATGGGAGGGAACAGCCTCCAAGGAGATTGGGAGAGGAAATGAGATTAGGACTGAAAACTGTCTATTTGATAAAGTGGCTTTATTATACTACTGGGGGCTGATGATAAGGGTTGAGGAATAAATGATGATTAGTACAGCAGCTACAACTAATAGTGACTGAATGCCAGACACCATGCCAAGTGCTTAAAATGGATTATTATATTGCAGCGTGTAGTCATCTTATACCTCCCCCACCACTTTTTACAGAAGAGGTAAATTGAGTCTAAAGGAATTTAATCACCCAGAGTTGCACAGCTAGCTAGTGTGGATTCAAGCTACAGGCCAGCTAGGTAGTCAGGATTCAAGCCAAGGCATTCAGATGCCAGACTCAGAATGATAGCTGAGAAAACAGAGCCAGCACGTTTAGGCAATTCTTAAGAAATTTCGTTGGGAGGCAAAGAGAGAAATGGGGTCAGTTGCTAGTGGAGGAGTAACTGAAAGTGAATGGAGTTTTCTGTTTGGTCGGTCGGTTGATAATGGCAGAGGTTTGCTTGAGCAGCTCTACTTGCTGGTGGGAAGGTTCTAGCAGTGAGTGACAGGTTAGGGACATCAGAGAGAGAAGGGAGAATGAGCATGTAAGGTTTCGGAGAAGGCTGGAAGCAGTGACTTCTAGACAAGAGCAGGGATTTAACCCTACTATCGATATAAAAAAAAGAGTGCAGACCTGGGGAAGTGTAAGCTCAGAATGGAAAGTTGAGGAAGCTTTCTTCAGGTGACTTATATTTTCTCTGTGAAGCTGGAGGTGAGATGGTCATCTGTGAGTGTGGTAGAGAACTGGAGGAGTCAGAAGTTTGAAAAGAGTAGACCAGGTTTAAGTAGGGAGTAGGGGAGCAAAGTAATTAAAGAGAATTAATTGGAGGATTAATGAATAGTCCTGGGAGCCCGGGTGAAGGGCAGTCATGGATTTATTATTAATCTGCCCTGTGGTGTGATTTTCTCCAGCAGTGCTCCGCATTGTGATTACCAGCACACAGGGTGGGGATCGTTCATTTGTTGTTTTGTTTTGCAAGCCCTTGACATCTCCTTTTCTTTGATTTCACATGTATAATCAATTACCAAGTGCTGTAGGTTTCATCCTCTGAGTATCTCTAATTCATGCACTCTCCCACCTTAAATGCCACCAAGTTTATATTCCCATAATCTCCCTTGTGGGCTATTCAACAGGCTTCTGACACCTCTCACTGAGTGGAAACTTGTCTTCTTCAATCCATTCTGCATACTGCAGCCAACATGAACTTTCTATAATGAAAATCAAATCCTGTGACTTCATAGAATAAACCTTCTCGAGAATTCCAAATGCTCTTGGGGCACGAAACAAAACCCCATCTTGGCCTCCCCTTCTGGCACCATTTCCCCCTCTGATGTCTGTCTTCTGGTTGACTGCCCTTTTTAAGTCCTCTGCACATCGTACCCTTGTCCTCACCATGGAGCCTTATCTGATGGTCTTACTATCGTTGCTTTCAGGGTCAAGTCCATGTTCTAGGAAGAAGGGCAAGACCAAGAGCAGAAGTGTTCGTGTTCAGTGAGTCTGCCTCCAGTTTAGAATGTTACCGCTGACAGTTCATGCAGCGCTTCTGCTTACGTCTCATTGGCCAGAGTGGTTTTACACAATTACAACTAAGGGAAGCTGAAAAAAAGATAAATTTTCCCCTGGTTACATTCCAGCCACCAATAAAAACAAGAGTTGTATTATTAAGAAAGGGGAGGTTCTATAGCTAAGTAGGCAAGTCATGTCTCTGCCATAGATGAGAAGGTGTTTTCCAGGTGAAGAGCTATCCAGGTGAAGGGTATTTGCTGATAGAAGTGACAGCATAAATAAAGATTCAAACTGAGTGATAGGGTGTGTTCAGGGAAGAAATTGCTGGACCATTGAGTTAGAGGCCAGGAAAGGGGAGAGATGAAACTGGAAAAGTAAGCAGGAATCAAACTATAATCAATGACCTTTTTATGCACAAAGAGTTGCTTTAACTTTATCCTGTATTTTCATGTTCTCTAAATGAGATGTTATGCCTCAAATGATGTCAGCCAAGATGGTCCACTGAGTATGGAAAGAAATTTAAAATTTCAGTTTACTTGTAACTTCATTATTTTTAAATTCCATTTTTATGTATGTTTCATAATGCACACATCCTACAAAAATTCAATAGCACAAATATATACTGGGAACTGATACTAAAGACTTTTAGTGGGATGCACAATCAAAATGTTAAAAACTATTGCATTAGGCATCAAGGAACTATTGAAGCATTTTAAACAAGGAAATAATGGGGTTCATTTTGTCATTTCTTTCCTTAACAATATAAAGTTCTTTAAAGTAAAAAACATATATTTTTCAAATGTTAGTACTTAAACATGAAGAGCATCTACTGGCTTTACAGGGAAAACAGCTGAAGCCCACAAAGGTGAAATAATTAGGGATAGTCTCTGAATTAGTTTGAGGCAGACCCTGGGCCTAAAGCCATGTTCTGTTTCCTTTGTGCGTTTTAGCTACACAGTTCTTCTCTTCCTGATTCTCATCTTATTTCTTCAACAATTACTCTTCTCATCAGAACCATAGACCTGTGGGAGCCAGGAAGAGAGCAAAGGTGTGTATTTCCATTAAACATGAACACCAACAAAATAGAGTTTTTGTGAAAGTAAATTAGCCAGTTTAGCCTTCGATTCTATTGACTGTTTTTCAGCTTTAGCATCATTCCTTCCAAAGAAATCCCAGGGCTGATCTCCTTCAGAATGGACTGGTTGGATCTCCTTGCAGTCCAAGGGACTCTCAAGAGTCTTCTCCAACACCACAGTTCAAAAGCATCAATTCTTTGGCACTCAGCTTTCTTCACAGTCCAACTGTCACATCCATACATGACCACTGGAAAAACCATAGCCTTGACTAGACGGACGTTTGTTGGCAAAGTAATGTCTCTGCTTTTGAATATGCTGTCTAGGTTGGTCATAACTTCTCTTCCAAGAAGTAAGTGTCTTTGAATTTCGTGGCTGCAGTCACCATCTGCAGTGATTTTGGAGCCCAAAAAAGTAAAGTTTGACACTGTTTCCACTGTTTCCCCATCTATTTCCCATGAAGTGATGGGACCAGATGCCATGATCTTCGTTTTCTGAATGTTGAGCTTTAAGCCAACTTTTTCACCCTCCTCTTTCACTCTCCTCTTTCACTCTCATCAAGAGGCTTTTTAGTTCCTCTTCACTTTCTGCCATAAGGGTGGTGTCATCTGCATATCTGAGGTTATTGATATTTCTCTCGGCAATTTTGATTCCACCTTGTGCTTCTTCCAGGCCTGTTTTTCCATTATGCTGAAATCATGTGAAGTTCAACTTATTGGAAAAACTTTAGACATTGTATCAGCAAAGCTAAGGGGCTTGAGATTGAACTGAACAGCTTTCTGACTTGGGAAGACAGACTTCCCAAGAGGTGCGCTGCTCCGCTTTACGTCGGCTGTGTGCATACGAAGAAACTCGTGTTCCTGTGGGAATGTGTCTCTGTTGGGTTATATTTCACCGAGAGTATCTTTGAAAACTGATAGGAAAAAAATTCTGATTTATAGAATCCTATTTCCTGATGCTGTGAATACTAGTTCAGTTGTATGTTAACTGCTTTTTGGCTAGGGTAATTGATTTATTTTCTCATGCCATCATCAGCCGAGCTCTGCAAGTAGGGGAGAAGAGGGCTGATAACCAGATGGTGAACACAATCTGTGCTCTCTCATGTCTGCTAAACTATTCAGAAACTTCAGTTTATAGGGGTATAGACCAAGGGTTAGATGTCTCTAGACGAATGTGTTTGTCAAGTTGATGATTGTGTTTACCAGGATCTTTTTATCACCAGCTGAGTCCTCTTTTAATGGCTTAGGTCACCCTGGAATTATTTCAAAAACCAGACTGATGTTAGAACTCCTGTGGGCTTGCCAGACACAAATCTCAAGTGAAGTCTGTAGTTTTCACGGTAGCAAGCTCCAACCTCAAGCTCAATTATATGAATCATGGGCAAATGTTTTCATATTTTGAGCAAGTTCTCACCCTTGGAAAAATTACCGTTTATTTAAAAGAGAGAGGCTGCATAAAAATATTTAATAATTTTGGGGATAAGAATCTTGACTACATTTCCCAAGGGAGAAATTTTGTGTCTATGTACATATGTGTGTATATTCTGTATAGAATCCTATTTCATATATATATATATGTTATATATATATATAATTGTGTACTCTACACACACTTGTATGTAGTTTTAGGACCAGAAAATAGTTTTTATTTATTTGACAACCCTGCATAGTCTGAGATTTAGTTTGTATATTGAAATAATTGCCTTTGCTGGAACATTCTAACCACTTTGGGCATAGCAAGAAAGAATCCAGTATATATACCATATAATTTTATGGTTGTCTGTGGATGAACATATATATGACTAGAGTTTCTGATTTTTATTACTTAGAGTATAAACTATTGCTGTAATAAAATCTCAAATTAAAGTGGCTCAAAGAAAAAAAAAGGGGGGGTTTCCTTTCTCGTAGTTCAGGGCTGTACTGCACCTGAATGGATTCAAGGATACAGGCTTTTCCACTGGTGTTCTGTCATTCACGGGGCTTTGACCATATGTCTGAAGGAAGATACATTCCAGCCCTCAGGAACAAAGAGCAAGGGGAACATATGGTTCTCTTCTTCAAGGTCATGAACAAGTACTTACTCAGATCACTTTTACTCTCATCCCATTGACCAGAACCTAGTCACAAGGCATTCTTTAGCTGATGGCCATGTGTCTACCCGAAATTCCTTGCACCACAGAAGGGACAGAGGATGTATATTGGGGACCAGATATTAGTCTCTGCCATACAAATTAAGTTGAATGTGAGTTTCCCAACATCTTTTTCTCTATTTTTAGTAGAAATGTGTGTCAAATCCTATGACACTGTTTCACAGTCTACCCTAAAGCATGAGGGAACATGGTGATATGAGAACTTAACTTGGTTGAAAGTCTACCATATTCTATGTTCGTTATATAAAATATAATTTAGTTATAATCACCATGAGTAAGTATTATTCTTCCCAGTTTACGGGTAAGAGAACTAAAACTGAAGTGAAATAAACTCACAAAGCCAAGAAGTGGTAAATTCGGCACCATTAAACTTTCTACTTATTACAGAAGTTAATTCTGGAAAAAACAACTGATTTTCCCTTTCTGGGCTTCCATTTCCTCTCCTGTAAACTTAAAAGATTGGACTACAATCAGTTTTTCTCAAACTGAAAGACTTCTTAAAACACTGATTTCCAGGCCCCCTGTGGCATTTCTGGTTCAGGGTATGGAGTGGGGCCTTTCCAGCAAGTTCCCAGGTGATGGTCTCCAGCCACACTTTGAGACCCATTGAAGTAGATAATTGTTCAGATTCTTTCCAGCCATTTCCTACCAGAAGGCCTGTGACCTGGCTAATTTCCTTCATCTCCTGCAGAGCAGAAATATTACTATTAATACTTCACGTGGTGACTTCCCAATGGCTTTGGCCAAATTTGGTGATGATCCAGGAAAAGTCTCAGTATGACTTGGAGAAAAATGCTGATGAAAATTACTCCTTCATGTATTCATTTACTAATTTGTTCAACCAAAGTTTATTGAGTATTCCACGTGCCAAGCATTGTGCAAAATACTGGAGACAGTATGATGAAAACACATCTGGCCCTTGCCTGGGATGTGCACAGGGATGTGCATCCCCTGTGTGGGATCTGGAGAAAACAGATTATTCATTTATTGTTGTTACTGAAAAGGATATACAGGGCCATATAAAAATAAAGTAGTCTTCTCTGGAATTTTCGATGATATTTTCAAACTTTACCTAAACACGCCTACTTTCTACTGTGGTCTTAAGTCATAAATTGTCTGTTTGCTATATCTAGTATGATTTTTTTTCTTGACTTTTTGAGGTATTTCTGTTGTGCCAGCTCAGTAAGTAGCATTTTCTTTCAATTTTTGCCAACTTAAATGTTGCCTTCCTGTCCTAGATGAAACCTTGGCTTTGTTCAAATTTGCATTTTCATTTTTAGCAGATAGTGACAGTTTAAATCAACAGTAAGAGCAGAAACCCTTGTCTAAAGCAATTTCTGTACTGTTATTCCAGCTTCAGTGAAATTAGAAGTCCTGGGGGGATGAATTCAAATAGTAATCTGCACTCCCACCCATACCTCCAGCAGTGTGGCTTTTTTTTTTTAAAGAATGAAAGTTTAAAGATGCAGGGTTTGTGACAGGAGGATGTCTAGTATAAAAGGAGGAGGAAGGAGAGAACAAGATGGCAGAGGAGTAGGTGGACGTGAAGTACATCTCTCTCCACGGATACATCAGGAATACACCTTCAGACACAGAAGTGCATGCAGAACACCAGCTGAGAGTGGACAGGAGTACCTGACCAGTGGAAAAGTACCTGACCTACGCAAAACTTGGTAGGATGAAGGAACTAGGGGGAAAAACAGGAGTGTTAGTAGGACTGCACCTGCTCTCAGCAGGTGGAGGACCTGAAGCAAGGGTCCCATCCCCACATTGGGGAAATTTTCTTAGACAGAAAAGAAACATTTAAGGCTGAGAGTGAAACAGCTGATCCGTGGCAGCCTAAATGGAATGAGAATCAGACAGTCCTTGATGCAGCCATACATACCCTGGACAGGGACGCAGGTCCCCTGGAAGGTGCAGGGGCTGGGAGCTGGCGTTTAGGGATTGTGGAGCAACCCCAGAGTGAGGGCTGCTATTGACTACAGAGAGATGGCTCGAGGGGATGTGAGGGAGGAGACCATGGTGGGAAATGCCTGTGGAGGACAGCCAGGCAGCCGTGGAAGCCAGGCGACACTGCTGAGTCACGCGCAGGGGCTGGAGCCATCCCCATAGCCCCTCTCTCCCCACACACCAGCATCGGGAGCTTAAGAATAGAGAGGCTGGCCCATCAAACGCCTGAGGCACTGAACTACAGAGTCGGACCCCACCCAGGGTGCCCCTTTAAGTGACTGACGTGCCAGTCTACAGAGTAGGACCCCAACCAGGGGGGCCCCTCTATGTGCCTGATGAGCTGAACACAGAGAAGGACCCCAGGCTAGGAAGCCCTCTTAGTGCCTGAACAGGTGGAGCTACGGCGAAAGACTGGCCAAAGAGGCCTTCTGATCACCAGCTATAAGAGCCCCTCAAAAAGACTCTGCTAGGGCCGTAAGTCCTGGGGTGGAGGCAGTCCGTGTCCCTTCACATTTTGCGCTGCCAAGGTCCCCACAAACAGCTGCACCACCTTCACGCTCAACTCTCACTAGGGCAGAGCTCCCACAGGCCAAAAAAAAAAAAGAAAAATCTTGCACCTATGTGCACAGGGTCGCTTCAGTCATGTCCAACTCTTTGTCACTCTAGACTGTGGCCTGCCAGGCTTCTCTGTCAGGGAGGGGGGTTCTCCAGGCAAGAATACTGGAGCGTATTGGCCAATACTGGTTGCCATACCCTTCTAGAGCTCTGTATTTCCTGCTGCCCTTGCTGCCAGCTCCCCTGAATACCTGGTGCTATGAGAACCCTTGCAACCCATGGAGCTGCACCACCTCCACACCTGGCCCTCAACAGGGGCAAACCCAAGTCCTCAGGAACAAACCCCAGTGGACGACCCACATGCAGAGGTGGAAATAAAACCACAGTTGAAACCCAGGGGCAGTGTGGCTAAGGAAGACCCAAAACCTTCCCACCAACTGTGTAAACTGCAGATTAAATCCACACGATCAACTAGGCAGACTCTGTGTCTATGGAATATACAAAAAAGTCACTGAGAGCTCCCACAAAATAAAACGCACTAGTTCTGATAGCTGTGGACATTGGAGGCAAGAACATACAGGAGTAGGACCAGATTAGAATCTGAGCTGCCCCCTCAGCAGGTCCAGAGATCAGCACAGTGTTGGAGGGCATCCTGGGGAGGTGAGGTGGACTGTGACTCCCAGCGAGGGAAAGGACTCTGACAGCAGGGACTCAAGAAAGACATTTATTATTCTTATGTGTTGACTTGTTCTGTAGATTCTTTCGGATTTTTTTTTTCTTTTTTCTTTTCTTTTTTCTTTTCTTCCCCCCCCCCTCTGTTGTAGTTGTTGATTTTATTGGCACTATGAAATCTAATTAAGCTTTTGAGCTTTTCTCAGTCAATTTTTTATTGTTGTTATAAACCTCTGCCTCTGTGTTGGGCTTTGCAGTCCTGTGGAGATTGCCTTTTTCTTCTTCTTTTCTCTTTTATGAAATTTTTTAAAGCTATTATTATTTTTCCTATATTTATTCCTTTTTTGCTTTTCCTACTGTTCTTTTCCTCATGCAGTTAATCTTTAATGTATACAAATCTTCTTTATCTACCTCTATTTACTTTGCATATCTATTCTTTCTTTTCCTTTACTCTCAACATATTTGTTAGTTTTATTTTCATTGCTTTATTCCACACTTAGCACCTTACTTTCGTTTTTTTTTTTCCCAGTTTATGCTTTAGTTAGTTTTGTTCTTAACTGGTAGATATAATTTTTGGTTTCCTTTGTTCACTGGGTCAATCTACTGTACTTTCTTCTTGTTGCACTGTTTTGATTTTGCTTATGGATGTATATGTATGTGTGTATATTGAGTCACTCTTTTTATTGTTGTTATAAACTTCTGCCTCTACGCTGGACTTCTGTAGTTCTATGGAGTTTTCCTTTTTTTTTTTTTCTTTTTTTTTCTATCTTCTTCCTTTTTTTTCTTTTGTCTTTTTTATCATTTTAATTTTTAGTTTTTTTAAACCTATTATTATTTTTTCTACATTTATTCCTTTATTTGCCTATCCTACTCTTCTTTTCCCCTTGCAGTTAATTTTTAATGTATGTAAGTCTTCATCTACCTCTGTTTAACTTTGCATATCTATTTTTTCTTTCTTTTCTTTCTTTCCTTCCCTCTCAATATATTTGTTCGTTTGTTTTCATTGCTTTATTCCACACTTAGCACCTTGCTTTCCTTTTGTTTTCTGGTTTGTGCTTAAGTTAGTTTTGTTCTTAACTGGTAAATATAATTTTTGATTTCCTTTGTTTTTCAGGTCAATCTACTGTACTTTATTTTAGTTGGACTGTTCTGACTTTGCTTATGGGTATCTATGTATATGTATATATTCCATTATTTTAATTATTATTTGCCTGACTTTGTAACTGCCATTTGTCTGAGGTTCATCTTCAGTTTTTCGTTTTTGGGTATTTATTTTAATGTCACCTAATGCATCGTGCCTTTCCTGGTGGCTCAGACAGTAAAGTGTCTGCATACAATGCAGGAGACCCGGGTTCAATCCCTGGATCAGGAAGATCTCCTGGAGAAGGAAATGGCAACCCACTCCAGTATTCTTGCCTGGAAAATCCTATGGACAGAGGAGCCTGGTAGGCTACAGTCCATGGGGTTGGACACAACTGAGCAACTTCACTCACTAATGCCATAACAAACCACTTGTGGAATCTCCATTCCTGACCAGAGATCAAGCCCTTTGGAGTAGGATCACTGACTCCAAGACCCTAGACTACCAAAGAACTAACCCTAAGGAGTATCAAATAGAGAGAACTCACACAAAGGAAACCATTTAAATACAAGACCCAGCATCACCCAACCACCAGTAGCACCCTGTTCAGGATGCCTCATCTAAACAAAAAACAAGACAGAAATACATATCCAGTCATCAGCAGACATGATTACCACCTCACTCAGCCTTGCCCATTAGAGGAAAAACAGACAAACAAACAAAATTCAGCACAAATCTCACCCTACACGAAGCTTACACAAACCACTGGACCAACCTTAGAAGGGCAGAAACCAAAAGGAAGAACAAATGCAGCCTTGAAGCCTGGGAAAAGGAGACCTCAAACACAAACAAAGTCAAAAAAAATCATGAAAAGGCAGGGAAATTCTACACAAATGAAGGAACAAATTAGAAACGCAGAAGTCCAAATAAATGAAGAGGACTAGCAAACTACCTGAAAAAGAATTCAGAATGATGATAGTAAAGATGATCAAAAACCTTGAAAACAAAATGGAGAAAATGCAAGAGTCAATTAACAACATGCTAGAAGAATTAAAGAGTAAACATACAGAGACAACACAATTACTGAAATTAAAAATACTCAGGAAGGAATAAATAGCAGAATATCTGAAGCAGAAGAATGAATCAGTGAGCTGGAAGATATAATGATGCAAATAACTTTTCAAAAGCAGAATAAAGTAAAAAGAATGAAAAGAACTGAGAATAGTCTCAGAGACCTCTGGAACAATGTCCAGTGCACCAACATTCGAATTATGGGGGTCCCAGAAGAAGAAGAGAAAAAGAAACGGTATGAGAAAATTTTTGAAGACATTAGAGTTGAAAATTTCCCCAGCATGGAAGAGGAAATAGTCAGTGAAGTCTTAGAGACACAAACAGCCCCATTCAGGATAAACCCAAGGAGAAACACGCCAAGACACGTACTAAAGTAACAAAGACTAAACACAAAGAAAGAATACTAAAAGCAGCAAGGGAGAAACAATAAGTAACATACAAGGGAAACCCCGTACGTTTAACAACTCATCTTTGAGCAGAAACTCTGAAGGCCAGAAGGGAATGGCAGGATATAGTTAAAATACTGAAAGGGGAAAATCTACCACCAAGATTACTGGACCCAGCAGGGATCTCACTCAAAACTGATGGAGAAATAAAAAGCTTTTCAGACAAGCAGAGGTTAAGAGAATTCAGTACCACCAAACCAGCTTTACAGCCAATGTTAAAGGGACTTATGTAGTCTAGAAATACAAAAGAAGAAAAAGATCTACAAAATAAAACCCCAAACAATTAAGAAAATGGCAATAGGAACATATATATCAATAATTTCTTTAAATGTAAACAGATTAAATGCTTGAACCAAAAGACACAGACTGGCTCAATGGATACAAAAGCAAGACCCATATATATGCTATCTACAAAACTCCCACTTCAGACCTCAAGACACATATAGACTGAAAGTGAGAGGATGGAAAAATATACTCCATACAAATGGAAAGCAAAAGAAAGATGGAGTAGCAATCCTCATATCAGACAAAATAGACCTTAAAATAAAGAATTTTACAAGAGATAAGGAAGGATACTACATAATGATCAAGGGATCAATCCAAGAGGAAGACATAACAATTGTAAACATCTATGGACCCAAAGAAGGAGCACCTCAATATCTAAGACAAACACTAACAAACATAATAGAAGAAACTGACAGTAACACAATAATTGTAGGAGAGTTTGACACCGCACTCACACCAATGGACAGATCATCAAAACAGAAAATTAATAAGGAAGCACAAGTCTTAAGTGATACACTAGATGAGATGGATCTCATTGATATCTTAAGGACATTCCATCCAAATGCAGAAGAATACACCTTCTTCACAAGTGCACCTGGAACATTCTCCAGGATAGACCACTTCCATGTCCAGTTCTAACTGTTGCTTCCTGACCTGCATACAGATTTCTCAAGAGGCAGGTTAGGTGGTCTGGTATTCCCATCTCTTTCAGAATTTTCCACAAATCAAACCTCAGTAAATTTAAGAAAGTTGAAATCTTATCAAGCATCTTCTTTGATCACAATGCTATGAGACTAGATTACAAGAAAAAAAACTAAGAAGCACAAACAGCTGGAAATTAAGCAATACATGTCTAAATAACCAACAGGTTACTGAAGAAATCAAAAGGGTAATAAGAAATTTCTAGAAGCAAATGATAATGAAAACATGACAACTCAAAACTCGTGGGATTCAGTAAAAGCATTTCCAAAAGGGAAATTTATAGCAATACAAGAATATAGCTACCTCAAGAAACAAGAAAATATCAAATAGACAACCTAACTTTACACCTAAAACAACTGGAAAAAGAAGAACAAAAACCCCCCCAAAATTAGTAGAAGGAAAGAAATCATAAAGTTCAGAGCAGAAATAATTGAAAAAGAAATGAAAGAAACAGTAGTAAAGATTAATAGAACTAAAACCTGATTCTTTGAGAAGATAAACAAAATTGACAAACCTTTGGCCAGACTCATCAAGAAAAAACAAGAGAAGAATAGAATCAACAAAATTGGAAATGAAAAAGGAGAGGTTACAACAGACAATGTAGAAATACAAAGGATTAAGAGACCACTATGACCAACTATATGACAATAAAATGGATAACCTGGAAGAAATGGACATATTCTAAGAAAAGTTCAGTCTTCCAAGGCTGAACCAAGAAGAAATAGAAATTATAAACAACCCAATTACAAGCACCAAAATTGAAGCTGTGATCAAAAATCTCCCAAAAAACAAAAGCCCAGGACCAGATGGCTTCACAGGAGAACTCTATCGAATATTTAGAGAAGAGCTAACACCAATCCTTCTAAAATTCTTTCAAAAACTTTCTGAGGAAGGAACATCTCCACACTCATTCTATGAGGCCACCATCACCCTGATACCAAAACCAGACAAAGACAACACAAAAAGGAAAACTACAGGCCAATATCACTGATGAACATAGATGCAAAAATCCTCAACAAAATTTTAGCAAACAGAATTCAGCAACACATCAAAAAGCTCATACTCCATGATCAAGTTGTGTTTATTCCACGGATGCAAGGATTCTTCAATATATGTAAATCAATCAATGTGATACACCATATTAACGAATTGAAATATAAAAACCATATGATAATGTCCATAGATGCAGAAAACGCCTTTGACAAAATTCAGCACCCATTTATGATTAAAACTTCCAAAAATGGGCATAGAAGGAACCTACCTCAACATAGTAAAGGCCATATATGATTAGCATACAGCAAACATTATTCTCAATGATGAAAAGCTAAAAGCATTTCACCTAAGATCAGGAACAAGACAAGGGTGTCCACTTTCACCACTATTGTTCAGCATAAGTTGAAGTTGCCCTAAAATTCAACATTCAGACAACTAAGATCATGGCATCTGGTCCCATCACTTCATGACAAATAGATGGGGAAACAGTGGAAACAGTTACAGGCTTTATTTTGGGGGGGGCTGAAAAATCACTACAGATGGTGACTGCAGCCTTGAAGTTAAAAGACGCATGCTCCTTGAAAGAGAAATTATGACCAAACTAGATAGCTTGTTAAAAAGCAGAGACATTACTATGCCAGCAAAGGTCTGTCTAGTCAAAGCTATGGTTTTTCCAGTAGTCATGTATGGATGTGAGAGTAGGACTATAAAGAAAGATAGAAAGCCCAGAAATATACCCATGCACCTATGGGTATCTTAGTTTTGACAAAGGCGGTAAGCATATACAATGGGGCAAAGATAGCTCTTCAATAAGTGGTGCTGGGAAAACTGGACAGCTACATGTAAAAGAATGAAATTAGAACACTTCCTAACACCATACACAAAGATAAACTCAAAATGGATTGAAGACCTACATGTAAGACCAGAAACTATAAAACTCTTAGAGGAAAACATAGGCAGAAGACTCGATGACATAAATCAAAGCAAGATATCTATGACCCACCTCCTAGAATAATGGAAATAAAAACAGAAGTAAAAAACTGGGACCTGATTAAACTTAAAAGCTTTTGTACAGCGAAGGAAACTATCAGTTCAGTTCAGTTCAGTCACTCAGTCGTGTCCGACTCTTTGCAACCTCATGAATCACAGCACGCCAGGCCTCAGCACTCCAGGCCTCCCTGTCCATCACCAACTCCCAGAGTTCACTCAGACTCACGTCCATCGAGTCAGTGATGCCATCCAGCTATCTCATCCTCTGTCGTCCCCTTTTCCTCCTGCCCCCAATCCCTCCCAGCATCAGAGTCTTTTCCAATGAGTCAACTGTTCGCATGAGGTGGCCAAAATACTGGAGTTTCAGCTTTAGCATCATTCCTTCCAAAGAAATCCCAGGGTTGATCTCCTTCAGAATGGATTGGTTGGATCTCCTTGCCGTCTGAGGTACTCTCAGGAGTCTCCTCCAACACCACAGTTCAAAAGCATCAATTCTTCGGCGATCAGACTTCTTCACAGTCCAACTCTCACATCCATACATGACCACAGGAAAAACCATAGCCTTGACTAGACGGACCTTAGTCGGCAAAGTAATGTCTCTGCTTTTGAATATGCTATAAGCAAGGTGAAAAGACATACCCTCAGAATGGGAGGAAATAGCAAATGAAACAAATGACAAAGGATTTATTTCCAAAATATACAAGCAGCTCATACAACTCAATGCCAGAAAAACAAACACCTCAATCAAAAAGTGGGGAAAAAAACCTAAACAGACATTTCTCCAAAGAAGACATACAGATGGCTAACAAACACATGAAAAGATGCTCAACGTCTCTCATTCAGTTCAGTTCAGTTGCTCAGTCGTGTCCGACTCTTTGTGACCCCATGAATCGCAGCACGCCAGGCCTCCCTGTTCATCACCATCTCCCGGAGTTCACTCAGACTCATGTCCATCGAGTCCGTGATGCCATCCAGCCATCTCATCCTCGGTCATCCTCTTCTCCTCCTGCCCCCAATCCCTNCTAGTTTGGAGAATTTTGAGCGTCACTCTACTAGCACTGTCTCTTATACACATCTTCTCATCCTCGGTCATCCTCTTCTCCTCCTGCCCCCAATCCCTCCCAGCATCAGAGTCTTTTCCAATGAGTCAACTCTTTGCATGAGGTGGCCAAAGTACTGGAGTTTCAGCTTTAGCATCATTCCTTCCAAAGAAATCCCAGGGTTTATATCCTTCAGAATGGACTGGTTGGATCTCCTTGCAGTCCAAAGGGCTCTCAAGAGTCTTCTCCAACACCACAGTTCAAAAGCATCAATTCTTTGGCGCTCAGCCTTCTTCATAGTCCAACTTAAAACCACAATGAGCTGTCACCTCACACCAGTCATAATGGCCATCATCAAAAAGTCTACAAATGATAAATGCTGGAGAGGGTGTGGAGAAAATGGAACCTCCTTGCATTGTTGGTGGGAATGTAAATTTATACGGCCACTTTGGAAGACATTATGGAGATTCCTTAAAAAACTATAAATAAGCCCACCATATGACCCTGATGCTGGGAAAGATTGAGGGCAGGAGGAGAAGGGGATTGCAGAGGATGAGATAATTGGATGGCATCACCGACTCAATGGACATGAGTTTCGGTGAACCCCTGGAGTTGGTGATGGACTTGGAGGCCTGGCGTGCTGCGGTTCATGGAGTCACAAAGAGTCAGACACGACTGAGCAACTGAACTGAACTGACTGATGACCCAGCAGTTCCACTCCTAAGCATGTACCCTGAGGAAACCAAAGTTTAGAAAGACACATGTATCGCATTATTCGTTGCAGCACTATTTACAATAGCTAGAACATGGAAGCAACCTAGATGTCCATTGACACATGAATGGATAAAGAAGTTGTGCTACATATACAGAATGGAATATTACTGAGCCATAAAATGGAATGCATTTGAGTCAGTTCTAATGAGGTGGACGAACCTAGAACCTATTATACAGAGTGAAGTAAGTCAGAAAGAGAAAGATAACTATCGTATTCTTATGCATATATACGGAATCTAGAAAAATGGTACTGACGAATTTTCTTACAGGGCAGCACTAGAGAAACAAATGTAGAGAATAGATGTGTGGACATGGGGAGAGGGGAGGAGAGGGTGAGATATACTGAAAGAGTAACAGGGAAACTTACATCACCATATGAAAAATAGATAGCTGACGGGAATTTGCTGTATGGCTAATGAAACTCAAACGGGGCTCTGTATCAACCCAGAGGGGTGGGATGGGGAGGGAGATGTAAGGGAAGTTCAAAAGGGAGGGGATATATGTATCAGTCAGTTCAGTTCAGTGGCTCAGTCATGTCTGACTGTTCGCGATGCCGTGGATCGCAGCATGCCAGGCCTCCCTATCCATCACCAACTCCCGGAGTCCACCCAAACCCATATCCATTGTGTCGGTGATGCCATCCAATCATCTCATCCTTTGTCGTCCCCTTCTCCTCCTGCCTTCAATCTTTCCCAGCATCAGGGTCTTTTCCAATGAGTCAGTTCTTCGCATCAGGTGGCCAAAGTATTGGAGTTTCAGCTTCGGCATCAGTCCTTCCAATGAACACCAGGACTGATCTCCTTTAGGATGGACTGGTTGGATCTCCTTGCAGTCCAAGGGACTCTCAAGAGTCTTCTCCAACACCACAGTTCAAAAGCATCAATTCTTTGGTGCTCAGCTTTCTTTATAGCCCAACTCTCACATCCATACATGACCACTGGAAAAACCATAGCCTTGACTAGATGCACCTTTGTTGACAAAGTAATGTCTCTGCTTTTTAATATGCTGTCTAGTTTGGTCATAACGTTCCTTCCAAGGAGTAAGCGTCTTTTAATTTCATGGCTGCAATCACTCTCTCCTCTCTCACTTTCATCAAGAGGTCCTTCAGCTCCTCTTCACTTTCTGCCCTAAGGGTGGTGTCATCTGCATATATGAGGTTATTGATATTTCTCCCGGCAATCTTGATTCCAGCTTGTGCTTCCTCTAGTGCAGCATTTCTCATGACGTACTCTGCATATAAGTTAAATGAAGAAGTGAAGTTGCTCAGTTGTGTCCGACTCTTTGCGACCTCATAGGCTATAGCCTACCAGGCTCCTCTGTCCATGGGGTTTTCCAGGCAAGAGTTCTGGAGTGGTTAAGCAGGGTGAATATACAGCCTTGACGTACTCCTTTTCCTATTTGGAACCAGTCTGTTGTTCCATGTCCTGTTCTAACTGTTGCTTCCTGACCTGTATACAGGTTTCTCAAGAGGCAGGTCAGATGGTCTGGTATTCCCATCTCTTTCAGAATTTTCCACAGTTTACTGTGATCCACACAGTAAAAGGCTTTGGCATGGTCAATAAAGCAGAAATAGATGTTTCTGGAACTCTCTTGCTTTTTCCATGATCCAGCAGATGTTGGCAATTTGATCTCTGGTTCCTCTGCCTTTTCTAAAACCAGCTTGAACATCTGGAAGTTCACATTTCACATATTGCTGAAGCCTGGCTTAGAGAATTTTGAGCATTACTTTACTAGTGTGTGAAATGCGTGCAATTGTGCGGTAGCTTGAGCATTCTTTGGCATTACCTTTCTTTGGGATTGGAATGAAAACTGACCTTTTCCAGTTCTGTGGCCACTGCTGAGTTTTCCAAATTTGCTGATATTGAGTGCAGCACTTTCACAGCATCATCTTTTAGAATTTGAAATAGCTCAACTGGAATACCATGGCCTCCACTAGCTTTGTTTGAAGTGATGCTTCCTAAGGCTCTCCTGACTTCACATTCCAGGATATCTGGCTCTAGGTGAGTGTGAGTGATCACACGTTCATGATTATCTGGGTCATGTAGATCTTTTTTGCATAGATCTTCTGTGTCTTCTTGCCACCTCTTCTTAACATCTTCTGCTTCTGTTAGGTCCATACCATTTCTGTATGTATACATATGTGAAGTCACTCAGTCGTGTCTGACTCTTTGCGACCCCATGGACTGTAGCCCACCAGGCTCCTCCATCCATGGAATTCTCCAGGCAAGGATACTAGAGTGGGTTGCCATTTCCTTCTCCAATACAGATATATGTATACTTATGGCTGATTCATGTTGAGGTTTGACAGAAAACAACAAAATTCTGTAAATTCTGTAAAAACAACAAAATTATCCTTCAATGAAAAAGTAGTTTTAAAAAAAAGGGAGGAAAAGAAACAGTGTCCTGATAATGGTTATCATTTGTTGAATGTGTGTTATGTGCCAGGAACTGTTGCCAAGCACTTTATTTGAATTATCAAGTAAATTTTCTCACAGACCAATGAGGTACAGGTCCTATTTCTATCTCCTTTTACAGATATGAAAATCAAGGCTCACAGAGTTTACATAACTAGCAAAGTCTTCATAGCTATTTGGTGAAGGAGCAGGAATTCAAAACCAGGCCTGTATTACTCCGAAAGCTCATGCTTTTTACCAGTAAATTATATCCCCAATCATTTCATGCATTTTTCATGGGGATGGTGCTGAATCATTCGGCTTACTGGTTTTCTGACTCATCTCACTGAACAGGGCCAGATCCAGTGTGTCTTCTGCACTCTGTCTGTTTCTCCCTGCCCTTTTTTTCCAGCATAGTACACCTATTCTATCACCTTCTTTCCTTCCATTGGTCGTAAAGCAGCAGCCTCTTATGGACTGTTCCTGTGATACAGTAGAAGTCTGGTAAGTTTTCCAGGGAGTAAAAGTGCGTTTGTTCAGGACTATAATGTTTTTTGAAAGGGATATTCAATGACAGATCTGACTTTTTTATGAGCCTCATCTATATCCTTGTGATTGGAAAAATGCTTCAGTAAGTAATGCCTCCATGAAGTTTCACTATCACATGCATTTATTTTTAAAGATTTGGCGATAAAAAGCACTCAAATTATTGATAATACATAATTAATATAAAGTAAATAATATGTGTTTTAAAATAAAATTCACCACCATAGTGATGAGAATGTGTTTTTATTTTTTTGTAAGCCAAAGACTTATGATAGATGGATTATCCATCACTAAGGAATATGTAAACACATTAATCTAGGGACTTAGCTTTTCCCTTAGAATCAGGGGAAAAAACCCTGATTCTCCTCTTCAGAAGAAAGAGTATTTTTTTTTAAACTCATTAAGATGGTTCCAAAAGTCTTGGCTAGCAAACACCTTTTTAAAAAATCAATTTTTCAATAATTTAGAGTGAATCAGACCCTTATAGTTACATTTCCCTTAAGAGAGATATGCTTTCACAATAATTAAAGTTGAGGCAGCTTTATAGATCTTCAGATAATGTGCTCAGAAAATGTCCTTTGATTTGCTATGAACCCCAAAGCTTTGATAAAACTGAATAGGACTGGTATTAACTTCCCCCCTTCACTGCCAGCTAGTGGCACATGACCCAAAGATAGATGCCCACCTCATCTTATGTATTCTTACCCTTTTCTTAACAAAATTCAGACTTCTAGCTGAACATAGGTATCTTTACATTTCCTGGCTTCCTTTGCAGCTACATATGTTCATCTGTGTTTTGGCCCACATGATGTAAGCAGAAGTATTCTGTGGAATTCCTCAGGGACCTCCTTTAAGTTGGGAGAGGGGCATCTAAAAAGGCACCCTTCCTTCATACCTAGTAGACTGGCTGGAGTTCTTGCAGCCATTTTAGATAAGGAAGACAAGAGCCTTACATCCAGGATGGCAGAGTAGTGAGCATTTGTGGTGCTACAGTACCTGCTTTGAACTTGCTCTCTTGACTTCCTTTACAAGAGACATTTGTTTTTGTTTTTTATGTCAGTCTTTTGTGGGTTTGTAACTACATTTAATTATAACTAATAAAAATAGTGACTCAGCAGGTTTGAGGAAACAGCAAGAACATGAATATAATAAGTTTAGCTGTGTTTATTTATTGAGCCCCTTCTATGTGCCAGGAACTATTCTGAGAGCTTTATCTGTTATAGCTCATGTAACTCACTCAAAAGTCTTCTAAGAGTCTGTTATCCCCATTTTACAGGTGATGAAACAGAAGCATATAGAGGTTAAATCACTTACCCAGTTTCATACAACCAAGCCAGGAGCTAAAACCAATCTAGGTCTAGAACTTTCTCTAAACCACTATGGGGATGTGACTTGACAACATTTCTAAAACAAGTAAAAGCTAGATATTTGATAAAGTGTGTTTTATAGCTGTGTGCTCAGTCTGGACTGTAGCGCACTAGGCTCCTTGGTCCATGGGATTTTCCAGGCAAGAATGCTGGAGTAACTTGCCATTTCCTCCTCCAAGGGATCTTCCTGGCCCAAAGGTTGAACCCCAGTCTCCTTCGTCTTCTGCACTGCAGGCAGATTCTTTACCCACTGAGTCATAGATTAGAAGAAAAAGCCAGCTTCAGACTCCAGCTTTTCCCCATATAGCAGATTTATCCCCTATCCCTGACTGTCACTATGTTGGGTGTCCTCTGTAACTTTGCCGAGCTCCCCCCATGCCGCGAACTTCCCATGTGACTGTACCTAACCATGTGTGTTGGGCATCTACTCTGGGCCTGGCACTGTGCCAGGCACATAAATGTATTCATGACAGCCCAGAACAAAAGACTGCATAGGTTGTTCAGAGAGTTAATGAACCTTTGAGTAAAGCTGAGAAACAAGGAAAATACAGAACAACATTACCACACCCAGGGAACCCATGAGTGTTTACAAAACTGAAGTGACAGCCCATAATTAAGTGCTGTGTGAGCAGGAAGGAATCAATATTGTGAATCCGAAGGAATGGAGATCTTTGGGATCCAAAGCTCTCAGGGAGTAAGTCTCTTACTAAGGGTAAATTCTGGGTTAATGTTGGTAAAATCAGTCAGTGAGGGGCTCTTGCAGAGATGGTAAGATTTGGCTTCGTAGTAGGTAATTAGGCTGCCCTCTCCTTTCTGCCCTTTCTGTGTCACAAGTTTAGTTCCTTCAATTCCATGCTTACCTGCTTTGGTACCTAATCCTCCTCTCACTGCTGGTCATGCTTTCCCAGCCTCTCTCCCTAGATAAGTTCTGCTCATCCTTCTGCTCTCAGTGACCTACAATGAGGCTCTTTTTAGTAGACCAGATCTCTCTAATACACCCTCTGAGTATGGTAGAACCTATCAAAATGGAAGATTTGGTTCTAAAGTCAGTACCTATTATGAGAATTTTTGTCAGCCAGAACTATCCTTGAAAATTCCATAGGCAGCAAGATCCACAGCGGAAATTGACAAAACAGCAGAAACAAAAATTCAGTGTTTAGTTTTGCTTCCTTTGAGATACTGGCCTATTTTAGGGTCTAAGTTAATGAAAGAGTTGTATCACATTCAGCTGAGCATCCCCAGGAGCTCAGGTAGGAGACCATGATATAAATGGTGCCCTCTGAAGTTGTTCAGGGCCTGCAGAACTGTATATGAGGGCTTGTTAAGAATTATATGTAATAGGAGACACACTGTGAGAAAATCAGAGCTGAAGCCAATACCCAGCAAAGAGTGGATTTACATCCTACTCTAGGTCTGGGTTCCCTGAGTGGGATGGTGAAATAAATCAATTGCATTATTTATATTGCTTAATTTCTCTCTGCATCTTCATTTGCTTCCTGAATCTTGTGTGCAGTTGAATTTGTGTCATTTCTATGCAAACCACAAATCTTGTGCACTTCCTTTTATAACACTCATTCTGTTTGAATTTTTCATGGATTGTTTGTAATTATGAGCTTAACGTTCATGGTCGATTACACATTCCATGAGGGCAGGGGCATGTCCACCTGCTGTAACTCAGAACCAACACAGTACCTGACTCAGTTTTGCCAGGCAGGTCCTTGTCAAACACTGATGTGGCTTTCTAGTCTCCGGCCTTCAAGACAATCCACTGAGCAGCTTTCTCAGTTACTTAGGGCTGAAATCTAGAGCTGCTGAGGTACTCAATTAAGCCTGCGGGGAGATAAAACCTGCCTGAGCTGGTGCTGCTCTAATGTTGCAGAAACTCCTGATACTGATAATTATCCAGAGATACTTGATATATGAAAGGCCTTAGGAACTTTGGACCAGCTTGGCTCATTATCACCTCGTTAAGCCCCCCACCTCTAAATGCTCTTTTCACCGTTCCCACTGCCAGCCCCAGGCCCCAAGCCTTCTCCCCAGCCTGACTTTGACTGAGGCCTTTTCACAAGTGAACTTCACTGCAGTGTGATCTTGAGCATATGTCAGTGTTGCTTTCTGAAAAGGCAACCAGGTAGCACCAGCATGATCTCCTCCCTCTTAATTTTTTCTTTTATTTTGCAGAAAAAAAGGTAAAACTAAAGGGAACTAATGAAAAGTCAAAAAGTTAATGAAAGCAGAAAGCAACCTCACCACTCAAATACCCCAATACAATTTTAATTAACTTTGCCTGTTTTTCCTGGACAATTTAACACAATTAAAACCCTGTTTTATACTAGTTTGTGACTTGCAGTCTTTAAAGTAGCACTATTATGTATTCATATTTCTGTTTTTCATTATGCCCCTTCTAAGCATAATTTTAATTACAAAGTGTAAAATTTTCTGAAAACATGAAAATAACTTTTTATCTAATGTTGCTTTTATAAAGTAATAATAGGCACTTACAGGTTGTCCTTATTAGATAGAAAGAATCAGGCTGTGTCATTTTCTCAGATCTCATCCTCCCAACCCTGGGATTCTGTTTAAAAATGGCTGAATACTCTTAGGATGTGTAAAGGCAAAATATCATATTTCAACTCTCAACTGTTTTAGGGCCAGTGGCTAAGTTAGTTCTACAACTCTACCCATCATTTTGATAATAACTGTTGTTCATTTATTTTGCATGGACTTTCTGGTCCCACACTGTAGTATATGCATCAAGAGAGATGTAATCTCTCTGCATAGTGTGATTCCTCTATTTCCTCCAACTTTTTATTATCTTTTGAATCTGCCTGCTTATTTGGGTGTTTGTCTTTTGTAAGAAAGGCGGTCTTCAGATGCTTAGGTGATTCTTGGCTGTTTATATTTGAGAATGGGGTAGTAAATAGCTGATCGAAAATTCTGTTACAGGGCTTTTCAGCACAGTGCTCCCTATAGGGCAAGCTGGATCGTTTGCTTACTATGAGAATCTTTGAATTTCTTCTCTTGCTTTCATTGGAGTCTCCAGGAAAAAAAATCTTCCAATATTTTAATATCCCATAGCAGGGATACAGGCCTGGCTTCTTGAGTTCAAGAAAGCAGGGTGGGAATGAGGTTGGATGTCTCTAATCTCACTATGAAATCTTTTGCTCTTTCTTTCCTCTTTGCACTTCAGCTCCCCTACTCTCACTTGCCTGGTATCCTTTATCCAGATCCAGTTTTGCTCTTTCCAGGGAATAAGTCTTCAGCCAGGTTGGGGAAAGGGATGGTCATGCCCATGTCATGTCAGTGTTGAGCTTACCTTTTTATTATATAGGCTTTCAAGCAGACCTCCTATTTTCAACCACAAATGTCAGTTCTAGAGATCATGTGTACCACTAAATTCCTAAGCCTTTGGGGGTTCTGCAGGGCAGATGGTGTCGCTTCTTAACTTTCCTAACAACCAGTTTAGGATTCAGGTCACTTAGAGTTCATGGCTCTTCTTTCCAAGCTTCCAAAAGTTTGTTGCTGCTATCACCTTTTACATTTTTTTTTGGCCTTATTTCTTTTAAAAGATGTACCCTTGTACCTCACACTCACCAGGATGAGAGTGTTAGCGAGAATGTAGAGAGATTGAAAGTTCTGTGTATTGTTGATGGGAATGTAAAATGGTGTGTCCACTATGGAAAACAGAATGGTGGTTCCTCAAAATATTAAAAATAGACTTATTGTGTGATCCAGCATTCCCTTCTTGGGTATACCCAAGAGAATGAAAGACAGGACTTGAAGAGATATATGTGTACACCCCTGTTCAAAGCAGCACTATTGACAGTAGCTGTGTCCAATGACAGATGAACAGATGAAATGTGGAATAGACATACAATGGAATATTATTCAGCCTGCAAAAGGAAGGAAATTCAGACACTTTCAAAGATGAACCTTGGAAACATTAAGTGAAATAAGACAATCACAGAAGGTCAATACTGTATGACTCCACTGATATAAGGTACCTAGAGTAGTTAAATTCAGAGACAGAAATTAGAACGGTGGTTACCAGGGGCCAAGAGTAGGGGGAGAGTGGAGATTTATTGTTTCATGCATACAGAGCTACAGTTTTGCCAAATGAAAAGAGGCCTGGATGGATGATAGTGATAGTTTCATAACTGTGTGAATGTACTTAATTGCACGCTGAGCTAAAATATGGTTAAATGGTTAAGATTTAAAATTTTATATTGTGTTTATTATACTACAGTTTAAAAAAAAGGAATACCCGTTTACTTTTACTTCACTCCCAACTTGAGAGAGAGAAAACTAATTAATATGCTCAATCTGTTATATAAATAGAAGTCCATTATTTCCTATTTTATAGGACGCCTTCTGGAACTTAAATGACTTGCCCTGATCACAGAGCTAGTCATTGGTGGGTGAGGATTTGATCTCATTCTGGGAGGAAGGCTAGGGCTCTTAACTGCTGTGATGCATTGATTCACTCATTCATTCAGCAACCAGCAAATATTCTTTTAGCATCCTCTTTGTTCCATCATTCTTGACGGTAACAATGAGCCCAAATGTTTAGCTTGTATTGCATTACAGTGAGAGGAGGGGATTCCATACAATAGCAAGAACATACACAGACCAGACAGTGGCAAATATTGATGCGTGTCATGATGGAAACAAAATGCTGACTGCAGTGTGCTGGTGGGGAACACTTTTGAGTTGAGAGCTTAAAGTGGAGATGGTTTCAGCAACATGAACATGTGGGCATAGGAACAGCATGAGAAAGAGCATGTGTTTAGGCCTCAGGAGGGGACTAAGACTGATTCTTTTAAGGAAGTCAAAAAGACCAATTTAGCAGAATGTAGTCAGAGAGGGGATTGGCAAGAGGCAGGGTAAAAGATTTTTCAAATGTGGAGCCTCATGAGCCTTGAAGTAAGGCAGATGGAGTTTCCTTCAGGGTGATGAGAGAAAGCCCCTAGAGGGTTTTCAGAAGGGGAATGATGTGATGATTTTGCCTTTTAGCATGTGGTTGACTTTCACCAAGTGTCTACCATATCGCAAGTGCTTAGGTAGACGCTAGAAATGCAGCAATGAGCAGACACTGGCTTAGAACGGTGGTTACCAGGGGCCAAGAGTAGGGGGAGAATGGAGATTTATTGTTTCATGCATACAGAGCTACAGTTTTGCCAAATGAAAAGAGGCCTGGATGGATGATAGTGATAGTTTCATAACTGTGTGAATGTACTTAATTGCACGCTGAGCTAAAATATGGTTAAATGGTTAAGATTTAAAATTTTATATTGTGTTTATTATACTACAGTTTAAAAAAAAGGAATACCCGTTTACTTTTACTTCACTCCCAACTTGAGAGAGAGAAAACTAATTAATATGCTCAATCTGTTATATAAATAGAAGTCCATTATTTCCTATTTTATAGGACGCCTTCTGGAACTTAAATGACTTGCCCTGATCACAGAGCTAGTCATTGGTGGGTGAGGATTTGATCTCATTCTGGGAGGAAGGCTAGGGCTCTTAACTGCTGTGATGCATTGATTCACTCATTCATTCAGCAACCAGCAAATATTCTTTTAGCATCCTCTTTGTTCCATCATTCTTGACGGTAACAATGAGCCCAAATGTTTAGCTTGTATTGCATTACAGTGAGAGGAGGGGATTCCATACAATAGCAAGAACATACACAGACCAGACAGTGGCAAATATTGATGCGTGTCATGATGGAAACAAAATGCTGACTGCAGTGTGCTGGTGGGGAACACTTTTGAGTTGAGAGCTTAAAGTGGAGATGGTTTCAGCAACATGAACATGTGGGCATAGGAACAGCATGAGAAAGAGCATGTGTTTAGGCCTCAGGAGGGGACTAAGACTGATTCTTTTAAGGAAGTCAAAAAGACCAATTTAGCAGAATGTAGTCAGAGAGGGGATTGGCAAGAGGCAGGGTAAAAGATTTTTCAAATGTGGAGCCTCATGAGCCTTGAAGTAAGGCAGATGGAGTTTCCTTCAGGGTGATGAGAGAAAGCCCCTAGAGGGTTTTCAGAAGGGGAATGATGTGATGATTTTGCCTTTTAGCATGTGGTTGACTTTCACCAAGTGTCTACCATATCGCAAGTGCTTAGGTAGACGCTAGAAATGCAGCAATGAGCAGACACTGGCCCACAAGGAAATTATAGTCTACTAAACTCCTTGGAAGAAAAGTTATGACCAACCTAGATAGCATATTCAAAAGCAGAGAAATTACTTTGCTGACTAAGGTCCATCTAGTCAAGGCTATGGTTTTTCCTGTGGTCAGGTATGGATGTGAGAGTTGGACTGTGAAGAAAGCTGAGTGCTGAAGAATTGATGCTTTTGAACTGTGGTGTTGGAGAAGAGTCTTGAGAGTCCCTTGGACTGCAAGGAGATCCAACCAGTCCATTCTGAAGGAGATCAGCCCTGGGATTTCTTTGGAAGGAATGATGCTAACGCTGAAACTCCGGTACTTTGGCCACCTCATGCGAAGAGTTGACTCATTGGAAAAGACTCTGATGCTGGGAGGGATTGGGGGCAGGAGGAGGAGGGGACGACCGAGGATGAGATGGCTGGATGGCATCACGGACTCGATGGACCTGAGTCTGAGTGAACTCCAGGAGTTGGTGATGGACGGGGAGGCCTGGCGTGCTGCGATTCATGGGGTCGCGGAGAGTCGGACACGACTGAGAGACTGAACTGAACTGAAGGAAGAAAGAGCAGACAATGCCATGAAAATGTAGCAGCCTAGCCCGCAGTGTACACTCTGAGACTAAAGATGATTTTTAGGAAAAAATTTCCAGGATCAGTATAGAAATCCATCTGTAGTTCAGCTTGGCCTTTCCCAAATAAAACACCAAGAGCTTTCTTTGTTCCCCAAATAAAACACCAAGAGTTTGTTTTAAATAACATCTTGTAATAGATTTTTGAACTCATGGAGTGTGAAATACACCCTGGGAAACACTGAATTAAGGAAAGATGACAAGTGACATGCCGAGTGAGACGGCTATGCTGGGAGGAGAGCGAGCGCAGTTCAGGGTGTGGAAGAGGTAGGCATTCAGCGTGGCCTTCCAGGAGGAGCTGAGCCCTGAGTCGCTTCCTGTGGTGGAAAGAGAAGTGAGCTACGTGAAGAAGCAAGGAAAGGGATATTCCACAGAGAAAGAACAGCCTGAGTACAGACATCGAGACCCAAATAGCCACTTCATTATCCCAAGAAAACAGATGAACAGATTTCGAGCAAGACAGGATCCGTTTGCTTGTTTCACTCTGTAGAGCTGTTTTAGACTGGAGATAGTAGAATGTAGTTTTCCTAATCTGGGTTTTAATGTCAACTGCTGATTTCTGCTGTCCAGTAGGCAGCTGTCCTCTGTTGCCTTTGTTGGCCTCTCTCACTTTCCCAGTGTCCTTTCCACAGCCTTTTTCCCCCTGCCCTGCACACGCGGTGCAGCTCTGTCTTGGGAAGGACAGACAGAAGCCCCTCGCTGTGCACTTTTTTCACCTGTGTCAGGTGGCGCTGCCTTCCTGGAAACGTGGATTTCCTGTGAGCACCTCCAGCTCTGTAGCACCATCCTTTCTGTCTTTACGTCGTTTCCACATCCTCTCACATTGCCTCCCGGTGTGGTGTTCCCTTCCACATCCTTCCAAGTTCATTTGCATCTCATTGGTGCAAGGCAGCATAATGAGAGGATGTCATATTTCCCGCAGGAGAGAGTCTCGCTCACAGCAGGATTCAAGGAAATGGAAAGGTACCTCGCAGATACCCAACAATCTCGCTTCTGTGTGCTCAGCCCCTTCTGTCTGTTAGAATAGAGGTACTTTACGTGGATTATGCTTTCTTCATTGTTATTAGATGATTGAAAGAAATAGCTTCTGCTTATTTAGTACTTACAATGTACCAGACACTGTGCCAAGCATTGTATATTGTCATTTAATTTTCACAACCCTAAGTATGTGTTATTAATTTTTTTTTTGCACATGAGGAGAAAGGGGCTGGGGAGTCATTTTCCCAAGGTCATTCAGCTGATCAGAAGAGACGCCATTATCTAAACCAAGGGTGCATTTGCGAAGTTCACGCATCCCGTACACAGTGTCACTAAGCGATTTAATTGTAAACATCTATTTTCTGGGGATTCTGTGCTTAAATCTGCTTATGCTTCAGGCTCACCAGGAGAACCTTAAAAGGAAGGATTCTCAGGCCCCACTTTAAAACCATTGAGCAAAAGTCAGATGGGGCCCGGAAAATGCTGTTTTCGAAGGCCCTCTAGGTGATAATGCAGTTGTTGTTCAGTTGCTCAGTCATGTCTTATTCTTTGTGACCCTAAGGACCGCAGCATGCCAGGTTTCACTGTCCTTCACCCATCTCCCAGAGTTTGCTCAAACTCATGTCCATTGAGTCAGTGATGCCATCCAGCCATCTCAGCAGCGGTTCTCATCATTTGGGCTGTACCCCAGAGCTTCTGCTCCGGGAGGTCTGGAGTGCAGCCTGAGAATGTGCCTTTCTAGCAGGTTCCCAGTTGCCATTCATGCTGCCACTGGGGAACCTGCTTTGATAACACCAGGCTGATGCAGCAGGTGAAAATGAGGGAGCAGAGCAAAGTGGAGAGAACAGGAGAGTTAGCACTCAGAAGGCAAATGCTAATGCAGTCTCCTTTCCTTAAGTCTTTGAGGTTTTCATTGATTCTAACCAAACATTTTAATTCAGAAATAGGAAGGGAGATGTTGAAGTGGGTTTAAAGTCAGACAGCTGGCATCAGTTCCCAGCTTCACCGCTTATGAAAGCTCCAGGCTCCAGTTTTTCCAGCTGAAAAATGGCACTGCTCATAACTGCCTCCCAGACATTTCATAAATGGAGTCTCAGTCTCCATCTCTTCCCTTTCACTTACCTTAGGAAAGAATCGTGAAATCCCAGAGGCTTCACTTTTAGTCTTTAGTTCAGGAGGTTTCTTCAGGCAGTGGAAGGGAGCTCTAGTGTGAATTCATTTTGTGAATTAGTTAGGCCTGATATAGTTGGTATCTCTTCTGACATGTTTTCCTGCTCCTTCATTATCCCCAAGAACATATGCAAGGTGGAAAAATGGTAGAATCCTGGAGCATCTGTTGGGTAGACCACTAGCTCATGGCCTGGAGTGTTGGCTCTGGGGAGAAAGCAATATCAGCCTTCTGTTAGAGAGGGAGGCTAGGGTTACTAAGCAGGATCTTACTGAGGGAATTTGCAAGCACATTTGGAAGACTGTCATTTTCCCAGAAAGGAAGAGTAGAGCTAATAGCAACATCCGGGCTTTGGGAAACAAAAGGAAATGAGTTTTACAACCAGAGCAACTAGATCTTAACTCCAGCCCTACTATTTATTTGAAGTGGAACTCAAACATGTTATAAGTCCATCCTATATCTTGGTTTCTTCATCTACAGTATGGGGATGACCTCTGCTCCCTCACAGGCTTAATAAAAGACTTTAAATGATATAAGAAGCATAAAGCACATTGTATCATGCTTGGATCACAGTTGGTGCTTAATGCAATGTGGCCCCTTCCATTATTTGCTTCTATATAACTTCATGTCTGTGGGGAAAAAGAGGAAAATAAAATACTTAAGGAAAGTCAGTTAAGTGCCTTGCAGTATGCTCGGCTCTTTTATATTCATCATCTTACTCATTTCGTCATAGCATTTCTTTTGTGTACTGTTCTCCCCAGATTATACAACTTAACCACATAACCTAAATTTTTATAGCTGGTAAATGTTCAAGTGGATTTGACCCCTAGTATGTCTAAATTCAACACCTGTGCTCCTCCATCACATCTCACTGAGCAAGGAACCTGAGACAGCATCCATCTAAGGAAGGAGGTGCAGGTGTTTTGGGTGTGACCTTTCTGGCTGGAAAAAGTTTTCATACTTTTGCCTTGTTTTTCTAGTTGCTTAAGGATCTGAGCTGTTGGAAAATATTAGACATTTATTTATGGCTTCTCTTTCTAAGTAAGGGATAGCAGACGTGCTGTTCCTAAACTCCTCAAGTAAGCCATGGTGCAATGTAGATGAGGATGAATTTAAAGATGTTCTCCACAGTATTATTTATAAAAAGAATGGTTAGAAGTGACAGTGTTGAATTTTATCTGAGCCCTGTGCTCTTAGAAAGCTGGGAAGGTTTGCAAATGCCCCCAAGCTTTGTGTTCCAGGAAATAGCAGCTGCAGAGAACTGTCCTTCCCTGTGTGACTTGGATAAGACTCATGGGTGGCTCCTTTGTTTACTTCCAACAGGGCCAGACACAGACCCTCCACATTCCCATTCTTTGCTTTATGAATGATTAGCTGCACTGCATGTCCCCACTGATCATTTAGAACAAAATATAGGTTTAACCATACATTGTGCTTCCTCAGGCCCCTGACCTTTGGCCCACCCTCAGCAACATACAGCCCTCCTTAAGAGTCTTGTATAAGGGTTTTCCAGAGGAACAGATGAATAGGGTGCATGTGGATGAGAGCATGTGCATTTTATAATGCAGTTTAGAGGTTGGCAGATCTCAAGATCTGCAGGGTAAGTTGGCAAAGTGGGGAGACTCAGGAGAGCTGATGGCGTAGTTTCATCCTGAAGATGGCAGGTTGGAGACACAGGAAGAGCTGGTGTTTCATTTCAAGTCCAAAGGCAGGAAAAAAGCTTATGGCAAATTGAAAGGTTTTCAGACAGAAAGGATTCTGTCTTAGTGGGGGTTGGAGGCAGGTCGAAGAATGCATCAGCTTTTTTGTTCAATTCAGGTCTTTAACTGACTAGATGAGGCCCACCCACATTAGGGAGGGCTGCTTTATTCAGTCTGTTGATTTAAATGTTCATCTCATCCAAAAACACCCTCACAGACATACCTAGGAAAACATTTCATCAAATATCTGGGCACCCTGTGGCCTAGTCAAGGTGACATGGAAAATAAACTATCATGGGTCCCTCCCCAAAAATATATTGGCCTCAAGGTAAAACACTCTATCTACCCTCTAATCACACCACTCTTTCTTGCCATTTCCCTATACTTTATTCTTTCTAGCCTTGTTTACTCTATAAAAGACATACAATTTATGTGTAACTCTTGGGACACTTACAGATTTTATGGTTACAATATGTCAAGGCTGTATATTGTCACCCTGCTTATTTAACTTACATGCAGAGTACATCATGTGAAATTCCAGGCAGGATGAAGCACAAGATGTAATCAAGATTGCCAAGAGAAATATCAATAACCTCAGATATGCAGATGACACCACCCTTATGGCAAAAAGCAAAGAGGAACTAAAGAGCCTCTTGATGAAAGTGAAAGAAGAGAGTGAAAAAGCTGACTTAAAACTCAGGATTCAAAAAACTAAGATCATGGCATCTGGCCCCATCACTTCATGGGAAATAGATGGGGAAACAGTGGAAACAGTGAGAGAGTTTATTTTCTTGGGCTCCAAAATCACTGCAGATGGTGATGGCAGCCATGAAATTAAAAGACCCTTGCTGCCTGGAAGAAAAGCTATGACCAACCTAAGAAAGGCTATGACCAACCTAGACAGCATATTAAAAAGCAGAGACATTACTTTGCTGACATAGTCAAAGCTATGGTTTTTCCAGTAGTCATGTATGGATGTGAGAGTTGGACTATAAAGAAAGCTGAGCACTGAAGAATTGATGCTTTTGAACTGTGTTGTTGGAGAAAACTCTTGAGAGTTCCTTGGACTGCAAGATCAAACCAGTGTATCCTAAAGTAAATCATTCCTTAATATTCACTGATGCTAAAGCTGAAGCTCTAATACTTTGGCCTCCTGATGTGAAGAACTGACTTATTGGAACGGTTGGAACAGACCTTGATGCTGTGAAGGATTAAAGGCAGGAGGAGAAGGGGACAACAGAGGATGAGCCGATGGGATAGCATCACTGACTCGACAGACATGAGTTTGAGCAAGCTTTAGGAAGAGTTGACTCATTGGAAAAGACTCTGATGCTGGGAGGGATTGGGGGCAGGAGGAAAAGGGGATGACCAAGGATGAGATGGCTGAATGGCATCACTGACTCGATGGACGTGAGTCTGAGTGAACTCCAAGGGATGGTAATGAACAGGGAGGCCTGGCATGCTGCGATTCATGGGGTCGCAAAGAGTCGAACACAACTGAGCGACTGAACTGAACTGATGGACAGGGAAGCCTGGCCTGCTGCAGTCAGAGTCAGACACAATTGAGCGATTGAATTGAAGTGAAGCCTCTCCTAAGTAAATTTAGATCTGTTTTTAATTTGACAGAAACAAACTAAGTTTCTGAAACTAAGGGCTTAGTTAAATAATATGGCACATCCATATTACAGAATGATACATTTTCAAAAAGAATGTACTCACTGATAAGAGGTCTGTGACATACTGCTGAGTCAAAAAGGCAAACTATAAAATTGCAAACTTGTAATATCCCTTGTACATAAAAGTAAACATGTATGTATGGTATGTGCATGTGTGTTCAGTGTCTCTTTTCAAGACTGTGGACTTTAATATGCCAGGCTGCTCTTTTCATGGGATTTCCCAGGCAAGAATACTAAAGTGGATTGCCATTTCTTCCTCCAATGGATCTTCCCAATCCAGGGATCAAACCTGCGTCTCCTGCATTAGCAGGCAGATTCTTTACCACCGAACCACTGGTATCTTAATATATTGGTAGGGTATTCTCTATGAGTTTCAGGGGTAGTTATCTCTGGGAGAAGGAAATAAGTGGGAAATTTTTTCTGCTGTCTTTTTGTAGTCTTTGAATTGGCTGTAAGGAATTTGTATTATCTTTGTAAACTAGAGAGAAAAAAAAAAAGCACAGTTTTTCTACATATTATATTTCTGCATAATAGCTTTGTGATCTTGATTTTGTTTAAAAAATAGTCAACTCTGGCTATGCAAGCTAAGGCCTGGTGGATTAACCTCATAGACACCTCCCCCCACCCGTCTCATAGATGTCCACCCTTGTTCACCTTCCAGAGGTTAGACAATCCCAAAACTCTCTGCCAAAGGTAGAATCCTGCACAGTTTGTCTGTTTCTCCTCCCGACCCAAGGCACTGAAACCTGATAGAAATCTGGGCTAGCTCTCTCTGCACCCAGTTCCCGCTCTGGGAATCATCCCTGTGGCCATTGGGAAAGGCTGAGATGGCCAGTGACATGTCTGGGCTCTGAGCCAGCCTTCCTTTTGGGCCTGGTCTGTTCAATCTCCCTGGTCCTGTGTTCAGAGAATGAGACTTTGAAATGGAGAAATTAGATTTTGTTTTATTTACAAAGCTTAAAGTTGCATCTTCTTATCACTTCAGCATTTTCCCCAAAGTCTCCACAGGCCTTTTCCCTTCCCAACACACACTGGATGAGCCAGACGGAGACAGAAAAGACATTAAGTTAGAGCATCATGTTTGAAAACTTTTCCTGCTAAATTCCCATGGTGACACGGTTGAGGGCTTCAGGGATTTTACTCTGACATTTGGCTCAGTGCCAACCTGGCATATTCCACTCCTGCTTGTGGGTCCTTCAGTGCCAGCATCTTCGCTCACTCAGAATGAGGTCACTGTCTTTGTGGTTAAATAGTGGACACTTTCTGCTCTTCACTTTTTGTTCTACAGCACAGCCTTAGAGCTTGATGCTGGGACAGAGGGAAGGCAAAAGGAGAAAGGGGTGGCAGAGGATGAGATGGTTAGATTAGCATCACCAACTCAGTGGACATGAATTTGAGCAACCTATGGGAGGTAGTAGAGGACAAAGGAGCCTGGTCCATGACGTTGCAAAGAGTCCGACATGACTTAGAGACTGAACAACGACAGGCTTACAGACCTGCGGTTTTCCAGCACCAGATTACCATCACTCCCCTGTAGAGTACCTTCCCATCACAGTTTCTCACTATAGATGAAGCTCGAGATTAGAACTGCTGAACCTCAGCCCCCAGATCTGGATGTCTCATAGATGTCAGGACTAGGGCATCCAGCACTCTGGGGCATTTCCTCTCTAGTTGAACCAAATCAGATTTATGTATTAATTCCATTTGGGGGAAAAAAAAAGTCCTGGTTTTTGGAAGAAAGTTTAAAAACCACAGCAACATTCTGTTTATTCATATATTTTAGATGTTTCTAAACTTTGGTCACAAAAGAATCTAACTTCTTAGAACAACAAACTCAGCCCTTTTTGCCTTTATGTGCAGTGTTTCTCTTTGTAGCTTGGCTATTGAAATAAAATAGCTATTAAACAGCTGTTAAATTGAGTTCTTCATAGCAGCTCCCCCTTGTCCAGTTGAGTTCACCGTAAATTCCCCGCTCCTTCTTTATATGTATATTTGTATGTCTGTATCTGTGTATTTATATCCCCTTGAAGGATCTCAAGACCCTGAGACCCTGGTCTTTTAATATTGTCTGAATATTGTTGAGTTTTGCTGTTAAACCTGACCAAAGGGACACGTTGTCATCTGCTTTCCATATTCTGTCTGGTAAATGGTTGGTTGTCAGGACAACAGCATAGAAGGTGGAGGGTCATTGATAACCACATGAATTCTTTAAACAAATGTGATGAGAGCAAATTCCAGGGTGTGCTTGAGAGCCATAAAAGAAGAGGAAAGGTTTCAGACAGGTCCTGCCTTTTACAAATTTGATACTCCCTTAAACATTAGCTTCGCTTGGAGTTGCTCATACTTTTATTAAAAGCCCTGAATCAAGGCACTGCCCTTGCTGGACAGTATGCTTGTCCTTCCAGCGTTTTAAACAGGGCTTGAACAGCACCCCAAGTTGAGCACCTGTGCCCTTGACAGAAGCCCCAGGACAGCACTGGGTTCCCTGCTGTGTCTCTGTAATAGACTGAGTAAATGTCCATCACATAGTGTAGAAATGAATGGTCTCAAGTCCTCCCAGTGTTCCTTATAAATGGTTTTATGATTTATATCTGCAAAGAAAATCAGAATCCAGAGACTTTAAGTAGCTTTGTCCAAGGCCCTTAAAAGTCTGAGGGTGGGAATGGACACAGAACTAGAACCTGATTCATCCTGACTCCTAAGACCACTCTTTTCATTATAGCATACTGACTCACTGCAAAACTTACTAGCTAACTAAATAAATAAGGAATAAACATTTTAAAATGACAGAACACTCCTAAGATACAGTATATGCTTTTCAAAACAGGAGTGGAAAACCTTTTTTTCAAGGTAAAATCCTTGGGGAAAAAAAGGAATAATATGTAATTTACTATTCATTGAAAATAAGCAATTAATTCTGCCCTCCAGGGTGAATTTATGTCTCACTTATTTGCACATGAAAGTACAAGATTGGCTTCATTTATATGAAACTAAGACATCTGGTTGGGAAGTGAAAAATTTGGTCAATTACCTGAATCATGTTTGGTCTACATGATAGAAAAGCCCCAGATGTCTTCAGATCACCAGATGTTTGATGATGTGTGGTTAACACTGGACCCACCAACTGACTTCTTCACATGAGAGCTTGCTGTTTGTTTTCCCCATTGTTAGAAGGCTGTTAGCATTTTGTAAACCAGCAGTTTGCTAACAGGAGTCTAGACTAGAGTCCGACTATGGCCCCTGGCAAGGTGTTCACTGGTGTGTGATAGGATGCGAAAATAAATTCTATAAAAGGAAATATATTTAATTTTAAGAGAATGTCCTTTATTTTGAGGTCATCCCCTTTCTCTTCTTTTCAGAGATAGAGCATTGTGACAAATGATCCCAATTCTAGGATTTTTTTTTTTTAATGAATCCAGGAGACTAAATTAAAAATTGAGAAGCCTGTGTCAGTTCCCAGTTTTTTCTTTGTATGATTTTTATTTTTTTACTGAATTATGCAAAGAGAAGATAAAACTGGCCAGACCACAGCTCTAATATCTTCAGCACAATGACAGCTAAAATATTTTCATATGCTTCCTGAATTTGCCTTCCCCTAACAGTAGGGGAAGTCTCCACGGCAGAACTGTATGCCTGGGTTTTAAAATCAGTGGTCATCTTAACAGTCAAGTGTTTCACTGACAATCATAATTTTTCCTTTTGAAGCAAACATTTGGTCCTTAAAATAACCTTGAGGGGAACACCTTCAGCGCCTTTAAAACATTTCACTCTGGAGACGTACCATGGAGGACAGCCGTGGGGGGACACTTTTTGTGCTGGAAAACTGGACTCCATTACTGTGAATATTTTAACCGATTTTCACAGTTTCTCTGGTTTGTTCTCATAAACCCCAAAGCATGTATCTCCACATGCCCTAACATTGAGGCTCTCTCCTCAGGTTTATAATCTCAGCCAGAATGAACTGAGTAACCGCTGTGTGCCAGGCAGTACCTATACACTAGCAATACAGAGTCACAATAACCATGACATCTACATTTATTAAACATTCCCATATGGCAGACAGAATCCTAAAGTCCTTTTATATGGATCACCTTGTTTGACTCTCACAACCACTTTGGGAGAAAAATATTCAATAGCATGGTTGTAGCCTTTTTAAAAATGAGGATATTTTATATGCTTTTCAAAACAGGAGTGGAAAACCTTTTTTTCAAGGTAAAATCCTTGGGGAAAAAAAGGAATAATATGTAATTTACTATTCATTGAAAATAAGCAATTAATTCTGCCCTCCAGGGTGAATTTATGTCTCACTTATTTGCACATGAAAGTACAAGATTGGCTTCATTTATATGAAACTAAGACATCTGGTTGGGAAGTGAAAAATTTGGTCAATTACCTGAATCTTGTTTGGTCTACATGATAGAAAAGCCCCAGATGTCTTCAGATCACCAGATGTTTGATGATGTGTGGTTAACACTGGACCCACCAACTGACTTCTTCACATGAGAGCTTGCTGTTTGTTTTCCCCATTGTTAGAAGGCTGTTAGCATTTTGTAAACCAGCAGTTTGCTAACAGGAGTCTAGACTAGAGTCCGACTATGGCCCCTGGCAAGGTGTTCACTGGTGTGTGATAGGATGCGAAAATAAATTCTATAAAAGGAAATATATTTAATTTTAAGAGAATGTCCTTTATTTTGAGGTCATCCCCTTTCTCTTCTTTTCAGAGATAGAGCATTGTGACAAATGATCCCAATTCTAGGATTTTTTTTTTTTAATGAATCCAGGAGACTAAATTAAAAATTGAGAAGCCTGTGTCAGTTCCCAGTTTTTTCTTTGTATGATTTTTATTTTTTTACTGAATTATGCAAAGAGAAGATAAAACTGGCCAGACCACAGCTCTAATATCTTCAGCACAATGACAGCTAAAATATTTTCATATGCTTCCTGAATTTGCCTTCCCCTAACAGTAGGGGAAGTCTCCACGGCAGAACTGTATGCCTGGGTTTTAAAATCAGTGGTCATCTTAACAGTCAAGTGTTTCACTGACAATCATAATTTTTCCTTTTGAAGCAAACATTTGGTCCTTAAAATAACTCTGAGGGGAACACCTTCAGCGCCTTTAAAACATTTCACTCTGGAGACGTACCATGGAGGACAGCCGTGGGGGGACACTTCTTGTGCTGGAAAACTGGACTCCATTACTGTGAATATTTTAACCGATTTTCACAGTTTCTCTGGTTTGTTCTCATAAACCCCAAAGCATATATCTCCACATGCCCTAACATTGAGGCTCTCTCCTCAGGTTTATAATCTCAGCCAGAATGAACTGAGTAACCGCTGTGTGCCAGGCAGTACCTATACACTAGCAATACAGAGTCACAATAACCATGACATCTACATTTATTAAACATTCCCATATGGCAGACAGAATCCTAAAGTCCTTTTATATGGATCACCTTGTTTGACTCTCACAACCACTTTGAGAGAAAAATATTCAATAGCATGGTTGTAGCCTTTTTAAAAATGAGGATATTGCAGCAGGGAAATTGAATCAGTTGCCCAGGTCACGAGCCCTGTGATTGGTAAAGCCAGGATCCTCACCCAAGCCTGCCCACCTCCTAACCTGACCTTCTGAGTGCTCTGCTAAACCAAAAGAGCTCTGCCCTCAAGGTGGTTAGAATCTAAAATAGGAGAAGGAAGCAAAAGGGGGAAAAAAAAGCCATTATGTAGAACAGAATGATGTAATTCCAAGAAACATGCTGTGGGATTGTGGAGGAAAGACTGATTAATTATGATCTACCCAGGAAAGGCTCTTTGGAGGTGGCCTTAGGCTAGGTGAGGGCAAAATAGGGCATCAGCAATTATCTAGAGAATTAGGTCACTGTGGGTGTCAAAGTGGATGATTTCAAACTAAAAAACTGCACTTTATGCTCTGAATAGTTTAGAATTGGCTGCCTACACTGCTGGAATCCACTGGACTTTTGCCAACTCTCCTATTCTCCCTGTGACTTTCACCCTGGCTTAGATGAGCTTCCTGCTCCAGTTGGGGTTGAGGCAGGATGGGAGTATGGAGAAGTGGAGGAAGCCTGCCTCTGGTTGGGAGCCCTAGGGTTCATTCCAGACTCTACTACCACAGAGAGTGACCCCAGGGAACCCACCTTCCTCCCTGATTCAGTGTTTTCTGCTGTAAGAGGAATATACTAAAGTTGATGGTCCCTAATAGCCATTTGAAGTACTGAGTCTCTGTCTTTGGAATTTGCCTAGGAGAGAAAAAGAAGGATCTAGATGGATCAGCATGCTGGGATTTCATGTTCTGGACATGACCCACTTGGGAGCCTCTTGTAAAATGAAGCTTCCTCCTGTTATATCCATGACAGTCAATATATTCTTGAGATCATCCTCTCTGGCTCTGTATCTCCCACCTCAAATCTACGTGGTATAGTAGGAAGATCTTCCTTCCTCCCTGATTCAGTGTTTTCTGCTGTAAGAGGAATATACTAAAGTTGATGGTCCCTAATAGCCATTTGAAGTACTGAGTCTCTGTCTTTGGAATTTGCCTAGGAGAGAAAAAGAAGGATCTAGATGGATCAGCATGCTGGGATTTCATGTTCTGGACATGACCCACTTGGGAGCCTCTTGTAAAATGAAGCTTCCTCCTGTTATATCCATGACAGTCAATATATTCTTGAGATCATCCTCTCTGGCTCTGTATCTCCCACCTCAAATCTACGTGGTATAGTAGGAAGATCTTCGACTTTGGAATCTGAGAATCCTGGATTGAAACCCAGACTATGTCCCTCATCAGAGAGATGAGTTTCAACAAATTATGTAACCTTTCTGTTGTGTTTATTTCTACAATTGTAACATAGTGATTCTGGGCTTCCCTGGTGGCTCATATGGTAAAGAAGGGGAAGGCAAATACCCATCTGAATGCAAGAGTTCCAAAAAATAACAAGGAGAGATAGGAAAGCCTTAAGTAAGCAATGCAAAGAAATAGAGGAAAATTTTTCTACAATTGTAACATAGTGATTCTGGGCTTCCCTGGTGGCTCATATGGTAAAGAAGGGGAAGGCAAATACCCATCTGAATGCAAGAGTTCCAAAAAATAACAAGGAGAGATAGGAAAGCCTTAAGTAAGCAATGCAAAGAAATAGAGGAAAATAGTAGAATGGATAAGACTAGAGATCTTATAAAGAAAATTGGAGATATCAAGGGAACATGTCATGCAAGGATGGGCATGCTAAAGTACAGAAATGGTAAGGACCTAACAGAAGCAGAAGAGATTAAGAGGAGGTGGCAAGAATACACAGGAGAACTATACAAAAAAGATCTTCATGACCTGGATAACCATGATGGTGTGGTCACTTACCTAGAGCCAGATATCCTAGAGTGTGAAGTCAAGTGGGCCTTAGGAAACATCACTATGAACAAAACTAGTGAAGGTGATGGAATTCCAGCTGAGCTATTTCAAATCCTAAAAGATGATGCTGTTAAAGTGCCACACTCAATATGCCAACAAATTTGAAAAAACTCAGCAGTGGCCACAGGACTGGAAAAGGTCAGTTTTCATTCCAATCCCAAAGTAGGTTCAAATTACCATACAATTGTGCTCATTTCTCATGCTAGNGGCAGGACATGTCACGTTTGAGTTTTTCATTACTTACTCTGAGTGAGTAGTTGTAGGCCTGTGTACTTCCCATTTGGGAGCAAGAATTACTGGAATGTTATTCAGTGAGTCTTGTATCAGTTTTGGTTCCAGGTCTAGAAAGCCCCCTGAACCAACCTGCCCAGGTGCGATCTCTGTAGGAGAATTTTGGTGCTAGATATGGCTGAAGCCCCTGATTCTGTCAGTTCTTTTAAAAATAAGTATCAATAGCCAATCTACTGGCAGCCTTAAGCATATAATGGTATTATGTTTTGATAACTTGAGGCCTCATGGTTCACATACCTTTGGAGCTCTACCAGAATTGGACCAGGTCTTTACACATCTTTGGAACTATCCCAGCTCATAGTTTGCCCGTGTGAAACAACAAAGTCATAGAAACCACCACACTCTTTTGAAGTAATTCCCAGCCTGTTGTTTGAGAGTTGCATGTTCCTGTGTTTTGTTCTCCCATCTCAAAACCAGATTGAAAGTGGATTCAATCTGAAAGTCCTCAGAGACCCACTCTGCAGGCAGGGCAGGATGTCACTTAGCACTGTCCTGGTTGATCCGGTTGGCCTGTTGACCTTGGCAAAAATGAGCAGGGAGGGGTCCAGTGCCAAGCACAGAGGAACCAGGGTCACATACCACCCACGCCCAAACCTCTCTCTGACATTTGCACGGGCTTGGAGCCAGCTCTCCCCTTGGGTTTCATCTCATGTTTGTAGGAATACAAAGGAACACTGAACCTTCCAGTTAATATGACACCCCGCCCCCACCTCCCCCTTCCTGGAGAGGATAACAGTTCTGTTGACCATTATAATGCATTTTCTGTCTCCCAGCAATCCACACAGTCATTAATTTCTGCTGCTGACGTCAGGAAAGAGGATTATGTGTGTGTCTGAAACTGTTCCCAAAGTGCTCATTAGTCATAGATAATTGAAAAACTGGTAGAGGAAGATTTGGTGTAATAGTAGCCCCTGCCTATGCAGAGAGACTGTAACCACCAGCTAATTGTAGGCCCCAGTTTGTGACCCTCAAACCGACTCTGCCCATCAGAATGGGAATCAGTGGACAGAGGGGCTCAAGAGCCCTCAAAGTAATTTCTTTTCTACACCCCAAGGTGAGGGTGTGTTCACAGGAAAAGAAGCCAACCAGGTCAAGAAAGTAAGTAAAATGGACTAGGGTTTCTCCCCTGCCTTCAAGCTGAGGAGTACTGTTTGGAAAAAGTATGCAGAACTCTCCTTATTTTAATCTTGCTTTTATTTTAACTTGGGCTTCCCTGGTGGCTTAGAGGTTAAAGCGTCTGCCTCTAATGNAGAAAGTAAGTAAAATGGACTAGGGTTTCTCCCCTGCCTTCAAGCTGAGGAGTACTGTTTGGAAAAAGTATGCAGAACTCTCCTTATTTTAATCTTGCTTTTATTTTAACTTGGGCTTCCCTGGTGGCTTAGAGGTTAAAGCGTCTGCCTCTAATGCGGGAGACCTGGGTTCAATCCCTGGGTCGGGAAGATACCCTGGAGAAGGAAATGGCAATCCACTCCAGTATTCCTGCCTGGAGAATCCCATGGGCAGAGAAGCCTAGTTGGTTACAGTCCACGGGGTCACAAAGAGTCGGACACGACTGAGTGACTTCACCTTTATTTTAACTTAACCAGTTTGCTTTGATCACAGAAGTTGTTCAAGGCCAGGTACAGATGAAGCACAAGTGGCAGAAACAAGGGCCCACCCTGGATCCCAATCCCCACTGTAACAATATTCTGTGCTTTTTTTCTAGGACTTTTCTGGAAGTGTATGTGCTTACATTTCTGTATTCTTTAAGAGAATTCACAAGTGGGAGCATACTCTGAATACCACTCTGCATCTTGCCATTTTCACTTGATTTTTCTTGGACTCCATTCCAAATTCATACCTTAATTCTTCCTCATTCATTTGAATGGTTATGAAGGATGCTGCTGAATGCATGTGCCCTAATTGACTCACCCTGCACAGATTTAAGGGGGAAACGCCTTCAAAAATATTACACAAGAAGCACATGTTCCAGGTAGAATAATTAGAAAGTATAGGTTAGTGAAAAGAAAAAAGTCATAATTTCTCTATCCAGAGAAAACCTGTTCTCTGTATTTTCCCCCTAGGAATGTATTTCTACAAGTCAGTCCATCTACGTCTTTGTTGATGTCCTTCACAAGAATTCATCTCTACATAATGTTTCCCAGCCTGAAGTTCCTTTTCTAGTGTTTCTCACTGCAGATTTACCTTCTTAAGTAATAAATATGAGTTCAAGGTCACTGGTCATCAGGCCACATGGCCTGAGTTGGCCCCTCCTGAGGTCCCCCTCTGCCTTTCTTGTCCAGCCTGCCACCATTCTCTCCTCCCTGGTGCCCGTTTTGGCAACATATGAAAGCCTCAAACACCCTGTGTGCCCCTCCAGGCTCCCGCCAGGGAGCTCGCTTTTCACTCTAATGGCCTCCATCTCCCCAAACACTGAAACCAGCAATCTGCCACCTGTCTTTCCAAACCAGGCTCAAATGTCACCTTCATCTTGATTTCCTGTTCTCTCCCGGGCCACCCTCACTGTCCCTCCTCTGTGCTCTGGGACCAGCATGCACCTTGAGAGCATTTTTTCTATGGTCTGGAGAGCCTTGGTTTGCTCAGACTACTGTGTGAGCCTTCTGAGGTCAGAAGCTCCTCACTGAAGCTATCACTTATTCCCCAGCACCTAGATCTGGGCACAGGACAATTGAAAATATCTGGGGCCATCCTCATTATCTTTGTTCTTGAAATGTCTGCTAAAATGAGTGAATAAACAGTCGAATGAAGAAGGGAAGAGACTGCAAATGCTGGGGCTGTGAAGTTCTCGTTAAGTCTGGGAAAACCGATACTGGGATTAATTGAATTTTATGGTGAAAGAAGAGCGAAAGGAAGATTATTTCCGGAAAAGTTGTCAAGACACACTAAAGCCTACTCTGACAGCTCCTCTGGTCCCCAGTGCACCTCTGGCTGATAAAGTGTGATCTCCTGGGATGCCTTCTTAGAGGTCCCCACTTGTTTCTATCATCCCATCTTATACCAAGCTGTTTCTCTTTGGGCTCTAGCTAAACAAAGCATCTTCCTGCTTGGGGTCCAGGGAAATGATTTCTGAAGGCTGTGGTTCCAGTTCACAAGAGGATGTTAATCTTCGTGCATATTTATTTTTGTTCTTAGACCACGGAATTGAGGAGAAACCCTGGCTCATCGTGTTAGTTCGGATTCTTTGGAAGCAGATGCTGAGATAGATTTGGGTGTTGGTTAATGGGGGTTGCCATCTGTGAAAGAAAGGGGATTGTAGTAGAATTGGGCAGAGGGTGAATTCAAATGTGATGAAGTCTGATGAGACCTTGGCTTACCTGGCAGAGCATTCTGTTCTGGAGTGAGTGGTGCACATCAGAGCCCTCTGCTCCCATTCTGTTGAGTCTCTAGTTGTGGCCATACTGAAAAAGTCATCAGCTTATCTGATGACCTTGACGAACTGGCAGTTGGAGGCTGTCTGCTGACCTGACCGCCCACTGGACAGCATGTCCATGCTTAATGGGAATCCAAGTGGTGATGGCATCCTATCTACCAGACTGCCCACCATTTCTCACTCCACAAAATCTCCCATATCTGCCTCTGTTTCTGCATCTCACTTGCCAGTAACCTTAATGAACGCCCTTCTCTATTCTCTGGTTACTGAGAGAGCTTCACTACTGTTTTTCCTTACATCATTCTGTCCACTTCCAGAGAGATCTTTAAAAAGATGCAAATTCATGTCTGTGAGTCTGGGTTGTTGTTTTTCAGTCACTGAATCACATTCAACTCTTTGCGACCCCATGGATTACAGCATGCCTGGCTTCCCTGTCCTTCACTATCTCCCAGAGTTTGCTTAAACTCATGTCCATTGAGTCAGTGATGCCGTCCAACCATCTCATCCTTTGTCGCCCCTTTCTCTTCCTGCCCTCAATCTTTTCTAGCATCAGGGTCTTGTTCAGTGAGTTGACTCTTCACATCACATGGCCAAAGTATTGGAGCTTCAGCTTGGAATCTGGGTACTGTATTCAGTATCTTGTTGTTGTTGTTCAGTTGCTCAACTGTGTCTGTCTCTTTGCAACCCCATGGACTGCAGCATGCCAGGCTTCCCTATCACCAACTCGCAGAGCTTGCTCAAACTCATGTCCATTGAGTCGGTGATGCCATCCAACCGTCTCATCCTCTGTTGTCCCCTTCTCCTTCTGCCTTCAATCTTTCCCAGCATCAGGATCTTTTCCTTCCTCCCTGATTCAGTGTTTTCTGCTGTAAGAGGAATATACTAAAGTTGATGGTCCCTAATAGCCATTTGAAGTACCGAGTCTCTGTCTTTGGAATTTGCCTAAGAGAGAAAAGGAAGGATCTAGATGGATCAGCATGCTGGGATTTCATGTTCCTGGACATGACCCACTTGGGAGCCTCTTGTAAAATGAAGCTTCCTCTTGTTATATCCATGACAGCCAATATATTCTTGAGATCATCCTCTCTGGCTCTGTATCTCCCACCTCAAATCTACGTGGTATAGTAGGAAGATCTCCGACTTTGGAATCTGAGAATCCTAGATTGAAACCCAGACCATGTCCCTCATCAGAGAAATGAGTTTCAACAAATTATGTAACCTTTCTGTTATGTTTATTTCTACAATTGTAATATAGTGATTCTGGGCTTCCCTGGTGGCTCATATGGTATAGAAGGGAAAGGCAAAGATATACCCATCTGAATGCAAGAGTTCCAAAAAATAACAAGGAGAGATAGGAAAGCCTTCTTAAGTGAGCAATGCAAAGAAATAGAGGAAAACNATTTCTACAATTGTAATATAGTGATTCTGGGCTTCCCTGGTGGCTCATATGGTATAGAAGGGAAAGGCAAAGATATACCCATCTGAATGCAAGAGTTCCAAAAAATAACAAGGAGAGATAGGAAAGCCTTCTTAAGTGAGCAATGCAAAGAAATAGAGGAAAACAGTAGAATGGATAAGACTAGAGATCTTATAAAGAAAATTGGAGATATCAAGGGAACATGTCATGCAAGGATGGGCATGCTAAAGTACAGAAATGGTAAGGACCTAACAGAAACAGAAGAGATTAAGAGGAGGTGGCAAGAATACACGGAAGAACTCTACAAAAAAGATCTTCATGACCTGGATAACCATGATGGTGTGGTCACTCACCTAGAGCCAGATATCCTAGAGTGTGAAGTCAAGTGGGCCTTAGGAAACATCACTATGATCAAAACTAGTGAAGATGATGGAATTCCAGCTGAACTCTTTCAAATCCTAAAAGATGATGCTGTTAAAGTGCTGCACTCAATATGCCAACAGATTTGAAAAAACTCAGCAGTGGCCACAGGACTGGAAAAGGTCAGTTTTCATTCCAATCCCAAAGAATGTTCAAATTACCATACAGTTGTGCTCATTTCTCATGCTAACAAGGTATGCTGAAAATCCTTCAAGCTAGACTTCAACAGTATATGAACTGAGAACTTCCAGATGTACAAGTTGGATTTAGAAAAAGTCAGAGGAACCAGAGATCAAATTCTCAATATTCACTGTATCATAGAGAAAGCAAGGGATTTTTCAGAAAAATATCTACTTATGCTTCATTGACTACACTAAAGCCTTTGACTGTGTGGATCACAGTAAACTGTGGAAAATTCTTCAAGAGATGGAAATACAAGACCACCTTACCAGTCTTTTGAGAAACCTGTATGCAGGTCAAGAAGCAACAGTTAGAACTGAACATGGAACAACAAACTGGTTCAAAATTTGAGAAAGGAGTACAGCACATCATGCAAAGTGCCAGACTGGATGAATCACAAGGTGGAATCAAGATTGCCAGGAGAAATATCAGCAACCTCAGATATGCAGATGATACCACTCTTAATGGCAGAAAACGAAGGGGAACTGAAGAGCCTCTTAATGACAGTGAAAGAGAAAGTGAAAAAGCTGGCTTAAAACTTAGCATTCATGGCACCTGGTCCTATCACTTCATGGAAAAAAGTAGAAGTAGTGACAGTTTTTTCTTGGGCTCCGAAATCACAGCAGATGGTGACTGCAGCCATGAAATTAAAAGACATTTCCTCCTTGGAAGGAAAGCTAGGACAAACCTAAACAATGTACTTTGGGGTCGCAAAGAGTCGGATATGACTGAGTGACTGAACTGAACTGAAACACTGTATTAAAAAGCAGAGTCATTGCTTTGCCAGCAAAGTTCTGTATAGTTAAAGCCACTGTTTTTCCACTAGTCATGTACAGATGTGAGAGTTGGCCCATAAGGAAGGCTAAGTGCTGAAGAATTAATGCTCTCAAATCGTGGTGCTGGAGAAGACTCTTGAGAGTCCCTTGGACTGCAAAGAGATCAAACCAGTCAATCCTAAAGGAAATCAACCCTGAATATTCATTGGAAGGACTGATGCTGAAACTCCAATACGTTGGCCACTGGATGTGAAGAGCCAACTCATTGGAAAAGACCCTGATGCTGGGAAAGATTGAGGGCAAAAGGAGAAGGGGGGAAACAGAAAATGAGATGCTTGAATAACATCACCAATTCAATGGACATGAATATGAGCAAACTCCATAAGATAGTGAAGGACAGGGAAGTCTGGCGTGCTGCAGTCCATGGGGTCCCAAAAGTCAGACGTAACTTAGCTGCTGAACAACAAGTATGGTGATTCTGATACTAGCCTCACGGGTTTGTTGCTGTTACTGAAGTGGATAGCAACTGAGCAATGCCAAGAACAGTAACTGAGAGTCCATAGGTTTTGATAAATAGACATTATTATTATTAGGATATTTATCTTCCTACGATATAAGTCATATATGCCACTTCTTGGCTCACTGACCTACAGTGGCAGTTGCTTGTTAGAACAAGTCCAAACTCCTTGGCCTAGCGTCCATCCTGCCTTCCTCAGGCTCACTTAGCTGTAACTTGACCACCATCCACTTCTTGAATCTGACAAGGAGAGTTTGAGAGCCTCTGTTTCATTCAGGATGTTATCCACAATGACTTGTCACCATAGCATCACCGTACCTAGTGAGAGCCTTGGACCTGCTGGTCAATCATTTTCTAGGCACATGCATGCATCTTAATACATTACATTGTGCAAGAGTTAGATGAGAGTGTATTACTTGTGGGATTATATAAGGAAACATGTTCCTCGTCTCAGTAGCATTGAAGAATTAACCTTCAATCCAGTCTCTGCTCTTGACTGTCCCAACTACTGATATTCAGCCTTGTGTGTGTGTATAATCTTTCTAAGTTAGTTGATCGCAACTTTATGTTCTTTCTAAAAGGAATCTATAAATTCAGTTGAATGAACATTCCTGAGAATGTGTGTTCTAAAAAACACTGCTGGGTGCTGCAGGGAGGGGAAATGAATGCAGAGATAAATACAGTTGTCTTTGAGCTGTTCCCTAATAGGAGAGAAGAAAAGAGAAACAGGGAAAAGACAAAACATAACGTAAGGGTTATTCAAAGCTTGATTAAAATATATTGTGTGTTTATTGAATAAACACCTGCTATGAATCAGAATAGAATGGTAGGGATATAGCAATATGAAAAAGAGAGTCCAAATCACAGGAGAGCTTACAGTATTGGAATAGTTACAAGATATAACTCAGAAGAGGTATTGGTTGTGAATAGTGTCTATGAGGGCAGAGATCCTCATCTCTCTTGTTCCTTAATGCATTTTTATCATGACAACAGTGCTTGGCACATAGTAGGTATTCAGTAAACATTTCTTTAATGACCAATGAATGATGAGGCTATCATCAGAAAATTATTAAATCAGTAATTTAAAATACAGTTTAATTCTTAGTTGAAACAAGGTTATTTTTAGCAGGGAAATGAACAACTTCTCATTTCAGAAGATGTCTTTCAACAGGTGGCAGGACATGTCACGTTTGAGTTTTTCATTACTTACTCTGAGTGAGTAGTTGTAGGCCTGTGTACTTCCCATTTGGGAGCAAGAATTACTGGAATGTTATTCAGTGAGTCTTGTATCAGTTTTGGTTCCAGGTCTAGAAAGCCCCCTGAACCAACCTGCCCAGGTGCGATCTCTGTAGGAGAATTTTGGTGCTAGATATGGCTGAAGCCCCTGATTCTGTCAGTTCTTTTAAAAATAAGTATCAATAGCCAATCTACTGGCAGCCTTAAGCATATAATGGTATTATGTTTTGATAACTTGAGGCCTCATGGTTCACATAACTTTGGAGCTCTACCAGAATTGGACCAGGTCTTCACACATCTTTGGAACTATTCCAGCTCATAGTTTGCCCGTGTGAAACAACAAAGTCATAGAAACCACCACACTCTTTTGAAGTAATTCCCAGCCTGTTGTTTGAGAGTTGCATGTTCCTGTGTTTTGTTCTCCCATTTCAAAACCAGATTGAAAGTGGATTCAATCTGAAAGTCCTCAGAGACCCACTCTGCAGGCAGGGCAGGATGTCACTTAGCACTGTCCTGGTTGATCCGGTTGGCCTGTTGACCTTGGCAAAAATGAGCAGGGAGGGGTCCAGTGCCAAGCACAGAGGAACCAGGGTCACATACCACCCACGCCCAAACCTCTCTGACATTTGCACGGGCTTGGAGCCAGCTCTCCCCTTGGGTTTCATCTCATGTTTGTAGGAATACAAAGGAACACTGAACCTTCCAGTTAATATGACACCCCGCCCCCACCTCCCCCTTCCTGGAGAGGATAACAGTTCTGTTGACCATTATAATGCATTTTCTGTCTCCCAGCAATCCACACAGTCATTAATTTCTGCTGCTGACGTCAGGAAAGAGGATTATGTGTGTGTCTGAAACTGTTCCCAAAGTGCTCATTAGTCATAGATAATTGAAAAACTGGTAGAGGAAGATTTGGTGTAATAGTAGCCCCTGCCTATGCAGAGAGACTGTAACCACCAGCTAATTGTAGGCCCCAGTTTGTGACCCTCAAACCGACTCTGCCCATCAGAATGGGAATCAGTGGACAGAGGGGCTCAAGAGCCCTCAAAGTAATTTCTTTTCTACACCCCAAGGTGAGGGTGTGTTCACAGGAAAAGAAGCCAACCAGGTCAAGAAAGTAAGTAAAATGGACTAGGGTTTCTCCCCTGCCTTCAAGCTGAGGAGTACTGTTTGGAAAAAGTATGCAGAACTCTCCTTATTTTAATCTTGCTTTTATTTTAACTTGGGCTTCCCTGGTGGCTTAGAGGTTAAAGCGTCTGCCTCTAATTTGGGAGACCTGGGTTCAATCCCTGGGTCGGGAAGATACCCTGGAGAAGGAAATGGCAATCCACTCCAGTATTCCTGCCTGGAGAATCCCATGGGCAGAGAAGCCTAGTTGGTTACAGTCCACGGGGTCACAAAGAGTCGGACACGACTGAGTGACTTCACCTTTATTTTAACTTAACCAGTTTGCTTTGATCACAGAAGTTGTTCAAGGCCAGGTACAGATGAAGCACAAGTGGCAGAAACAAGGGCCCACCCTGGATCCCAATCCCCACTGTAACAATATTCTGTGCTTTTTTTCTAGGACTTTTCTGGAAGTGTATGTGCTTACATTTCTGTATTCTTTAAGAGAATTCACAAGTGGGAGCATACTCTGAATACCACTCTGCATCTTGCCATTTTCACTTGATTTTTCTTGGACTCCCTTCCAAATTCATACCTTAATTCTTCCTCATTCATTTGAATGGTTATGAAGGATGCTGCTGAATGCATGTGCCCTAATTGACTCACCCTGCACAGATTTAAGGGGGAAACGCCTTCAAAAATATTACACAAGAAGCACATGTTCCAGGTAGAATAATTAGAAAGTATAGGTTAGTGAAAAGAAAAAAGTCATAATTTCTCTATCCAGAGAAAACCTGTTCTCTGTATTTTCCCCCTAGGAATGTATTTCTACAAGTCAGTCCATCTACGTCTTTGTTGATGTCCTTCACAAGAATTCATCTCTACATAATGTTTCCCAGCCTGAAGTTCCTTTTCTAGTGTTTCTCACTGCAGATTTACCTTCTTAAGTAATCAATATAAGAGTTCAAGGTCACTGGTCATCAGGCCACATGGCCTGAGTTGGCCCCTCCTGAGGTCCCCCTCTGCCTTTCTTGTCCAGGCTGCCACCATTCTCTCCTCCCTGGTGCCCGTTTTGGCAACATATGAAAGCCTCAAACACCCTGTGTGCCTCTCCAGGCTCCCGCCAGGGAGCTTGCTTTTCACTCTAATGGCCTCCATCTCCCCAAACACTGAAACCAGCAATCTGCCACCTGTCTTTCCAAACCAGGCTCAAATGTCACCTTCATCTTGATTTCCTGTTCTCTCCCGGGCCACCCTCACTGTCCCTCCTCTGTGCTCTGGGACCAGCATGCACCTTGAGAGCATTTTTTCTATGGTCTGGAGAGCCTTGGTTTTCTCAGACTACTGTGTGAGCCTTCTGAGGTCAGAAGCTCCTCACTGAAGCTATCACTTATTCCCCAGCACCTAGATCTGGGCACAGGACAATTGAAAATATCTGGGGCCATCCTCATTATCTTTGTTCTTGAAATGTCTGCTAAAATGAGTGAATAAACAGTCGAATGAAGAAGGGAAGAGACTGCAAATGCTGGGGCTGTGAAGTTCTCGTTAAGTCTGGGAAAACCGATACTGGGATTAATTGAATTTTATGGTGAAAGAAGAGCGAAAGGAAGATTATTTCTGGAAAAGTTGTCAAGACACACTAAAGCCTACTCTGACAGCTCCTCTGGTCCCCAGTGCACCTCTGGCTGATAAAGTGTGATCTCCTGGGATGCCTTAGAGGTCCCCCCCACCTGTTTCTATCATCCCATCTTATACCAAGCTGTTTCTCTTTGGGCTCTAGCTAAACAAAGCATCTTCCTGCTTGGGGTCCAGGGAAATGATTTCTGAAGGCTGTGGTTCCAGTTCACAAGAGGATGTTAATCTTCGTGCATATTTATTTTTGTTCTTAGACCACGGAATTGAGGAGAAACCCTGGCTCATCGTGTTAGTTCGGATTCTTTGGAAGCAGATGCTGAGATAGATTTGGGTGTTGGTTAATGGGGGTTGCCATCTGTGAAAGAAAGGGGATTGTAGTAGAATTGGGCAGAGGGTGAATTCAAATGTGATGAAGTCTGATGAGACCTTGGCTTACCGGGCAGAGCATTCTGTTCTGGAGTGAGTGGTGCACATCAGAGCCCTCTGCTCCCATTCTGTTGAGTCTCTAGTTGTGGCCATACTGAAAAAGTCATCAGCTTATCTGATGACCTTGACGAACTGGCAGTTGGAGGCTGTCTGCTGACCTGACCGCCCACTGGACAGCATGTCCATGCTTAATGGGAATCCAAGTGGTGATGGCATCCTATCTACCAGACTGCCCGCCATTTCTCACTCCACAAAATCTCCCATATCTGCCTCTGTTTCTGCATCTCACTTGCCAGTAACCTTAATGAACGCCCTTCTCTATTCTCTGGTTACTGAGAGAGCTTCACTACTGTTTTTCCTTACATCATTCTGTCCACTTCCAGAGAGATCTTTAAAAAGATGCAAATTCATGTCTGTGAGTCTGGGTTGTTGTTTTTCAGTCACTGAATCACATTCAACTCTTTGCGACCCCATGGATTACAGCATGCCTGGCTTCCCTGTCCTTCACTATCTCCCAGAGTTTGCTTAAACTCATGTCCATTGAGTCAGTGATGCCGTCCAACCATCTCATCCTTTGTCGCCCCTTTCTCTTCCTGCCCTCAATCTTTTCTAGCATCAGGGTCTTGTTCAGTGAGTTGACTCTTCACATCACATGGCCAAAGTATTGGAGCTTCAGCTTGGAATCTGGGTACTATATTCAGTATCTTGTTGTTGTTGTTCAGTTGCTCAACTGTGTCTGTCTCTTTGCAACCCCATGGACTGCAGCATGCCAGGCTTCCCTATCACCAACTCGCAGAGCTTGCTCAAACTCATGTCCATTGAGTCGGTGATGCCATCCAACCGTCTCATCCTCTGTTGTCCCCTTCTCCTTCTGCCTTCAATCTTTCCCAGCATCAGGATCTTTTCCAGTGAGTTGGCTCTTCACATCAGGTGGCCAAAGTATTGGAGCTTCAGCATCAGTCCTTCCAGTGAAAATTCAGGACTGATGGACCAGATGCCATGATCTTCGTTTTCTGAATGTTGAGTTTTAAGCCAGCTTTTTCACTCTCCTCTTTCACTTTCATCAAGAGGCTCTTTAGTTCCTCTTTTCTTTCTGCCATAAGGGTGTTGTCATCTGCATATCAGAGGTTGTTGATATTTCTCCCTTCAATGTTGATTCCAGCTTTTGCTTCATCCAGCCCATCATTTCGCGTGATGTACTCTGCAAATAAGATAAATAAGCAGGGTGACAATATACAGCTTTGACGTACTCCTTTCCCAATTTTGAATCAGTCCGTTGTTCCATGTCTGGTTCTAACTGTTGTTTTTTTGACCTGCGTACAGGTTTTGCAATATCTTGTAATAAACTATAATTGAACATGAGTCTGAGTGAACTCCGAGAGATGGTAATGAACAGGGAGGCCTGGCGTGCAGCGATTCATGGGGTCGCAAAGAGTCGGACACAACTGAGCGACTGAACTGAACTGAAAAAGAGTGGAAAAAAGAATATATGTATATGTATATAAAACCAAATCACTTTGCTGTATACCTGAAACTGACACAATATTGTAAAACAATTATGCGTCACACACACACACAAAAGCGAACATTCATTCACCTCACTCCCAGGCTTAGCTCTTTCAGAAACTTACAGCGATCTTTGTGATAAATTGAGACACCATCATCTAGATTTCTGCATGTACCTCTCCAACCTTATCAGCTTCCTCCATCCACTTTTAGGCCCCACCCCAGCTTCTGTACCAGCTCACTCAGCCCTGTTGATGGCCTCCTCTCTTTCTTGGCCTTTGCTCAAAATCTGCCTCTCCTGGGAAGTCTACTTGTACTCCTCCAGCATGTCATTTGAATCCAGATCTGACTGCAAGCCCAGGGCTCCCTCTGCATCTCATCAGCCAACGTTCCTTTCTAAATTACTGTCCAAAAGGCTTGAAAGTGTACCCCACCCAGCTAACCCTTTTTCTTTCCTGAACCTTTTTTTTTTTTCATTGAAAATTGCAGGCTTTGTGTTTGTGGGGATTGGGGATGAATAGAAAGAAGTTCCCATTTTGACCCTCCTACGAAAATTCACCCTTTAAAAAGAAATCTGAATATAGAGCACATGATTTCTACATGGGCCACTTTTTAAACACATGTAATGTTTGTTCTACAAATACTTCTCTTGATTCCTTCCTTCACCTAGAAGCTGCACTGAAATGTAAAGAACAGGAGCACAGGGTTGGTATCCATCAGATTGGAATCCATGCCCATGTTCCAACAGTGTAAGTCATGTGATTGTGGTAAATTTACTTTCCATTCATAAATTTGATTTTCCCCATTTGTCTGCGCAATGAGGACAAATTAGAATAGTACCCACATAGGGAATGTTCCCACAGTGACATAGGGTTTCTGTGACAATGAAGTGAGAAAATGTGTGATATATCCTCAGGATGGTCCCCAGCATAGAAGTGCTCAGTGAATGGGAATGCTGTTTGGTATGTGCTGGATACTAGACACAGTGACATGATCTAGACAGTGTCCAGAGCCAGACTGTCCACACCCAAGGGTGTTGCTTTCCTCCAAGTTTCTGCTGGCTGTGCATTCAAAGCAGACTAGAGATTCTCTGGGCCCCCCACCCCATCATTTGAGTATCTGGACCTTATCCTCCAGTCCAGTGCTGTCCAATAGAAATATAATGTGAAAGTGAAGTTACTCAGTCGTGTCCGACTCTTTGTGACCCCTGGACTGTAGCCCACCAGGCTCCTCTCTCCATGGGATTCTCCAGGCAAAAATACTGGAGTGGGTTGCCATTTCCTTCTCCAGGGGATCTTCCCGACCCAGGGATTGAACCCAAGTCTCCCGCATTGCAAGCAGATGCTTTAACCTCTTAGCCACCAGGGAAGTGCAATATAATGTGAGCCACATAGGAAATAAAAAATGTACATGTAATTAAAAAAAATAATATTTATTTATTATTATTATTTTTTACTTTTGGCTGTGCTGAGTCTTCGTTGTTGTGTGGGCTTTTCTCTAGTTGTGGTGAGTTGGGGCTACTCTCTAGCTGTGGTGCATGGGCTTCTCATTGCAGTGACTTCTCCTGTTGAAGGGCACAGGCTCTAGGGCATGAGGGCTCTAGTAGCTGTGACACATGAGCTTAGTAGCTGCAGCATGCAGGCTCTAGAGCGCAGGCTCAACCGTTGTGGCACACAGACCTAGTTGCTCCGAGGCGTATGGGATCCTCCTGATCAGGGATGGAACCCATGTCCCCTGCATTGGCAGGTGGATCCTTTACCACTGAGCCTCTAGGGAAGCCCTGAAATTTAACATTTTCCAGTAGCCACTTTAAAGTAAAAAGACATAGGTGAGATTAATTTTAGTAAGTTTTATTTTACTTACCATATCCAAAACCTCATTTTAATATATAATTGATCTAAAAATTATTAATGAGATATTTTACATTCATTTCCTCATACAAAATCTTTGACATCTGATGTGTATTTTCTACTTAGTTCCTCTCAATTCAGACTCTAAATTTTCACTGTGAATACTTGATTTAGATTTCTTGAATTAATGTTGAAAAATTGATTTTGCTAGTTGTTCCAGAAGTACTTAAAAGTTTTTCAGTAATTGAATTGAGTATCAGTTTTGAAATTGAAATGGAAATTAATTCAGATGAAATTAATTTAGCACCTTAGTTACTCCAGCCACATTTCAAAAGTTCCACCCACATATGCCTAGTGGCTCCCATACTGGACTGTGAAGCTGTAGAGGCCATGCAGTGGGTTCAGTCTTCTCCTGCTTTCTTTTCTTAGCTAAACTTTTTCCAAGTTGGAGAAAATTTGAAAAATGGATACAAAATGGTATTGTAGAGGTGGTTTGTTTTTGGTTACAGGAGATTGGTGAGCCATTCACCTTCTGCCTCCCTCTAATTCCCACTCTTACCTCTGTCCCCAGGAGTCCTGAAGCGCCTCTGTTCATCCCTGGAACTCCCTGAAACAGTTAACAAGTGGTGGGAATCTTAGCACTGAGTAATGGCACCCATTCAGAATCTTAGAGCCTTGAAGCTCAGAAAGATCTAGCATATAGAGAGCTCCAGCTCCATACCCTCCTTATTTTACAGAAATAATTACTATAAATTCTTCGGCGGAACAGGGGTTGTGGGAGGCAGGGGGCACTCAGCCTCTGCTAAACACCTGGGAGCAGATGGATCACTTCATTCTCTTCTGCCTCGCATGGTGGTCTGCGTCCTGATCTCTTCTCCCTAACTAGGTTGGGGGCAAGGACTGCCTTTTACTGTGCTGTGGCGCCCACACAAAGCAAGACAATCAATAAATTCTTAACTGAAGGCCTGGCTGACTGCAGGAATTCAAGGTCACTTGAAATATCAGGGTCAATGCATTGCACAACTCCAAAGAACACCATTCAAATTGTATTCTGATTGTGCAAGTAGCAGCCTTGTGAAGTCTGCAAGGTTTAAGCTGGGCTCTCATTCCCAACCGAGATGAACTTCTAAGAAATTCTTTATTGGAACAAAATAATTTCCTTCCTTATCTTCTGACAGGAAGCAACTACATAAGTAAATTTTCTTAACTTCTTGGGAATATACATTAATCAGGGAGTATGTATGGATATGAGATTGTGTGTGTGTGTGTGTGTGTATAACATATGCTGGTAGGGCTGCTATGTTACCAAGCACATTTGGAACAGTTTGACCATTTCAACCTTGCCTCCAAGAGGCCACTGTATTTGTGTCTTTTGAAATTTCCCATGAATGGAATCTTTCTCTGATTTGAAAGATGCCTTAGAGCTCTTGGCTTTGTAAAGCACTCCAGAGCGTGACCTTTGGGAACCAAGCTCATACACCTAAGTCACCAAATGAGCACAAGGACTCTTTGTAGCTGCATGGTTTCTATCTTCATGAAGTTGAGAAAAGGCAGAGGAGAGGGGAGGGGTCCAAGAGGTTCTCTTAAGAAAACTCTCTATTTGCTTTTGTGTTTTTCAAGCTGACAGGTGTTTATTTTTTCTCCTGTCTACCCAGGAAACCAAGTGCTGCCTCCTGGAGCTTCTCTTGGAAGTGGGCTCACACCAGAGGCAGCAGAGGACCTTGGCCTTCCTCCTGGACTTGCAGTGGCAGCCTCACTAATTGACGCTCACGCAGGAGGACTAGGTAATCTCTTTCTCGTGTCACCACTAGCACTGTGTTCAGTCACTCTCCAGGATCGAACACGCTGCTTTTCTATTTTTAAAGCAGAGATTGAGAGCTAGTGATTCTAGTTAGAGAATTTTTTTTTTTTTTTTTTAGGGGGGAGTGGATTTTTCATAGTCTCACTATTTCTTACTTCAACTATAGACAAACTTTTTTTTTTCCCCTAGCCTTTCTTTCTAACAGTGTTTCTTTTTAAATTATGGTTCAAACTTCTTGAGATCAATTTAGGAGATCATGACCATTAGATTTTCAGAACAGAATGGACTGACCAGAGGAGCACTTTTTTGTAGAACATACATTTCCACTGCAATTTTATGTATCTGCATGTGTATACTGCTCCATAATGCAAGCGAATTTCTTGCTATGGATTACCAGAAAAAAACTTTGAAAAATATTTTAGTCCATGCTTCATATTACAGTCAAAAGTTATCTATCAAATGCTTACATCAAACTGCACTCACAGACCTCTGTCTTTGCATTTTTATTTCCATGTCTTTGCATATGTGTTTCTCTGCCTGGGGATGACTCATCCTCCACTTTGCCACTACCTAACTTCTACTCTAAGTTGAAGACCATCTTAGATGCTTTATCCTCTGTGTAGCCTTCCATGGACGACTCTTCCATTTACATCTAAATTCTCTAAGCTGTCTTTCTTTCATCGCTTTTACCTACCCCTATGGAAGAAGTGATTGTGTTGTAATTGCTGTTTTATCTGCTTGTCTTTCCCACTAGACTGTAAACTCCTTGAAGGCATGGGCATTGTATTATTCATCCTGTATAACCTATGCTCAGCCCTGTTTCTGGTTCTCACAGGTGCTTGATAAATTTATTAAATGAATATAGTCCCATTAAGTCAAGAATAAGATAAAATGGTCCTAAACTGTAGAGTGAAAGTTAATGTTTCCTTACACAGCAGATTATTAAGCAATGTCTAGTCTTCTACATGGTCTCTGGAGTTTCAGAGCAGAAGAGGTATCTGCAAACATGCCTGTTTTATTTATCTTTATGTGTTCAACATTTAACACAGTGCCTGAGAAATAGTAACAAGCCAACAATGCATGTGCATTGGACAATATTGATTATAGGCAAGGGTGTTTCCTTCCCTTTAGTAGGCAGTGTGCGCTTTTGATTGGAATGTCATGATTTTGTTTTCTAAGAACAGGCACAAAGAAAACTTGTGGTCTAGACAGACATAGAGTGTTCCTATATCCTGGTAGTCCCTACCTCTCATGTCCTGCTTGAGGCAAGGGAAGCCTCCTCCATCAAGCTTTCTCAGTTATCCTGGGGCAACAGTCTCAGTCATCCACCTGCACCCCAGGAGACAAAGACTTGACTTGGACCACTACGTGCTGAAAGAAAAAGGGCTACGCTTGGTAGCATTCAGAACTCTGGTTCCCTTGTCAGTTTTCCAGACTTCTCTAAGGAACAAACCCAAACCTGCCTTCTCACTTCTGCCCAGGGCTGCCTGTACCCTTTAGGAGAGGAGGCTGTGTCCTGTGTGGTAGCTGGTACTTGAAGACACTCACAGAGTCTAACTTGACCTGCACTGAGAGGATTCCGGGCCATGAAATGAGCACCCACACGTTTTCCTAAACCAGAGATGGTCAGTGGCAGAAATTTTACCCTTAGAAGCTTTCATTTCGGTTGCTCAGTTGTGTGTGACTCTTTGCAACCCCATGGACTGCGGAATACCAGGCCTCCCTGTCCATCATCAACGCCTGGAGCTTACTCAAATTCATGTCCATCAAGTTGGTGGTGCCATCCAACCATCTCATCCTCTGTTATCCCCTTGCCCTGCCACCTTCAATCTTTCCCAGCATCAAGGTCTTTTCAAATGAGTCAGTTCTTTGCATCAGGTGGCCAAAAAGTTTCAGCTTCAACATGGTCCTTCCAATGAATATTCAGTCAGGACTGATTTCCTTTAAGATTGACTGGTTGGATCTCTTTGCCGTCCAAGGGACTCTCAAGAGTCTTCGCCAACACCACAGTTCAAAAGCATCAATTCTTCGGTGCTCAGCTTTCTTTATAGTCCAACTCTCACATGTCACATCCACATACTACTGGAAAAACCATAGCTGTGACAAGACAGATCTTTGTTGGCAAAGTAATGTCTCTGCTTTTTAATGTGCTGTCTAGGTTAGTCATAGCTTTTCATCCAGGGAGCAAGCATCTTTTAATTTCATGGCTACAGTCACCATCTACAGTGATTCTGGAGCCCCCCCAAAATAAAGTCTGTCACTATTTCCATTGTTTCCCCATCTATTTGCCATGAAGTGATGGAACCAGATGCCATGATCTTAGTTTTCTGAATGTTGAGCTTTAAGCCAACTTTTTCACTCTCCTCTTTCTCTTTCATCAAGAGGCTCTTTAGTTCTTCTTCACTTTCTGCCATAAGGGTGGTGTCGTCTGCATATTTGACATTATTGATATTTCTCCTGGCAATCTTGTTTCCAGCTTGTGCTTCATCCAGCCCAGCATTTCGCATGATGTACTCTACATATAAGTTAAATAAGCAGGGTGACAATATACAGCCTTGACGTACTCCTTCCCCAATTTGAAACCAGTCTGTTGTTCCATGTCCAGTTCTGACTGTTGCTTTTTACCTGCATACAGATTTCTCAAGAGGCAGGTCAGGTGGTCTGGTATTCCCATCTCTTTCAGAATTTTCCACAGTTTGTTGTGATCCACACAGTCAAAGGCTTTGGAATAGTCAATAAAGCAGAAGTATATGTTTTTCTGGAACTCTCTTGCTTTTTCAATGATCCAGCAGATGTTGGCAATTTGATCTCTGGTTCCTCTGCCTTTTCTAAAAGCAGCTTGAATATCTGAAAGTTCATGGTTCATGTACTATTGAAACCTGGCTTGGAAAATTTTGAGCATGTGAGATGAGTGCAATTGTGTGGTAGTTGGACCATTATTTGGCATTGCCTTTCTTTGGGATTGGAATTAAAACTGACATTTTCCAGTCCTGTGGCCACTGCTGAGTTTTCCAAATCTGTTTTCATATTGAGTGTAGCACTTTCACAGCATCATCTTTCAGGATTTGAAACAGCTCAACTGGAATTCCATCACCTCCACTAGCTTTGTTCATAGTGATGCTTCCTAAGGCCCACTTGACTTCACATTCCAGGATGTCTGGCTCTAGGTGAGTGATCATATCATCGTGGTTCTCAGGGTCATTAAGATCTTTTTTGTATAGTTCTTCTGTGAATTCTTGCCACTTCTTCTTAATATCTTCTGCTTCTGTTAGGTCCATACATTTCTGTCCTTTATTGTGGCCATCTTTGCATGAAATGTTGCCTTGGTATCTCTAGTTTTCTTGAAGAGATCTCTAGTCTTTCCCATTCTGTTTCTATTTCTTAGTATTGATCACTGAGGAAGGCATTCTTATCTCTGCTTGCTATTCTTTGGAACTCTACATTCAAATGTGTCTAAACTTTGCCTTTAGCGTCTCTTCTTTTCTCAGCTACTTATATAGAAGCTTTGGCCCAGATGTTTTTGTTGCCTTTAAAACACAAGTGCACTTACATTAATGTTTCCCCCTTTCTTTTCCAAAAGTAAGTTTTTTAAGCAGAAAGAGAGGATAGGACCTTGGATTCCTAAAGGGTTAAGCTTAGGGGCCAGAAGTGGCTAAGGAGGGCCTAGGAAGGTGACCTATTTAGCAGTTTTGACCAAGTTTTATCCTTCTTCTACCCATCTCTCCTCTTCACCTCATAGCCAGTTTAGAGTTAGAATGTCCTGGAAAGAAAGGAGGCCTGGGACCAAATATTCCCTCTTGTTTCCCAGCCTGCCTATGCTCCTTTCAGGATGGGAGGAGAAAAGAGGCTCAAACGTCTTAAAAAGTCATTCACCCATCCAAGCATGTAGTTACTAAGGATGCATATTGAAAGCTTGCAAACCTGGTGCTTACTGGAGAAGGAAGTGGTGATGCACTCCTGTATTCTTGCCTAAAGAATTGCACGGATAGAGGAGCCTGTTGGGCTGCCGTCCATGGGGTCGCAGAGAGTTGGACACAGCTGGTCCAGGCACTGGAGATTACAGTAGTGAACCAAGCAGCCAATGTCCCAAACCTTTTAGTTGTTCTCACCTGGCCTGCATGTTTGACTTAACAGTATTGGTGTGAGACAACCATCCCCTGAGATGTATTGTGATACTGTAATCAAGGCTCTGAACGTGGAGTTTGAAGATCTGGATTTAAATGTTTATATTCTCTTTACCTGTGTACCTTGGATCAAGTATCATACCTCTTCATACTTCTGAATTTCCCCTCAGGCAGTAGGAGATAGCAATACTCTCCTCATAGATATGTTAGGATGTACACAAGTAGAGCATCTGGCTTAGCATCTGGCACATAGCAGGCATGCAGTAAGGAGGTATCTTCCTTTGATTTTTTTCTCACTCTGGAATCGCAGTGCCTGACACAAAGTAGGAGCCTTATTAAGGGAAGTTCTCTTAGTTATTATCCAGGAGAATTATCTTCCCTTTGCATAGGCAGTTGGAGAAGAACCCCACCCAGGCTTCTGGACATCATCTGCCTTCCTTGAATCTCTACACTATATTTCCTTCCCCAAAACTCTTTCATGGAATGCAGGGTTTCCTTCTTTAAGATTCTGTTTAGGTTGAGGTCAGAAACAACCTCAAGATCTGATTAGATGAACTCCATGCTGAGAGATTGCCAAGAGTCAGGTTAAGAATCTGGCTTTGGAATTGGATGTCATCCAGGCCTCACACAAGCCCCGAACAATTACGGTTCCTTCAAGTGCTGACCTGGTGTGACCTGCCGCAGATCCCACATTCTGACTGGCAGAAGGAGTCAACATTCTGCTTTGGAGAAAGCCTCCTGGACTCTCAGTCTTCGGGGAAGCCTGGGAACAGGAGGATAAAGATCAAAGAAGCAAGTGCCACTCAACTCCTGCTTTTTCCAGTTCTGGAAAAAGAGGAGGAAGGACTTGGTGGGAATAAAAATCAAAGATAAAAGGACATCTTGTACTTAAGGTGCTGGTTAGTAAGTCCTCCAGCAGACAGCCAGAAGATAGGAGTGATTTTGTTTGCTCTTTGTGGGGGTGGTTCTGGCCAAGGCTCCTGCTGCTGATATTTTTCTAGCTTACAAAAATAGTATTAACTTGGTTCCAGGTCTATGCTTGGCTCTGGCAGCCCAGCTGTCCTGAAAGGCAATAACAACTTGATTCTTGTCTCTGGCCCTCTCCCCCCAAGTTTTTCTTCTCTACCAGTCCAACTTCTGATTGTCCTTCACATCTTGAAATCAGGCCATCTCTTCAGGGGGCCTTCCCTGACTCCTCTAAGCTGACTTAAGGGGTCTTTTCTCTCAGTCCCATGATGTCTGAGACTTGCCTCCATTACTGTATACATCACCCAGGTTTGTGTGTGATGTCTACTTTGTCTCCTTTCCGAGTTTGTGGACTCTTTGAGAGTAAGCCCTGTGCCGTTTCATTCTTATGTTCCAGCAACCAGCACAGTGCTTTGCATGTAGAGGCAGGTTAACACACTGTGCATATTTAGTGATGAGTCGGACACAACTGAGCGACTTCACTTTCACTTTTCACTTTCATGCATTGGAGAAGGAAATGGCAACCCACTCCAGTGTTCTTGCCTGGAGAATCCCAGGGATGGTGGAGCCTGTTGGGCTGCCATCTATGGGGTCGCACAGAGTCGGACACGACTGAAGCGACTTAGCAGCAGGATGAGTGAATGGCATCCCCTCCATGAGGGATGGATACTCAGCTGAGAAGTAGGGTAAGCTCCCATTACAGAGGAAACTGTCCCTGCACAGTAGTTGTACGTGGCTCAAGTCTGCAGAAGGCAAAAGGGTTGTGTTGAGCACTCCCTGATCCAGTCTGGGATGTCTGGAAACTCGTGTCCTTTGTGCTCCCTCACATTAGCAGGTGTTGTCTGGGAGCAAACATAGTGCCTTGGTTTGGCATCACTCTGATTCCAGATACTGGTTTCTTTGCCAGATGTTGATTTGGTTTAAATTGCTCATCTAGGCCAGATGTTGAATTGGCTTAAATCACTCGAGTTGCAGAATCAAACCAAAATGCGAATTTTTCATTTCTCCCTCTCCTCCCATCCCTTCCCCTCTGCTCTCCACTTCGTTCCTTCCTGTCTTTTTGCAGAACTGGTTTAGCCCATCTTGTGAAAAGAACTTCTGGTTCAGTGCCCTCTTAGAGAAAAAATATGGTTTATTCCAGTGAGCAATAAAACTTGCAACTTTACATCTCACCGTTGTCAGTACCCTAGAAGCCATACTGATTCTCAGAGCAGCTTTATACACACTATTATTTTGTTTCCTTTATTAAATAAAACAATGAAGCTCACAAAGACTACCTCACATACCTAAAGTCACATGGTTAACAAGTGGTAGATTCATGATTTAAACCCATGCTATTTGATTCCACACTTCTAATCACTGTGCCTTATGGAATGCTTATTTGTTACAGTATGATCCAGCCTAGGCTTGCATTTGCCCTCAACTATACTCCAATATAAAGCAAAAAGTTAAAAAATAGCACATGAGAAAGTAGCAAGTATCAAAAAAAGAAATTATTTTGATAAATATTTATTGATGACTCACTCTACTAGTTGATGGGGGTTTAAGGTAAATATAAGAGAGAATTAAACTTCTGGGTACTTGTATCTACTAGTAGTGAAAATAAACATTAAATACACAACACAGGTATACATTCCAAGTATATAAGGTTTTGCGAAAATATGGAATGGGCCCAAAATTGAGACTTGAAGAATTGTGAAAGGATTCTTAGAGCAAGTGATGTCTGTAATATGATTGCAACATTTCCTGCCCTATAATTTCTTCTCGGGCTTCCCAGGTGGAGCTAGTGATAAAGAACCTGCCGGTCAATTCAGGAGACATAATAAGAGATGCATGTTCAATCCTTGGGTCGGGAACATCCCCTGGAGAAGGAAATGGCAACCCATTCCAGTATTGTTGCCTGAAGAATCCCATGGACAGAGGAGCCAAGCAGGCTATAGTCCTTAGGTCGCTGAAGTGACTTAGGACACAGTTGCTTCTTGATAAAATGGAATTTATTTAGTTGTTGAAACTTTCAAACTTCAGTGAGGCTTTATTCCTAAAAACAACAACAACAACCATATCACTAGTAAAACAAGAACCACTGCTCTTATTGGTACACTGTAACTGTTTCTTACTTGCCTTCCATGTGCCAAGTACTGTGGCTAACACTTCACATACTTTATCTGTTGCTTCTTATGATGATCCTACAAGGCAGAAGTTATTTCCCATTCTATACATGAGGAAGCTGAAGGCAGAAAGAGTAACATTTCCACCGTCACAAAGCTAGTGTCATGGCAAGAAGTGGACCTGAGACTGACTTGAAAGCTCGTGATCTTTTTCTTTATTTCAGTGGTTCTCAACCAGGGGTGATTTTAACTCCTCAGCCCCACTCCCATGGGACATTCGGCCATATCTTGAGACAGATTTGTGATTGTCATTTGGAAAAGAGGAACTGGTATGGCATGGTAGAGGCCAAGAATGCTGCTAAGTGCCCTGCAGCACTCAGGACAGCCCCACAACGGAAAGTTATCCAGCCTCGAATGTCAGCAGTGCTGGGGATGAGGAGTCCTACTCTTAACTGAAACCCTCTGAATGATATGATTTCCCTTCATCAATTCAGGTGGTTTTTTGTTTATTTGTTTTTCTGTAGAAACCAGAAAGCAGCCCCAATTAACTGTCTTAATGATATGTTAGTACTTCGTCAAGTTGTTCTTTCTGAAATTAACTCTTCAGTGAAACTGGTTGTGAGATAAGAAACTGGAGACTTCTGAGTAGGGAGTATAAGATGATTCCTGCCCCTTCTGTCTTACCCAAGGTCTAACACTAGACCACCTGTCCTCCTTTCAGCACATCAGATAACTTGCCCTCTGGCCTGTGCTTGGGCTGTTTGCTCTGTTTGGGGCGCTCCCCTCCTCCCCACTTCCACAGTCCTACTCATACATGAGAAATCAGGCTAAATGTCACGTCCACAGTGGAGATGTCCCCAAACCTAACCTCATTCTTAGAAACTAAGAATCACTCCCTTCTTGTATTTCTGCTGCACTTTCACCTTTTTCACTTTTCACACCATATCATGTTTTTTCTACCCATCATTCAGCATAGAACCCACAGAGGCAGTCCTCCGGGTATCAGTAAGTTAATGAAGATAGTAAAAGTGAGAGGATTTTGAAAGATCCAAAACAAGAATTGGTTAATCCAGGTACGGGAGCATTTTAAAAACTGTAGATACTTACGGCCTGCCCACCAAGGATCCTGAGTCTGAGGGTATGAGGTGGGTCCAGAAAACCGATTATGGGATGGAAGGTGTCACCTGGGGCCCAGGGAAGAAGGCCTGCAGGACAGGTTGGCACTGAGTACACAGGTGAGAAGCAGAAAGGATGTGCAGCTTTCAGGTGGACAGATCCTACCAAAGCAGAATGGTGCTAAACAGGAGCCAGGCCTAGACTCGGATCAAGAGCTGGAGGCGGGAAGGAGTGTATCCGGCAAGAAAGCAAAGGTGGATCCAAAGAGGCAGACTTTCTGTGAGGAATGGAGGGGATTAGAAGAGCAGATAAAGTCTTGCTGGCTAATCTAGAAGGAGAAAAGCAGTGTCAGTACCCAAACAGATAGCGTGAGGGTGGCTCTGGGAGTTACTGGATGTGACTCAGAAGCGGGAGGAGGAGTCTGTGTGTGTGATTTTCAAGACTCTTGTTTTAGGATGAGGTTTGGTTTAATGAGAACCACTGCTGCCTGATACTAGAGCAGCTGCGTGAGACTTGTTGAGGGGCAGAGAGGGGAAAAGGGGGTGGGCAAGACAGCCTTGGGTTTCCTGCCCCCCAGCCCCCATGGCTTTCCTGGAACACTGTGTGTTTCTCTGAATTGTAAGGGAGGGGCATAGCTGAGAGACCAGTCTTTTCTGTGGCCAGAAATCTGGGGGGAATGTGGGCCCATGGGGCTGCAGCCAGCTCCCGTGCCCTACCGTTCTCTACTGCACAACCCAGGATATACAGCCATGAGCCTACCCTGAAAAGGTTGTTTCTTTATTTGATACACATGCTGCTGTTTGGATAATGAGTGATCATAGGCTTCAGAACTAAAAGTTTGCTCAAAGACTTTCTATATCAAATTCTTCAATATGAAAATGAGAAAACCAAAGCCCAGAAAAATAGTGAGTCATCAGGGTTGCCCCTCACATTACCATCAGAGCTGGAGTTAGAAACTGAGCCTCCTGATTCATCGGTCAGGGGCCCTGCCCCCATTCTACCACACTATCTCCAAATTAGGAAGAGGAAATGGCTTGGGGTATCTGGGACACTTAGCAGTTGTAGAGAATAGGAGGTGAGAAGCAGGTGTACTCACACAGGTGCTTACATGAGTATGTGTATGTGCAGCTGTGTGCACTGCATGTACGTGTGTATGTGCCAGTAAATCCCTGTGTGTGCATATACGTTGTTACTTCATTCTACACCTCATATCCCATTTAAAGACCATAATTAGGATCCTAGGTGGCCATCAAATAGGTAAACTAGTTGTTCTAAGCCACACATGAGCAAGTCTCTTCCATTTTGTTTTCACAGTCTCCCTTGAAAGCTGGTAGTAATAAAAGCAACTGGCATTCAGGGTCCTTCTGGGAAGCCCAAAGCAGTTATTTTTTGACTCATTCTGTGCCCAACTTTGTGCTGGGCACTTAAATAGTCAGTGTCATCAACTCACAGCTATGCTGGGACATACCATTGTTTTCTGTATTTGACATACAAGGGTATCAAGGTTTAAAAACTTGTTCAGCATGACATTTCGATAAATGATAAAGTTGGACCCTAGGTCCAAGTCTTTCTAACTCCAGTCTATAAGCTTTCTCTTGCTTGCCCTGCAAGAATATTTATGTCTGTCTAGATATATCTGTGCCTTTACTTATATTAGCCTGCATTTACACAAACATATGTCTATATGTAAAGCAGAAGATAGAGCTTCTATAATATTTAACATTCTTCCAGGTAGGTGTGTTTCTAAATCCATTTTTTGGATGAGAGAGTTGAGGCACAGAGTGGAGAAGGCACTTAATAAAATATAATTAAGCCAGCACAGATTTCTGGGTTCTCCCAGTTGTGGGGAATTAAGACCAGGCTTATTAACCAGGCTGGCTATTTTTTGACTGAATGCTGGAGAGATCAGTAATACTAAAGTTGATAAGATTTCATTGATTATTTTTTTGATTAATACTGAAATGAATGTTGACACTGAACTTACTTGTGTAGTGACTTGCTGTTCTAACCACCATCATGGTATTTTATTTTATTTTTTAATTTAAATTTATTTATTTTAATTGGAGGCTAATTACTTTACAATATTATTGGTTTTGCCATACATCAACATGACATCATAGTATTTTTACCTCCATAAATGGCTGAACAGACACTCCACCAGGTAAAGGAATTTGCTTAGGGATACAGGGTGAGGAAGGATTGTATTCAAGACTATGATACTGATCTCTCTCTTCCCTTGACTTCTTGTCTACTTTGGTGAAGACTTTTCATCAAACAATGGAGCAAGTGCTTCCTCCTAAATAGAGCAGAATGTCTTGACTCAGTGTGAGTTCCTGGGCCTGGAAGCCATGATTTCAAGCAAATCTGTGACCAACTCATCAGCTTCAGAAACTTATCTGGTATCCAGAGGGAATTTTTAACCAGGAGGCTCTACTTATTCTCTCCTGTATTAATATGTGACTGAAAACATGAGCTGTTGTTTTCCTTTGCTGAACTTGGGAACAAAAATAGAGACACAGAATAACCTAGTCCTAGGTTCTGACACCGCCACCACCTGTTAGGAGGACTTTGCATTCCAAGTTCAAAAGGTAGAAAGCTGCTGGAAAAGTGTTTGTTTGGAGGCCTGAGGTCTAAGATTGCGCTTGTGTCACTGACTGTGTGAGTAGGCTTACCCTACAGGTCCACTGTTTTTCATGGCACAGAAACTCAACACATGATGCTTCACATCCATATAATATCCCCAAGTGCTAATGTTTACTTTGGGGCTCGCACATCCGCAGCTGTTGGTGGGAAAATGAACATCTCCAGTTATTGCTCAGTGGCGGCAGCCTCACATCTGAACTGCTGGCTGCTTCCTTATCATCTCTCCACGGGCCTGCTGAATTTCCTTGTTTTCAATTTTCTCTTAACTAAGCATTCACATGAGTCATAATAAAAGGCGAAGAGGAAAGAAAAAATTTTTTCCTACACTGAGAATCTTGAGGATCACCTCCTGGCACCATGCAACCAGTATAGATGTCTACAGAAAATAAGGAAGAAATTTTTTTGCAATATCAAAAAATTGCATTAGTCTCTAGTAAGATCTTTTAGTAGCATCTCCCCCACCCACCTTGATAACTCTAATTTTATCATGTTCTGTGCTATGATTCTGATGTAAGAATTTGATTTCTGAAGACAATGAAAATGAAAACTCTTGAGGTAACACAAGGCAGCAATTAAGAACACATAACTGATTCAAATGAATCAGAAATGGTATGGACCTAACAGAAGCAGGAGATATTATGAAGAGGTGGCAAGAAGACACAGAAGAACTGTACAAAACAGATCTTCACAACCCAGATAATCACAATGGTGTGATCACTCACCTAGAGCCAGACATCCTGGAATGCGAAGTCAAGTGGGCCTTAGGAAGCATCACTACCAACAAGGCTAGTGGAGGTGATGGAATTCCAGGTGAGCTATTTCAAATCCTAAAAGATGATGCTGTGAAAGTGCTGCACTCAATATATCAGCAAATTTGGAAGACTCAGCAGTGGCCACAAGACTGGAAAAGGTCAGTTTTCATTCCAATCCCAAAGAAAGGCAATGTCAAAGATGTTCAAACTACTGCACAATTGCACTCATCTCACATGCTAGTAGAGTAATACTCAAAATTCTACAGGCCAGGCTTCAACAATACATGAAAGGTGAACTTTCAGATGTTTAAGCTGGTTTTAGAAAAAGCAGAGGAACCAGAGATCAAATTGCCAACATCCGTTGGATTATCGAAAAAGCAAGAGAAACACATCTCTTTCTGCTTTATAGACTATGCCAAAGCCTTTGACTATGTGGACCACAGTAAACTGTGGAAAATTCTTAAAGAGATGGGAATACCAGACCACTTTCCTTGCCTCCTAAGAAATCTGTATACAGGTCAGGAAGCAACAGTTAGAACTGGACATGGAACAAGAGAGTCAATTTGGAACCAATTGGTTCCACCCTTATGGCAGAAAGTGAAGGAGAACTAAAGAGCCTCTTGATGAAAGTGAAAGAGGAGAGTGAAAAAGTTGGCTTAAAGCTCAACATTCAGAAAACTAAGATCATGGCATCTGGTCCCAACACTTCATGGCAGATAGATGGGGAAACAGTGGAAACAATGACAAACTGTTTTTTGGGGCTCCAAAATCACCACAGATGGTGACTGCAGCCATGAAATTAAAAGACACTCCTTTGAAGAAAAGTTATGACCTACTTAGACAGCATATTAAAAAACAGAGACATTACTTTGCCAACAGAGGTCCATCTAGTCACAGCTATGGTTTTTCCAGTAGTCATGTATGGATGTGAGACTTAGGCTATAAAGAAAGCTGAGTGCCAAAGAATTGATGCTTTTGAACTGTGGTGTTGGAGAAGACTGTTGAGAGTCCCTTGGACTGCAAGGAGATCCAACCAGTCCATCCTAAAGGAGATCAGTTCTGAATGTTCATTGGAAGGACTGATGCTGAAGCTGAAACTCCAGTACTTTGGCCACCTTATGCAAAGAACTGACTCATTTGAAAAGACCCTAATGCTAGGAAAGATTGAAAATGGGAGGAGAAAGGGATGGCAGAGGATGAGTTGGTTGGATGGCATCACCGACTCAATGGACATGAACTTGAATAAACTCCGGGAGTTGGTGATGGACAGGGAGGCCTGCTGTGCTACAGTCCATGGGGTTGCAAAGAGTCAGACACAATGAAGGACTGAACTGAAAGGATTCAAATCCTGATTCTGCTTGCTGTCTGTGTGACTTTGGGAAGTCTCTTGACACTCCATCCTTCAGTTTTTCCTCCTGTAAAATGGGAATAAAAATCACACCCACCTCAAGGAGTTGTTTGAAGAATAAATGAGCTAGTATTTGTAAAGCACTTAGAACAGTGTCTGTATATTTATGTGTGAGCAGTGGGATCTCAACAGATTACATTATGAATGATAGCAGTGGGCAAGAGAAATTCAAAGTTCCATTCCTTTATTTAATAAATATGTGATATCTTCCTTTTATGTGCCGTGTGTTATTATAGGAGTGTTAGATATGGTATTGAAAAGAAACAATTTCCTACTCTGTAGAGCTTCTATTTGCTGAGGGCATTGTATGTTGCTGGAAGTGTTCATATCCTCACATGTGTATATATTTTATATGCACTGAATGCATGCACGCACATGCATGCACATGCACATGGATGGACATATTTATGCATGTGCTTCTGTGAGTCCATATGTTTTCATTTGTTATACACTTCCATCTGCATATATGTATACATGTTGTGATTGTGCATATGCATGTACAAATGTACCTATATCTTCATGCTCTTAAATATGTATGTTTGGCAGAATGTTTGTATGTATGTTTGTGTGTACATATGTGTGTGCCAGTATACCCACACACATACACTTGAGTATAGTGTATGTGTGGGTTTATGTGTATATGTATATATGCATTCATGTGTCTTTATCAGGTATTGCTAAGTGTTACAAAGATCAGGTCTATGTAAAGCAATGCAGAGTGCCAGCAGTTGCTGCCAGTACAGAGAGTTCTGGAAAGTTTAATCCAGAGTGGTGACATTTGAGGAAACATACCTTAGTGGAGTGAGGGAACATTTTGTGGTTTAAGAAGCAAGTAGCAATTAATTCAGTCAGCAAATATATGTTAGGCCCACACTTGGCCCTCAGATGCCATACAGGAAACTGGGGCTACCAGGGTGAAGATGACCCCATCCTTTCTTTAGAGGAGCTTAGCAGCTGGTAGACAAGGCAGACCTGTCATCAGGAAAATCTCACTGGAAGCTGCATCCTGCTTTTCCCAGATGAAAGGGAAGTGTCACCAGAGTGCAGGGGATAGACCAACCTCCTCTGCCAGGACAAGTGAGAGAAGCATCACTTAGGAGGTGGAGATGGGATAAGCATTTCAAGAGGCCAGAACAGAATGTGAAAAATTTCTGAGTGTGATAAGGCCTGACTCCATCAAGGATCCTTGTAGTATGGCAAGCCTGCAGTTCATCTGTGAGGGGAACAGTGAGAGATGGCCCAGAAAGCAGGAGCCATGTACCGTAGTATGGGTTCTGAGCTCCCAGCTTTGCCATTGGTTTTTAACAAGTTGCATAGCTGCTCTGTGCCTCAGAGTTCTTTTCTATAAATGGAGGTGATCCTCTGGAATTGTGTAGACACCTTCTTCTAACACATGGTAAGCCCTTAAGTGTTAGCTCTTCCAGGTCAGAAGCTCAAATGTAAAAAGCCTTGAATTCCAAGTCTAGGAGACTGGATGCTAAAATTAAGTTGGATCAACCATATCTATTCAAGTAGCTTCCTCAGCACTGATTGTCATGTGACAACTATGTCACGCGTTCCACAGGAAGCATTTGCCTTGAGAGTACATCTATGGTTTGTAATACCAATGGATGATAGTCCAAAAGAAATAGAGCAAAAAATAATAATAATAATATCTCAATTTAAGCTTAAAACAAAAATTTACTTAAAGGGAATGAAGCAGATATTTGTTCTCTCAGGCCCTGGAAATTCAGAAATAACCTGCTCTTTGCTGCCAGGGCTTTGCACTCTTCCTTTGCAGCATCACTTCCCAACCTGCAGAAATGTAGCTGGAAGGTGAAATGCATTTCCCCATCTCTGACTTCCGTATCTCAGCATCATTGTTTCTCATCTATCAGGTCTGAGGGTGGCAGTGATACTTTTCACTCTCTCTTACCCACCCTGATCTTGGCCACTGTCTTTATGCGAGAAGTTTTATCTCTGGTCCTGTCATCTCTTTCTTCAAATCCAAATGAAGAATGTACGAAGTCTGCCCATGTTCACTGTAGTCTGAGATGCTGAATGTTCTTCCAGAATCCTTAAGGATTTCTATGCCCATACTTCTCAATATTCCATCTTCATTTTTGTTGGTGGCAATACAAATGTTCCCACATAGCTGCCCTCCGTTCCCCTTTTGTTTAGAAATTATTATTTACTAGAGACTGAAAATGGGAAATACACAGAGGAGCAATATGAGAAAATAAGTCATCTACATTATTTCCAATTCTCTGTAGTAAATTGAAATCATAAGCCAGATAATCCAAAAAAAAACAAATATTTTAATTTGAACATAGAATGACCTAAAAGTTTTTGTTTGTTTGTACATCTGATTCCTGATGTTATTTACTTATTGTAGTGGTTTGAATATGCAGAGTTAATCAAGGAATTAATTAAAATGCAGAGTATTGGGTTCCCACAACCACCACTACCATAAATACTGAACAGTAGGTTTGACTGTGGCCTAAACATCTGCCTTGTATCCAGTCCCCACATGATACTAATGGACTTCACCACTAGCACTTTAAAAGATGTGCGAGGGATGGTCAGAACTCAAGTTGGTTCCAGTCAAAGTTATCTGTTTATAATCCAGAGAGAACAAAATTGAGTCCAGGCTAATTGAAGGACTGCTTTTAAAATTTTCTATTTGACAAGTAGAGCAATAAAGAGTTCTTCCAATCTGGTACCCTTACCATAAGTTGGGCACTGCATAAGTGTTTACCTTGACAACACTTATAACTCTGGCTATGTACGTTCTTCCCACCCCTATGTAAAGGTCAGAATGAGACTTACTTCGGTTCAGGCATGTGGGTGGGATGAGAGGAGAACCTTGAAGGTCTATCTGACTCTGGGTCTCCTGTACTTACCATCAGGTAGCTTCACCCAAGCCTGTGTTAACTGAGGTAGCCTTAGACAAAAAAAATTTTTTTTTAATGTTGACAAAAGGGAAAACGTGGAGAACCTTTGAATCAAATGTTCAGGTCTGGGGAAGGCTGAGGTTCTTATATTCTGTTTAAAGAGATTGTGTTAGGCTGTTGAGCTGTGTTTTTACAGGTCCTTGGGCTGAATTTAGCCTAGTGAGTTAAAAGCGTGCCAGCCTTGTGACTCACCACTGTGAAACTGAGGTGGGGAGGATGGGCGCCTCTGCCACCGGTATCAGTAACATGAGTGAAGACTCCACACACCTTTTATATTCAGGCCTCTCACCACTGAAACTTGTAAAGAAAAACCCACACAATTCGATTCTGTGAAACACATTAAATATTCTTGAATAATATATGTCTTATTCACACATTGTCTGGTTTACTGTGGTGTAACCCTATTGCCCAGCCTAATGCATGTGGGATAATAATTCTTACCCCGTGTGCCTATCTCTAAACGTAACACATAGAGAATAACATTTAGACATTTAAGTAGATGATTATATTACTGTGTCCCCTACTTAGACTATGAGCTTCTTGCGGGCAATGCATCTGGTCATATTCATCTCTATAACTTTAGAGCCCAGCACTTAACCCAGTAAGTATATACTTCAGTTAATGTTTTTGCCTATAAACATGCTAAGCAGTATGCTATTAATAGTTAGTGTGGCAAAACCAGTGATGTAAAGAAGCTCTTAGCCTGAGGACTAAGTTCTATAGGAATTTGGAAAAGAGAGAAGTTTCTTTCAGGAGAAACAGTAAGACAATGGAAAGACAAGATACTAAAATTCTTTGAATAACTTCAACATGGCAGTAATGTGTGAGGTAGTGTTCTTGCCTGGAGAATCCCAGGGACGGCGGAGCCTGGTGGGCTGCCGTCTATGGGGTCGCACAGAGTCTGTGCGACTGAGGCGCACACTGAAGCAACTTAGCAGCCGCAGCAGCAGTCTACTTGTATTATCGTCATATCAACTCCAGCAGCTTACACAAGATCACACAACTAGTAAGAGAACCCTAGAATGTCAGCTGCCATAGTCCTTTAGGAAAGCATGAGGGGTAGCCTTTGAACTGAACCCAGAGCAATAAGTATCTTCTCCATTGCAAGCAATGAAATATAGAGTAGTCTGGATGGAGAGAATAGCATTCACGAAGCCACTAGAATGGGGTTGAGAAATGGTAAGCGTTTCGATTTGGCCAAAGTCTGTATTATCTGTAAGGGATTCCTGGAAGACGGGTTATAAGGATCAAATAGGTGGGGAGAAAATGGCAGTACTTGAGCATCATGTTGAAAATCTGTGCACCCCTCCTCTTCTCAGGCATCGTGAAGCCACTGAAGGTGGTTTTAAACAAGATATTTATTCCAAGCAGGTGTTTCTATATTTCCCAAAAGTTTGGGAAGAGGAAAATGCAAAGGAGAAGGAGTAGCCTATAATAGCGTTGTAGCAGGGGACCTTGAAAGAAATACAGGGAATTTGACGGTTTTTCCTCCTCCTCCCCCTCTGTGTACACCTCCTCCTGCTTCTTTCTCCTCTTCCACTTTCCTTCTTCTCCTTCTCCTTCTTTTCTAAATTCATTGATTATGCAAAAGTTACTGAAAATTTTGGATGCTCTTTATATTTCTCCTATTACTAAATCTATGAAAGTATCTTTTTGAATTTCAAATGAAGTTTCTCTCATGATTGGCAAATATAATAAATAACTTATTAACTTTAAAGTAGTCAGAATAATTTATTCAATTTTAAGCTGGGCTTTCATTAAAACTTATTTTATTTAATGGGGGTATCCACTTGACTTGAGGAGCCATGATCAAATGAGAAGCCCAGAGAATTTGGCTTGATATTTCTACCCTTTGCACAAGACATTTGCTGATTTGAAATCTGCAGCTGAGATCCTAGCAAGCTAAGCACCAATTTGGTAACCTCCCCAGGACGGAAGGACCACAACTGGAGTTCAGGGATCATTAAGGACGAAGGATACTGGTAAACACTCTAGACTTTTAGTTGGACCATAAGAGTAAACTGGAACAGACAAACTTTACTGAAGCCTGGCTTTGAATCAAGTCAGCACCTAATTAAATGCAGTTAAATCTCTCCCTCTTCAGCTAACTGCAAGAAGCAAAACTGTATTTTTTCTGGAGGAAGACAACATAGGAGGTTCAACTAATACATAAAATTTTTCATTTACAGTTTCTCCACCAAAACAATCTTGCTGCTGCTGCTGCTAAGTCACTTCAGTCGTGTCCGACTCTGTGTGACCCCATAGACGGTAGCCCACCAGGCTCCCCCGTCCCTGGGATTCTCCAGGCAAGAACACTGGAGTGGGTTGCCATTTCCTTCTCCAATGCATGAAAGTGAGAAGTGAAAGTGAAGTCGCTCAGTCGTGTCCGACTCAGCGACCCCATGGACTGCAGCCCACCAGGCTCCTCCGTCCATGGGATTTTCCAGGCAAGAGTACTGGAGTGGGGTGCCATTGCCTTCTCCGAAAACAATCTTAGGTATGCAAAATATAAGAATTTTCATAAATCAAGAGAAAAACCCACAGATGATTGAGATGTTAAAAGTATTATATTCAAGAAATTATAGGAAAAGATGGAGAATTCAGAGGACTGGGAAGCTTAAAAAGAACCAAATGGAAATTCTAGAGCTGAAAATGCAATAACTGAAATTAACAGCAGATTCAATATAGCCTAAGAAAGAATTAATGAACTGGACAGTAGGTCAGGAAAATATCCATACTGCAACATAGTACACAGAAGGTTGGAAAACACACAAGAGTATGAGATATGGACATGGTAAAGGGGTCTAGCAGAGATATAATCAGAAGCCTAGAATGAGAGGAGATATATTATAAAACAGAAGCTATATTTGAAAAGATAATTTCCAAAAGTTTTCCAAAACTGGTAAAAGAACTCAGGCGAATCATTTTAACATTAAAAAAAAAAAAAACTATTAATGCAGTTTCATATTTAGAAAAAAGAAAATGATAGGATTATTTTAATAGCTGTTTAAAGAAAGACCTTTCATAAATAAAATGTAAGACAGATTCATGACTTAAAAAAAAATCTTGGCAAATGTAGAACAGAAAGGAACTTTCTTTATTCTGATTAAGGATGCACACAGAACAAAACACTTAATTCAAACATCAGACTTAATGGTGAAACAAAACTTTCCCATTCTCACCACTTTTATTCCACATTTTAGTGTATGTCCTAGCCAGA
>SJYT01051725.1:362239-405228 GCA_006410635.1 Cephalophus harveyi | reverse complement strand
CTCCTCCGTCCATGGGATTTTCCAGGCAAGAGTACTGGAGTGGGGTACCATTGCCTTCTCCGAGAAACATACTTACTCATATATAAACAACTAATTTATTACAGGGGTAGTACTGCAGATCTGTGACGTGTGTTAATTGAATATCAGTGTGGGAAAAATTGGATGTTACCCCTTGCCTTATACCGTGAAAGTGACTCAGTTGTGTCCAACCCTTTACAACCCCATGGACTATATAGTCATGGAATTCTCCAGGCCAGAATACTGGAGTGGGTAGCCTTTCCCTTGTCCAAGGGATCTTCCCAACCCATGGATTGAACCCAGGTCTTCCGCATTGCAGGCAGATTCTTTACCAGCTGAGCCACCAGGGAAGCCCAAGAATACTGGAGTAGGTAGCCTATCCCTTCTCCAGGGGATCTTCCCAACCCAGGAATTGAACCAGGGTCTCCTGCACTGCAGATGGATTCTTTACCAGCTGAGCTACTAGGGAAACCCCATACATTAAAAATAAATTTCGGTGGATTTTATATACAATTTATAGACAATGGACTGCTGCTGCTGCTGCTATTAAGTTGCTTCAGTCGTGTCAGACTCTGTGCGACCCCATAGACGGCAGCCCACCAGGCTCCCCCATCCCTGGGATTCTCCAGGCAAGAACACTGGAGTGGGTTGCCATTTCCTTCTCCAATGCATGAAAGTGAAAAGTGAAGTGAAGTTGTGTCTGACTATTAGCGACCCCATGGATTTCAGCCCACCAGGCTCCTCCGTCCATGGGATTTTCCAGACGAGAGTACTGGAGTGGGGTGCCATTGCCGTCTCCGGACAATGGACTATTACTCAGTAATTAAAAAGAATGGCATCTTGCCATTTGTGCCAAAGTCTGACTATTAGCGACCCCATGGATTTCAGCCCACCAGGCTCCTCCGTCCATGGGATTTTCCAGACGAGAGTACTGGAGTGGGGTGCCATTGCCGTCTCCGGACAATGGACTATTACTCAGTAATTAAAAAGAATGGCATCTTGCCATTTGTGCCAACATGGATAGACCTCAAGGGCATTATGTTAAGTGAAATGGATAAGACAGGAAAAGACAAATACTGTATGATCTCTCTTGTATGTGGACTCAAAAAACAAACCCCAAGCTCATAAATACAGAGAACATAAATACAGGTTGTTGGTTGCTAGAGGCAGGGGGTGAGAAGTGGGAGAAATGGATGAAGGAGGTCAGAAGTTAAAAATGAAAAAAAGAAATGAGGAATGGATACCAAACCTTCCCAGCTAAGTTCTGATAACTGACAGTGAGTCAGTACTTCAGTGAATTGTGAAAATGACTTTGAACCCTTTCATCATTTGTATTTTTTGCATGTTCCTCCTCCAGGGTAAGAGCAAAAGCAAAATTTACTAGTTGACAGGTTTTTTTTTTTTTTTCTTTTCCATGGAAGTTTCTTTTCTTCTCACTATTCTAGTTTAAGTTTTATCCTAAAAAATTCCAGGTCGCTAGTCAGATTGTTTCTGTTCTTAATAAAGTTTGGTTGCATCGCTTGATTAATAACAGCCCAAATGAACTCCAGCCACACAGCTCCAAAGAAAAAGAATGCAGTAAAGAAGAAAAGAACACCTGTGGACCTGCCAGAATCTAGGCTGCAGGTGGGCAGATGGCAGAACGTGGGGAGGCTGTGGATGATGACGAGGACTGGCCAGCTTTGGGGGACAGTGCCCAGTGACAGCATAACAGGTGTGCCTGGACAGTGCAAGGTTGGAAGGCCTGGCAAGTGGAAGCTGCTTCATGTTGTCTGTTCAGTTGCTGCCTCTGGTCCACACTGCTGATGGCCTTGGGAGTTATCTCTCCAAAGAGTGCCCAAAGAGATGCACTGACTTGGACACACTCCAGGTTTGCCCAGAGGTGCTTTGAAGTCATGGACTGGGTGTTATTTTTTTAAATCACTCAAGAATTCTTCCCTTCATAATAAAAAATTTAGAAGGAGTGAGAGCAAAGGCAGAGTGAAAAAAAAATGATACAAACACACAGCATATATCCAACAGTAATAAGTACCTGTGTGCACCAAAAAACCCTGTCCAAGAATCCCAGAGGTGCTTTGAAGTCATGGACTGGGTGTTATTTTTTTAAATCACTCAAGAATTCTTCCCTTCATAATAAAAAATTTAGAAGGAGTGAGAGCAAAGGCAGAGTGAAAAAAAAATGATACAAACACACAGCATATATCCAACAGTAATAAGTACCTGTGTGCACCAAAAAACCCTGTCCAAGAATACCCACAACTCCATTCCTACAGTCTCAGGGTTGGAGTAAAACATGGTTTCCAGAGCCAGACAGCCTGATTCTTATCCCGCACATCACCTGCTCTCTGTGATCACTGGTCAGTTACTCACCCTGCTGGCTCACAGGTTCTTGTTTCCTAGATGGGTCTCATAACAGTAATTGTGTGGATTCACTTCTATGATAATTTACAAAAAGCACCTAGAAGAGTTCCTGGAGCAGGTAAATACTACACAGGCATTAGCTCTTACGATGATGGTGTTGTAGAGAAGACCTAAAGCTTTTCAGGTAGGCTGCAGCGAGACCTGGAGTGAGTGGCCACAGCCGAGGTAGAGGAGGCCTCTGATCACCAGGTCAGAGAGGAAACAGGCCCTCAGTGGGGAAGCCTGTCTGACCCACACATGGTGAGACCCTTCCTTCTGCTCGTGGCTTGCTGTGTCCTTTGGCAGCATGGTCAGGCTGCCGGGTACCCGCATCCTTGGCTCCCAGGAGATTGTGAGCCCTCGGAGGACAGTGATTAGGTCTTTTTCAGGTACTGTTAGCCCTGCAGTGCTGAGCATGCTGCCTCATGGAGAGCTGTGCTCGCTCAGTAAACGTTTATCAAATTGGATCCTACCCAATGGAGGAGAGAGAGAATATTATTCAGGGCCTAAGATGTGATCACAGCACTTTTCTTTCATAACAAGATTGCCTTTTTACACTTTTACTTTGAAATCATCACTTCACTTATTCAGAGGAGGTATTAGAGGCTCAAGGAACTCAGCTCATTTGCTCAAAGTCATGTAGCTGGAAACGTCTCTTTCTCCCTGAAGTCCAGGGCTCTTGCAGACCGTCCTCCTCCCCCCCAGAGCCCAGGGCAGGCCCAGAGAAAGAAGAGGGGCGCCTGGCCAGGGCTAACTATCCCAAGAACGTGGATGGCGGGAGCAGGTGTGTAGGTGGAAAGGGAGGGCTGAATGTTGATCTCTTGTCGTTTCATCTGCAGTTTTTGAAAAATCCCAGTGTATTCCTTGTGGGATTTCCTATAATTCATTTTTGCTCTCGTCTTCCACACTATTTATTTACCTAAGCCTTTGTTCTCTTTGAAACTATTCGAGCCACATGTCATTCATTCACTGTGTTAAAGCCCTGGACCCTTTATCCTGCTCAGGTTTTGTTTTGTTTCTCCTCTCTCCAGCTGCTCTGCATAGCACTTAATTCTCATTCTCTGGCCTGACTCTCATCCAGCGATGGGTCGCCTTACACTCCCACCCCCACTCAGCCAGTAATAGGGACCAGGAACAGAGGATCCAGCTTCAAAAATCTATTTTTCTTTTTTGTCTCCTTGTTGCCTGAAGCGTGGTGCAAGGTTAGATCAAGCAGTCTAGGTGTAGTGAAGCCCTGTAACGCTCTCTGGGGGAGATCCTAGCCCCATAGAAACTTGGCTGGTTTTGACGCTGGGAGGGAATTCCAGGCTTTGAAGATTCTGTCAATGTTCAACTAACCCCACAAAACCTCTGGACATTTTTTGATGGAACCAAAACTCACACCAAGGGAGGAAGCGCTGAGTGTGGCCTCAGAGGCTAGGGAGAGAGAACTGGGGAGCCAACTATGATATTTTCCTCGAAATTTCAGGCCTCTTAGGTTCAGGTGTCCAAAAGAATCTGTCTGAGCAAGTCCCATCTCCCCTAGTGTTGTCCTGAATCATCTCACCAGTCTGCTCTATGTCTTTGAGGGGACTGTCTGGGTGACTGCTTCCTTTCTCACCTGCAGAGCGCCTTCAGAGAATTTGATAAATGAGACCATTTGTCTAGGGCCAAGAAAAGATTACTATCTCCTGGGAGAAGTTGGACACTGATATTTATTTAGCAGTTTTTATATCCCAGGCACAAGGCTGCTTGCCTTACGTGTAGGGTGACCATACATTACAACTTGCTCAGGACTTGGGATGGGGGCATGCTTCCTGGGACACTGGGTGTACAGTGCTATTGTTGCTGCTGTTGTTCAGTCACTAAATCATGTCCAGTTGCGACCCCATGAGCTGCAGCACACTAGGCTTCCCTGTCCTTCACTGTCTCCTGGAGTTTGCTCAAACTCATGTCCATTGAGTTCAGAATGCCTCATCCTCTGTCGCCCTCTTGTCCTCCAGCCTTCAATCTTTCCCAGCATCAGAGTCTTCTCCAGTGAGTCAGCTCTCCACATCAGGTGGCCAAGTAGTTAACTCCCACCTCCCACCTGAGAAAACTGAGGCCCAAAGAGGCGAGTTAGCTTATGCAATGTGCTAAGTGCTTATGCTTACACACTAGCTTATGCTGCATAGCGCACATGTGGTGGACCTGGGAACCCAGTATAAAGTGTCTTCTGATCCAGAGCCTTGTCCAACCATGTTCTTCAGAATACAGGGTTGCATCTTCTTCAGATTCTGTAGGCCAGTAGTTCACATCATCTATTTCTCTCTCCTTTGTCTATCTGTCTATCTCTAGGCTACTGGAAATGCTTTTCCTTTCCTATTCTCTCCCCCTGCTGACTGAGGAGACTCCTGCTTCCCCTCCTTCAGGAGGTCCTTCCTGACCATCCAAACTAGATCAGGGGTCCTGGCTCCATACTTTGATTAGACAGGTTCAGATGTGAGTCACTGGCTGTTCCTTATTTTCTTGTGTCTGCCTGTGTCCCTTTCCTCCCTCCTAGACTGGGACCCAGTAGTATAAAAGGAAACAATTTTCATCTTTAGCATCCTTACTCTTCACAGTGCCTGGCATATAAATGGGAATCAATAAATAGCTGTCAAATTAACTAACTTACAAAACATCAGAAGGCAACTGTGTGATTTAGTCACAGTTTTAGATCTATGTAAGGACTTATTCCAGAAGACACATTTGTGATACTTGGACCAGTTCTCTTAATTTTATTTCTTTTACTTAGATGGTAAGTGATTTTTGTGACTTAACTTGGCTATTTGGATTGGATTTCAACTTGACCCTTTTCCATGTCTAATGCCCGTGAGTGAAAAATTGTTTTTTTATGATGTCACAGATGAGAATGTCCAAGTAATCTAGAGGCTGTGTTGAAGTTACAAAGAAAGGAATTTCTGAAATCAAGCTTTTGCTTAGTCTTTACTGTGGATTTTGCCAGTGTTCTGTGAGTCTCAGATTTCCCAGCTATTACATATTATAGCCTACCTTTGAGATTTGATCTTTCTGGGTAGAAGGGAGAACAGAGGAGTGAGACCCAGATACAGCTATCTGAAGGTCTCTTCTTTGTTCTCTGACCTTCCTAAAGCCCTTGTATTGGCATCTGATGGGTGCAAGTCTTGGACAAGTGTGACATTTAGAATCGATGTTCGCCATCACCAAGTTGTACTGTAGGATGAATGGTCCTACATGTTATTGTGGGTTTTAGGAATATAAATAGCTTTTGGTTTATTATCACCAGTGTTTAAAATGTTAGCCCGATTGTTCCTACTACCTGGTATCTCATTTTTGTGATTCCCCTGAACCCCCAATTATTCTGTCATCAGTTGTACACACAAGGACAGAAAACAAATGTTCCAGTCACTCTATGTAAGCCCAAATCCCTCTGGCAGAGCGTACAGCATGCTGAGAGGGAATGCCTGAACAGCCATGCCAAGCCCTGCTTTAACACCGAAGACTGAGATTGGTCAATAGTAATGATGGCAGAGCTATATGGAGCAAACTGTGATCCTGGTACCAGTCTGCTCACTTCATCTTCACAACAGTGCTCGGAGCTACATTCTGTCATCATTCCAGTTTCATAGGTGAGGGAACCGAGGCCCAAAAGGTTAAGTGACTTGACAAACCTGTAGACTTGAAGTCAGGCAGTCTGATTCTAGAGCACTTGTTCTTCACCATTATGCCCGAAATAGTGCAGATATCTTGTAAAGTCTGCTCACATCTCATTTAGCCAAAAACCTTTCCTATTACCGTTTCAGTCCTGTGGATGGGGCATGGGCTGAGGGGCACAGAGATGGTGGCAGTGTCAAGGTGTGCAAAATTTCTTTGTAGAATTTTTACCTAGGATTTTTTTTTTTTTAAAGATACACCTACTTTAGGATTTAGACTGGATGCATTCTAAGTGGCATTTCTTTCAAAGCCACAGTGATGCTTCATCAAGCACCAGGATCACAGAAATCTTTTCAGCTGTTTCACTCCCCTTCATTTGTTAGGCTTGAGATGAACCCTTTGGGCTTGCTGTGGTGGATTATGACAGTAAATCCGGAAAGAGATCTGAGTTCAGCTCTGCTGTCTGTGAATATTTGGAATTCTTGTAAGTGGTTGGAAGGAAAGGAACTAGTTTCTGTAGCCCCATGAGATTTAGCATTGGGTGGATCTGTGTGTTGTCTTCCCCCACTCTGACTCTGAAGGACCTTGGACAAATTCCTTGAACAACTTTTGGTCTCATTTTCTGAATTAGTAAAACGGTGTGATAACAGCTACCTCTCGAGATCATTTTAAGAATACAATAATACTTGTAAGGTCTGAGACACAATACAGTGTTTCAATAATCAGAAGGGTCTTAGGACCTTTATATTTACCAGTGATTTTGACAGTTCAAAACAAGATGAGTTGTGAGGCTCCAGTAAGATTTTCACCATCACTTATAAATTGTCCTTCAAAACTCTATATCTTTCACTGTGAGTCATATTTAAGACACAGCATATCTGCCCATGATTAAATCTGCTACCTTTATCTAGAAAACACTAGTTTCACTAGTATTATATATACCTTGTGCAACATACCATCGTTCATTTATCAAACAACAGCCAAAATTAGTGAGCCTTCCCTGGTCTCAGTCTGCTCACAGTCTGGTAGAGGGAGGCAGCTGTGCAAACAGGTACATTACAGATACAAGAGGCTTGACCAGTTCTCCCTGACTGCAGTGTTCAGGGGGATGGGGGAAGGCACAGTCTGGAAAGACTGCTGATAAAAGAGCTGGGTCTGCACCCTGGAGCCCATGTTCCCCTGGGAGATTGTTGGGGGATGGAGTGTACTAGGGGAAGAACATTCCTAGGTGAAGGAAGAGCGTGAGGAAATGTTCAGTGGCATGGCTGAGCAAGGAGCATTCAGGAATAAGTAGGAAATCTCTACATTTGTGCCAAGCACACCTGATGGTCCCATTTGTTGAGTACTGGTAGAGTCTACCTACATCTCACTTAATCCCCACCCACAGCAATTTTGGAAGGTAAGCATTGTTATCCAGAATCTTTAGATTTGGAAGTTGAGGTTCTAGAGTTCAAGGCATTTGCCTAAGAACATGTCAGTGGGATTCAAGGCTAAGTCTGAAGACAACAATAATAGCAATGATAATAAAAACAGCAAGCATTCATGTAGTCCTCAGCACACTCTAACTAATACAGCAGCCACTAGCCACATGTGCTACTGAAGTTAATCAAAATGGAAAATTCCGTTACTCAATTGCACTAGCCACGTTCTAAGGGCTCAATTGCCATCTGTGTCTGGTGACTGCTGTATTGGAAAATGCAGATACAGAACATTTCTGTCATCTTAGAATGTTCTCCAGACAGCACTGGTGTAAGCACTTTACACATATTAACACATCTAATCCTTACAACTATCCGAAGAGGAGGATACATTTATTCAAATTGTACAGATGTAGAAACTGATGCAAAAAGGAGATGAGACACTTAACCAAGGGCCCCTGATGAACAAGTCCAGGTTTTTAAGCACTCTAGTGCCAAACCCATCTATTATTTTCTATATAAAATGAATGAATATTCATAAAAAAAAACAGAATTCAGTATCTTCTTGTGTGGAAACTAGTGTCTGGTCCTCTGCAGAAAAAATTCTGGAAGCTTACAATTATTGAAAAATCTTTGGTTACACGAGGCTGGTGGTCTTCAAAGATCCTCTTCCTGAAGAACCTCTAAACCCCTTGGCTGGCTTAGTCAAACAGCTCATTTGATGAAATTTATCAGTCAGTTTATTCCTCCACATGGCCAATTCAAGAGTCTCAAGTTCATGCAGTCGTAGGTAATGTTCAAATTCCTTCTCATCCTTTTTATCCTTCAGAAAGGTATCTGGGTTGTTATTTTAAGAGCATCATTTTCAAGATGTAAATCCATCTAAAACAGACCTTTTTATTTTTCAAACATAGAAAAAAATCTTCAGACTAGGAGAGTTAAAACTCCTAATTGAGTCCTGCTTCTGCCTCTAAGTAGCTAAATAAACTTGAGTAAGTTACTTTACCTCTCTTAAATTGTTTCTTCAACTGTGATCTCAAAATAACATATTACAGGATTTTTAAAAAAATCTTTATGAAGGGTACAGTGTTTAAGGATGCTTTGCAAACTATAAAGTACTTTATATAGCTATAAAGTATGAGATAATTATAGCACAAATGCTAGAGCTTGGGATGTTTTTCTTCTATACAACCCTTTAAAGTTTTCAAAGCAGTTGTGGCTTGATAAATTACAGGATAATCAACCCACTGTTAATCATAACATTTGCAAAGTCTCTTTTTTCTTTGACAGAAATAGAGTAGATACTCAATAAGTGTTTGGATGGAAGGATGGATGTTTGGTGGATGGGGCAGAGGGAGGGAAAGAGCACATAAGGGAAAGTAAGAGTTGTTCATGGATTTTTAATTTTCCCTTTTTAATTCTGTGTTTTTAAAACACATTTCTTGATATGAACTAAAGGGGAAGAGTCATTAAATAAGAGGCCCTGAATTGATTCATTGACTCGGTAAGCTATTTGTTTTTCATTCAACAAAAAAAAGGTTGTTAAGCAACTACCATCAGCTGAACATTGTGCAAAGTTCAAGGAAAACCCAGTTGAATCTCGCAAGTTTTTTGGTGCCTGTTTCTTCAGCTGCTAATTTTGCTCTGTAAACTTTCTGAGGAATGCTGAATTCACTGACACTTGCATGGTCATGTGAAGGGCCCCAGCAGTGCTGAGGGCTGTGCTTGTCAAAACCCCGTCTTAGGAATTGTTTCCTGATGTACACATGAGGCTCATGATCCCTCTATGGGTTGTGAAATGTGTTTATGCAGAAAAGGGAAAGCTCCTCCTCTCCTGTGTTGCTTCCTGGACCTTGGACCTCTTTTCTCCGGTCAGCCCCTCCAAGCTCTGTGGCCAAAGACAAAATGAGGGGTGCCAGGGCTGAGGCTCGCGTGGTCTCAGCAGCATCAGCCCTTGGATTGGATCTGTTAGGCAGAGTGCTCAGAACCTCACTGGAGGGGAAACCAGGCAATACTTGCCTCTCTGGTGCTGTGCCAGCCTGGCCTGAGGTTTTCTAAATTTCCTCGGGACTTGAGAATATACCTTCTTGGGAGGGATTTCTTTCAGCCCTCCTGTTTCCAGGTCAGCGACACTTTTTCAAAGAATCACTATTTTCAAAGAATCGTGTATGTTATGTCCTGAAAATGGCTGAAAAAGAACCTCCATTTGTGATCCACTTCTCTCCTGGTGGATGTGCGGGAATAGTTCAGACTTTCGGGTGGTTCGTGGCAGAACTGCAGCGCAAACTCAGATTTTCAAACTCGAAACCCATGGCTCTGAGTAAATGGTCCCTGGTGAACTGACACTTACAAATATGTTCCTTTGTATAAGATGATTATCACATTACAAAGTGAGGGATTCTAGAAAGGACATGGGTTTTAGGGTCCGACCAAATAAATTCAAGCTGCCGCATCCTGGTACTGGTCTTATACTTCTGTGACCTTGGGCAAATTACTTTGCTGCTTCTGTACGTGTTGAAGGGAAGAAAGAATATATTTCACAAATGTTGTGAAGATTGTGAGACAATATTGAAAGACTTTAATGCAGTATCCAGCCTATCCTAGCCATCTGATCAATTTTCTAAAAACGTAGGAAGAATACAGCTGTCTCTTGAGAAGAGTTCAGAGGATACTGATGATGGTGCTGGATAGAGATGGTGGTGACACAGCGCCCATTAATCCAAGTTTTATTTTTAAGCATCACCTCTATATCAGAGCTACCATGTGATATTGTCATTTTCTTCCTGTTATAGCAGACCTTACTGTCTCCAAATCCCATTATTTTTCTTTTTCTAATATGTGACAGCAGCTTTTAAATCATTTTCTATTTTTTAATTTTTCTTGGAGTTTAGTTACTCTACAGTGTTGTGCTAACTTCCCACCGCACAAGCAAGGTGAATCAGCCATATGTATGCATACATCCCATCTCCTTTGGATTTCCCTCCCATCCGGGTCAGCACAGCGCCCTGAGCAGAGCTCCCTGCACCGCACAGCAGTTCCTCATTAGTCATCCGTTCCATATACAGCAATGCATAGAAGTCCGTCCCAACCCCCTAATTCATCCCATTCCCACCCTGACCCCGCCCCAGTGTCCACACGTCTGTTTTCTATGCCTGTGTCTCTATCTCTACCCTGCAAATCGATGTGACTGCTATGAAGAACACTGTGGAGATTCATTCTTTTTTCATTGTAATACACTCATTCTCAGATTCTAAGCCTAGTAATATCAACAGTGAATCTGCTAATCAGAGAGGAAACAAGGAAATATTTTCCACAGATTTCTTTTCTTACCTTGCATAACTCCCTTTCAGGATTGAGGCACCCTGTAAGATAAACTTTGCCCAAGCTTTATATGTATGGGACCAATAAAAGCAGTCATCAGCAGGAATTCCTTGAACGTGCTTATAACACGGTGGACTACCAATGGCCAATCCCTTTTCCAGCAAGGATCTCAGGATCAGCATTGTAAGGCCCCAGTATTTTGAGATATACAGATGAGTAAACATTGACTACCTGGTTATCTGATTTTTATTTTGGAGAAAAACCTAAGACCTAGCAGTTCTAAATCAAGCTACCTGGATGGGATTCCCAGCCCTGCTTCTGGTGAGCTGTGTGACCTTGTTTCAGCTCTCATTTCTAAGCTTCAGTTTCTTCCTTTGTAAAAATGAGGATTTTAATAACACCCATCACACTCAGTGGCAGTAAGAATAAAACGAGACACGTACAGAGAGAGGGGGCTTCCCTGGTGGTTCAGATGGTAAAGAATCCACCTGCCAATGCAAGAGACCTGGGTTCAATCCCTGGGTCAGGAAGATCCCCTGGAGAAGGGAATGGCTACCCACTCCAGTATTCTGGCCTGGAGAATTCCATGGACAGAGGAGCCTGGCAGGCTATGATCCATGGGGTCACACAGAGTTAGACACGACTGAGTGACTAACACTTTCACAGAGAGAGACTACAAATACAACTCAAATAAAATGATCTCCTATCTAGGGTTTCTTTCTGTCAAAAGTCTTTGTGCCCTGGTTGGGGAAATTTATCCCCCAGGATTTTCCCAGAAAAAATGTAAAGCATTCTAAGTATATACAAAAAAACAGGAAATTTAATACATAAAAATGGTGACTTAAGATTATGGAGGAGCTGTAAAGGGTTATGTTCCCTGCAGAGCAAGTCAGGGAAACAGCAAAATGGAAGCCATTGCCACCCCTTGGGGAGGGACATAGGAGGAGGTGGTGTAACCAGAGGCATAGCGTGGTCACCATGGGCCTGGTGGGAGTCTCGGCCTTGCCGGCACAGCTGAAGTCATGAATAGCAGCCCCTTGACACGGGGGGATGGGGGAGACGCACTCGGGCTCTCCAGTGCCTTAAGCCTTCAGATCTCCTGGCAGGGCCCTGATTGGGTGGCCTAGTGTCTGGGAAACACAGGTCACAATGGCAGCCACATGATGCTCAGGACTTAATGAAAGCCCTCAGGCCCAGGACTCTTCCAGCCTTAGACCCAGAATTCAATCACCTGGTTGCTGGGACCTAATTCTTGTGATAACACAAAACAGGCTGTGATAACCAACACAGAGAGTTACAAAGAGGCTTACTTCCTCCACCACTGGGCCTCTGCACAATAACTGAGGTTCCCAAGTCGCTGTGCCCAAAAAAGTAGAATTTGGAAAAAGCTTTAGAAAAAAACCTAGGAAGTTGCTGTCATGTAAGAGACCTCACTGTGGCCCACTAGATCCTGCTTTCTGGAAAAGCCTACTTGTTGAGCAGCCACAGCCTTCGGTGGCTATGGATCTGTGGCTTGAGAATGCACCTTCACCCTTTCACATGCCTGATTCCTGCAGAACTCAGCATAGACCCCCTCCTTGGAAATCCCCTGAATCCCTGAAGATGAGCTAAGCTCCTGTGCAGTTCTCCTCGTCCACCTTTCTTCTGCTTCCCTCTCTCCCATTTCTCCTCCTTTTTCTCCTTCTCTTTCTTCTTCTTTGATTATGTTCTTAAAATTTTGTAGAGTATAGCTAATTTACAGTGTTGTGTTAGTTTCTGCTGTGCAGCGACGTGAATCAGTTACACATATATCCACTCTTTTTAGATTCTTTTCCCATAAGGGTCATTACAGATTATCAATTAGAGTTCTCGGTGCTATAGAGTAGTCAGTTCAGTTCAGTTCAGTTCTCTGTAGTCAGTTCAGTTCAGTTCAGTCACTCAGTTGTGTCCAACTATTTGCGACCCCATGGACTGCAGCACAGCGGGTTTCTCTGTCCATTACCAACTCCCAGAGTTTGCTTAAACTCATGTCCATCATAGTCAGTGATGCATTCCACACGTCCATCATAGTCAGTGATGCATTCCACACGTCCATCATAGTCAGTGATGCATTCCACACGTCCATCATAGTCAGTGATGCATTCCACACGTCCATCATAGTCAGTGATGCATTCCACACGTCCATCATAGTCAGTGATGCATTCCACACGTCCATCATAGTCAGTGATGCATTCCACACGTCCATCATAGTCAGTGATGCATTCCACACGTCCATCATAGTCAGTGATGCATTCCAACGATCTCATCCTCTGTTGTCCTATTCTCCTGCTGCCTTTAATCTTTCCCAGCATCAAGGTATTTTCTAAGGAGTCAGTTCTTTGTATCAGGTGGCCAAAGTATTAGGGCTTCAACTTTAGCATCAGTCCTTCCAATGAATGTTCAGGACGGATTTCCTTTAGGATTGACTGGTTTGATCTCCTCACAATCCAAGGAACTCTCAAGGATCTTCTCCAACACCGCATTTCAAAAGCATCAATTCTTCAGCCCTCAGCTTACTTTATGATCCAACTCTCACATCCATACATGACTACTGGAAAAACCATAGCTTTGACTAGTTGGACCTTTGCCAGCCAAGTAATGTCTCAGCTTTCTAATAGGCTGTCTAGGTTTGTCATAGCTTTTCTTCCAAGAAGCAAGTGTCTTTTAATTTCATGGCTGTAGTCACCATCTGCAGTGATTTTGGAGCCCAAGAAAATAAGGTCTGTCACTGTTTCCGTTGTTTCCCCGTCTATTTGCCATGAAATGATGGGACCAGTAGTCATGTATGGATATAAGAGTTAGACTGTAAAGAAAGCTGAGCCCTGAAGAATTGATGCTTTTGAACTATGGTGTTGGAGAAGACTCTTGAGAGTCCCTTGGATCTCAAGGAGATCAAACCAGTCCATCCTAAAGGAAATCAACCCTGAATATTCATTGGAAGAACTGATGCTAAAACTGAAGCTCTGATAGTTTGAACACCAGATACAAGGAACTGACTCACTGGAAAAGACCCTGATGCTAGGAAAGATAGAAGGTAGGAGAAGAAAGGGAAGCAGAGAATGAGATGGTTGGATGGCATCACTGACTCAATGTACATGAGTTTGAGCAAGTTCCGGGAGATGGTAAAGGACTGGGAAGCCTGGTGTGCTGCAGTCCATGGCATCACAAAGAGTCTGACATGACTGAGTGACTGAATAACATATCAATCCCATTCTCCCTGTTTGTCCTCCTCCATCCCTGCTTTCCCCCGGTAATCACGTGCTTGTTTTCTACATCCGTGATTCTACTTCTGTTTTGTAAATAAGTTGAATATGTGTGTTTTTTAGATTCCACACATAAGTGATATTATATATTATTTGTCTTTCTCTGATTTATATCTAGGTCCGTCCATGTTGCTGCAAATGGCATTATTTCCTTCTTTTTGTGACTGAGGAGTATTCCATTGTATACACAAGGGAAGGGAAGGGAAGGGAAGTCGCTCAGTCGTGTCCGACTCTTTGCGACCCCATGGACTGAAGCCTACCAGGCTTCCCTGTCCGTGGGATTTTCCAGGCAGTAGAACTGGAGTGGATTGCCATTTCCTTCTCCATTGTATACACAAATACACCTTACCTTCCTTATCCATTCATTCTTGATGGACGTTTAGGTGACTTCCATGTCTTGGCTGTTGTAAACAGTGCTGCAATGAACATCAGAGGCCTTGTGTCCATTCAGATTGTACTTCTCTATGGATGTATGCCCTGGAGTGGGATTTGTTGGATCATATTATAGTTGTTTTTAGTTTTTTAAGACACCTCCATATTGTTCTCCACTGTGGTTATAGGCCCTGCAGTTCTTCTTGTCCCATCTGATCCCTGCATTTAAATGCTCCATCTAGGCTTCTCCTTCCCTCCCTCCCACAGGACTGTGAGCAGCCCCAGGACAAGAGCTGTCATCTTATCATCACATCCCCAGCATAGGTACTTTCACTTCCTACTGTGTACTAGCCACTGTGGCCGGTGCTGGGGGTCTAAGCATGTTTGCAAGGCAATGCTAGCTTCCAGCAGCTTTTATGATTGCAAGAGAGACAGATAGGGTGCAGTAATCCTGTAAATTACCAGTGTCTTGTGTGTTAGGGAAGTCCAAGAAGATGTGAGAACCTTGACCAGGGAGCCGCATCTTTCCTGGAGGGGCAGAGAAGCCTTCCGAGGAAATAGCATTTGAGTTAGGAAGGAATTGGAGTTCACCTGGCAGAGAGGTCGGGGAATGACATTTCAGGCAGAGGGCAGAGTGGATGCAGAGGTCTAGAGGTGGGAAAGAGCACTGAGGATTAGAGGTGGAGAGTGGGGCCGCGTGGCCCGGAGTCCACGAGGCAGGAAGGAGCCTCTCCCGCATCCGGGCCGCTGCGCTCTGCCCTGGCGCTCTCCACCTCCTGCCTGTCTCCTCGCTGGGAATGTTTCCCTGTTTGCATCTCCCATGTATAAAACCCAGTATGTTGTACTATGTGTTGAAGGTGCTCATTGAATGAATGATGGATGACTCAAGGCTCTAAACAGTCTAACTGCCCCCTTGCATTTGTAACTTCACCTGCCCAGTAAGTATCAAGGAACACAGCCCATGTGGAGGAGCAGCCTGAGCTTATACCATTTATGGGAAACTCTCTGCCACCTGGCGTTCTTTCAACAGAAACTTACTGTCAGTCACTCTACCCTTTACACTGAGAGTTCTGGAAAGAGTAGTACTAAGAATGGTGACCCAGAGATGCTGAGAAGATCCCTTCATCAAATGACTCTATTGCCTTCTTTGAGATTGAAATGTGATGGGTTAAACTAGGTTCCCTTCAGCCCGGTTTCTTACTAGCAATGTGATCTTGGACAGGTCACTTCACCCATACGTAGGCCTTCCCTCTCTCACTAATGTGTGGTGTTAATGGAATCAACTTGACAGGCTTCATATAAAATGAGACTATACTTGTAACTATTCAGCACAGTGCCTGGTAGTTTGGGACCAAAACTCACTGGTGGCCAGTGCTTCTATTATTCTAGTTAGAGTCGCTATTTTTATTCCCGTGTTCGAGACCATACACTGTGTGTGCTAGGTGTGTGCTAAGTCGCTTCAGCTCATGTCCGACTTTTTGCAACCCTGTGGATCGTAGCCCTCCAGGCTCCTCTGTGCATGGGATTCTTCAGACAAGAATACTGGAGTGGTTTGCCATGCCCTCCTCCAGGGGATCTTCCCAACCCAGAGATCGAACCCAGCCCAGATCTGTTACATCGCCTGCTTTGACAGGCAGGTTCTTTACCACTAGCGCCACCTGGAAGCCATACACTGACCAGAGAAAGGCAGAAATAGAACGGGCCTCTTAGTTCCCCTGGCAGGCTGGTACGCTCTTCTGGTTTCTAGTCGAGACTGGCCTACACATGGAATGCCTTCTCAGCGTTGTTTGGTGTTAAAAAATAAATAAATGAAAGAGTGTCTTGGGTGTGTTCTAGCTTTCTTTCTTTTTTAAGAGGATTCCGTTTTGTTTTCTCACAGGAGTGATTGGAGCAGATGTGAAGGGGCACGGCCTCGCCTGTGAGGGACAGCCGGTGACGTCACGGCTGGCTGTCATCTGTGGAACATCTTCTTGTCACATGGGTGTGAGTCTGCCGAGCGGGTGAGGGCGGGGCCACCACACTCTGGGGTGGACAGCCCAGCCAGGGAGGGGTAGAGGTCTAGAGGTGGGAAAGAGCACTGAGGATTAGAGGTGGAGAGTGGGGCCGCGTGGCCCGGAGTCCACGAGGCAGGAAGGAGCCTCTCCCGCATCCGGGCCGCTGCGCTCTGCCCTGGCGCTCTCCACCTCCTGCCTGTCTCCTCGCTGGGAATGTTTCCCTGTTTGCATCTCCCATGTATAAAACCCAGTATGTTGTACTATGTGTTGAAGGTGCTCATTGAATGAATGATGGATGACTCAAGGCTCTAAACAGTCTAACTGCCCCCTTGCATTTGTAACTTCACCTGCCCAGTAAGTATCAAGGAACACAGCCCATGTGGAGGAGCAGCCTGAGCTTATACCATTTATGGGAAACTCTCTGCCACCTGGCGTTCTTTCAACAGAAACTTACTGTCAGTCACTCTACCCTTTACACTGAGAGTTCTGGAAAGAGTAGTACTAAGAATGGTGACCCAGAGATGCTGAGAAGATCCCTTCATCAAATGACTCTATTGCCTTCTTTGAGATTGAAATGTGATGGGTTAAACTAGGTTCCCTTCAGCCCGGTTTCTTACTAGCAATGTGATCTTGGACAGGTCACTTCACCCATACGTAGGCCTTCCCTCTCTCACTAATGTGTGGTGTTAATGGAATCAACTTGACAGGCTTCATATAAAATGAGACTATACTTGTAACTATTCAGCACAGTGCCTGGTAGTTTGGGACCAAAACTCACTGGTGGCCAGTGCTTCTATTATTCTAGTTAGAGTCGCTATTTTTATTCCCGTGTTCGAGACCATACACTGTGTGTGCTAGGTGTGTGCTAAGTCGCTTCAGCTCATGTCCGACTTTTTGCAACCCTGTGGATCGTAGCCCTCCAGGCTCCTCTGTGCATGGGATTCTTCAGACAAGAATACTGGAGTGGTTTGCCATGCCCTCCTCCAGGGGATCTTCCCAACCCAGAGATCGAACCCAGCCCAGATCTGTTACATCGCCTGCTTTGACAGGCAGGTTCTTTACCACTAGCGCCACCTGGAAGCCATACACTGACCAGAGAAAGGCAGAAATAGAACGGGCCTCTTAGTTCCCCTGGCAGGCTGGTACGCTCTTCTGGTTTCTAGTCGAGACTGGCCTACACATGGAATGCCTTCTCAGCGTTGTTTGGTGTTAAAAAATAAATAAATGAAAGAGTGTCTTGGGTGTGTTCTAGCTTTCTTTCTTTTTTAAGAGGATTCCGTTTTGTTTTCTCACAGGAGTGATTGGAGCAGATGTGAAGGGGCACGGCCTCGCCTGTGAGGGACAGCCGGTGACGTCACGGCTGGCTGTCATCTGTGGAACATCTTCTTGTCACATGGGTGTGAGTCTGCCGAGCGGGTGAGGGCGGGGCCACCACACTCTGGGGTGGACAGCCCAGCCAGGGAGGGGATCTGAGCTGCTGGCCCCTGGGCCCCCTCACCAACTTCCCTTTCTGTCCCCTGTGCCGTGTCGAGCGGAAAGCACAGCGTTCCTTCCAGTAGCTTTGCTTTGATTTGCCAGATCTTTTTACAGGGATCAGATTTATAAAAAAGTGTAAAAAGGCATGAACCCACCTTTGACATCACCCGGGCCATAGAGATGAGGAGCAAGGAGTGAAATCGGATCCAGAGATGGCAGTGCCTCACTCCCAGACAATCTGTCCCTAATGGGTAGCCAAGTCTGCTCTGCACGGAGGTGTCTGTTTTCCTTGGCGGCCAGGCTTTCCCTCAGTCAATATAAATCCATCTCCCTGGGAGCGGTCTGATGATGTATAGAATTAGACTGCATATCATGACTTCAAAAGCACACTGATAAGCAATTTTCACTCTGTTAATTTTTCTCCATGAATTAGTGGAAAGGCTTTCTCCAAGATTACAGTTAAAATTTAGTGCCTGTCCTAAAATTTATATCTTCTTTAAATGCCTGAGTCTGAAAGCATTCCATTTCGATAAGTACCCATTTCTACCATATTTTTATTTAAAAGTCATTACTCTGTTAAAGTTAGATGGACGATCCTTGGATTTTTCCCAGATGAGTAAAATAGAGGGGAGCATTGAGGAGGAGGAGGAAAGCCTGGGGACAGGAGTAAGGGTTAGAGGGGGATCTGGGATACAGTCCAGGGCAGACACCCTACCACGGTAGGGGGACTCATGGGCCTTGAGAAACTGTGTTTAGTTACTGTTGGGACCAATGAGCCTGTTATACCATGTAATAGTTTGGTTGAGTAAATATCGATACATTTACTTATCCACTGATCCTTTGCTCTTGTGCTAAACCCTGGGGACATAGGCATGATCTGAGTCTTCCCATTGGTGAGATAGAATGATAACAGGTACTATGGTACAAGGCCCCTCAGTGTAGATTCAGATTGAACTTGAGATGCTGAGCATCTAGTATGCATCAGACACAGTGTCAGGGGTTCTCACACATTTCATAGAGATGATGGAGCCACCTGACTGGTTTCCAATCCCAGTTCCTCCACTTCCTAACGATGGGCCCTTAGACAGCATTTAGCCTCTCTGGACCCCAGATTCCTCATCTGTGAGATGTGAGTTATAGTACATGTCTCATAGTGCGGTGAGGATGAATCGAGGTGTGCATCACAGAGAGTAAGCACTTTGCCAGGGCTAGCTCCCCACTGCTAGCACTGGTGTGTTGGGCAGAAAGGATACAGTGCCTTCCTAGGAAGGGTCCAGGCTTAGAGACAACTTCCTAAGGGGATAGTACACTGGACTTCTTAAACCTCCTCAAAAAAAATTTCCTTCTGCTTGTTTCTGTGGACACACCTTTGAATGGAACTTCTTGAAAAGTCCTGGCCTCTGTCTTCCCCTCAGCAGCCCTATTGTAAGGCTTGGCTGTTGCTGAAGGGAGAAATCTATGGAGGCCTAAGACTGCCGTGAGCAGGAGGGCAGGAGGTACCCACCAGGACACTCAGCCCTCATCTCCCGCTCTGTGAGTCTACACTCTCTAGCTTGTCATCACTGAACACTGTTTCAAGCCTGTTTAAATCATCTCCCATTTTCACAGGGACACATCTAACTTGGTTTCTCCTATAAAGTCTAAGTATTGAATACTTTTACCCAACTCACTTTGGATTTGTGAGCAACAGCAAATCTGTTTTAACATGAGTCTGTGACATCCCCATGTCTTAATTTCCTGGTGTCTTCATGAAAACGGTGCTGGCTTGTTGTATACCATCTATTTTACAAATTAAGCAGCTAAAGCCTAAGAAAGACCAGACATTTTCCCAAGGTCACAAAACCGTTAAGCTGGAGCTGAGAACGCAGGTCCAACATCCCAAGTGCGTCCCCTCGGTGCCTTCCTGTGCTATGTACAATTTTAAAGGGCCAGTACCGGAGTGGAGTGAGCTTGGGCTTCAGTCAGACAGGTGTAGGTTTGGACATCTGCTCATGCACGTTTTGACCCCATGACCTGAGGTGAGCTACTAAAGTTCTCTGAGCCTCAGATTCTTGATCCATCACACTGGGGGTGAGGATGCCCATCTTAAAAGGTTGCTGGTTACATACATCCCCCATGCATAATAGACGCTCAGAAATGGTGGGGATTCTTATTACACTTCCCTAGTGATATAAAAGGCTCACATGAAGCATCTGTTGGGACTTTAACAAGTTTGATGGGCAGCTGCAGTTGGTTGCAATGAATGAGGGCCATAAAATGCCGGTTTATTATGGTCGTGTTGTGCTGGAAATAAAGTCCCCACCCCCACCCCGCTTTGTACTTGGGAGTGGGAAGGGACCTCCTGGGCCAAGGGGATTAATCATCAGCTTTAATGTTATGTGGTGAGGGCGAGACTGTGGTCATGCTGGCATCGGAAAATGCCTTTGATCTGGCTCAGGTGCTGGGCGCCCAGCGAGCCAGCAACAATGACACCTTTGTGAGGTCTCGGAGAGGTGCAGGTCTGAGGAAACACTCTCCAGGAAGCTCAAGGACCCTCTTTGTTGTGGTTCTGGCAAATAAAACCACCAACTGTCAGGAAAAATTCTGCAAACAGAACCCAGGGACTAGAGGGGTCTGTGGGCTTTTCAAAAAGTGGTTTCCAACTTGGTCTGAAGGATTCTCTTTCTTCCTGTCTGCTCACTGCTGATGTTTCTAATTCTAATTTTGATTGGGGCAAAACTCCCAGGAATATTTTGCGCTTGATCCAGGTTGCCTCTTTCTAGCTCACCCAGAGGGAATGAAGGAAGGAATGTCCAAGTCACAGGTCCTGTAGAGTTGCCTTTCTCCACATCCCTGTTACTTCCAGGAATCTAGAGAAAAAGCCTGAGGTTGAACATAAGCCTTACTAATCAGGCCTTTGATATTTTAGAAGATACAAGTGTGGGCTGCACATTTATCTTCCTTGTAGATGATTTAATTAACAAGGAAAAAGAATACTGTTCTTTTTTTAACTGCATGAAAGCAGAGCTGCTTGTTCAGAGTTAATTACTACCAAGTCACCAAAACCTAAGATCATAGGCAGCAGGGGTGAGCCAGAGGTTGAAAAGTCACAGGGTCACATGGAGCTGATCCCTGCCATCACTCCCAGCACCCCTTTTCTCGAGCTGTCAGGTCAGGTCGTAACTTGGCAACTTGTCTTCAGTCAGCATGACAGATGGGGAGAGGACCCTGGGGCGGGGGGTGGGGAAGCACTGAAGAGATAAGGTTAGAGCAGAACAATAGTTGGTGAGCCCTAGGAATTATATCTGCATCTTAAACCACTCAGAACTGAAGTTTTTTCATTTTAGGTGAATGTAGACCTGGTGATTAGCTATCACACAGTGGGTGTAATTGCAAAGCAGGCTCTTACACAGACTTTACCACTCACTTAGCTAAGACTCTTCATCTTTTAGTACCTCTGTGACTTCGTCTGTTTTAGGTGGGCAGTAGTATTTACATAACATTGTTTTGAGGATTAAGTGAGGTAGTGTTTGTAAGCAGTTTGGCACGCTTCCTAGCACCATATACCAAATATGGCATTATTGTTAAAAGTGATTCAAGAGCCGACTCATTGGAAAATACCCTGATTCGGGGAAAGATTGAAGGCAGGAGGAGAAGGCGGTAACAGAGGATGAGATGGTTGGCTAGCATTACTGGCTGGACATGAGTTTGAACAAACTCCTGGAGTTAGTTAAGGACAGGGAAGCCTGGCTTGCTGCAGTTCATGGGGTCGCAGGGTCAGACACAACTTAGTGACTGAACAGCAACAACAACAATGCTAGAATGATCCATGTGACAATGGATTCAAATTAAAAACATCAAGATAAACTCATGTTGAGTTTATTCTAGATCTCAGATGGATATATATATGTAGAGAGAAATATTTATAGCCATATGTAGGTATTCAGTTTAATAAACCTACATGTATTTCCTAGCTGTGATAGTGGAAGGGGCCTTGAAACAAGGACACTCTAGCAGCTAGTTGCTACAAGCACTCCTGGTGCCTATATCTTCATTTCTAATACCGATCTCCAATAAAAAAGTATCAGGGCTTCTTGGAGAAATGGTTGATTCTAGGACCTCAGATATGCAGATGACACCACCCTTATGGCAGAAAGTGAAGAAGAACTAAAGAGCCTCTTGATGAAAGTGAAAGAAGAGAGTGAAAAAGTTGGCTTAAAGCTCAACATTCAGAAAACTGAGATCATGGCATCTGGTCCCATCACTTCATGGAAAACAGATGGGGAAACAGTGGAAACAGTGGTTTGCTTTATTTTGGGGGGTTGGCTGCAATCACCATCTACAGTGATTTTGGAGCCCAGAAAAATAAAGTCAGCCACTATTTCCCCATCTATTTTCCATGAAGTGATGGGACTGGATGCCTTGATCTTCGTTTTCTGAATGTTGAGCTTTAAGCTAACTTTTTCACTCTCCTCTTTCACTTTCATCAAGAGGCTTTTTAGTTTTTCTTCACTTTCTGCTGTAAGGGTGGTGTCATCTGCTTATCTGAGGTTATCGATATTTCTCCTGAACAACCTAGACAGCATATTAAAAAGCAGAGACATTACTTTGCCAGCAAAGGTCCATCTAGTCAAGGCTATGGTTTTTCCTGTAGTCATGTATGGATGTGAGAGTTGGGCTATAAAGAAAGCTGAGTGCCAGAGAATTGATGCTTTTGAATTGTGGTGTTGGAGAAGACTCTTGAGAGTCCCTTGGACTGCAAGGAAATCCAACCAGTCCATCCTGTAGGAATCAGTCCTGAATATTCATTGGAAGGACTGATGCTGAAGCTGAAACTCCAATACTTTGGCCACCTGATGCGAAGAGCTGACTCATTTGAAAAGACCCTGATGCTGGGAAAGATTGAGGGCAGGAGGAGAAGGAGAAGACAGAGGATGAGATGGTTGGATGGCATCACCGACTCAAAGGTCATGGGTTTGGGTGGACTCCGGGAGTTGGTGATGGACAGGGAGGCCTGGCGTGCTGCGGTTCATGGGGTTGCAAAGAGTCGGACACGACTGAGCGACTGAACTGAACTGAACTGGGGACTGAGGCAGGAAATAGGCAAGATGATCCTAGACTATCTTGTAGTAGCACCAGAAAATAAATAAGTGTTAAAAAAAAGCAAACACTGTAACAATTTGAGGGGGCCTCCTTAGTTGCTCAGATGGTAAAGAATCTGCCTGCAATGCAGGAAACCATGGTTCAATTGTTTAGATCCCTGCATCAGGAAGATCCCCTGGAAGAGGGAATGGCAACCCACTCCAGTATTCTTGACTGGAGATATAAATAAAGTGTATTGGATTATAACCCAAAGTGTCACATAAATATTATGAATATGAGCCCATACTGATATAAATAAGTAAATAGAAGAGACAAATCTCTCAGGCAGGAGAATTCCAAATAATTTATGTAGATATATCGCCTCCCCCCCAAGGAGAGGTAGAGCATATCTTCCTACTCTTAAAGCATGAGCTACACATGGTAACTTTCTTTCAAAGAGGAAGGACAGTACAAAAAGGGGGAAGAAGAGTAATTTTGCAATGGAGAAATCTGACCGCCAACTTTAGCCAGGTGATCAAGGTCAGCACCAACAGTGATAAGTAATGTTGATAGTATGTACTCTTGCCATGATGTGATGAGGATGGCACTTTATCTCTGTTATCTTCCTCCCCCAAACCCATAACCACAGCCTAATTAATCATAAGAAAAACATCAGACAAATTCCATTTGAGAGACATGCTACAAAATACCTGACCAGCACCGTCCAGGTCATCAAGAAACAAGGAAAGTCTGAGAAATTAGCTCAGTCAGGAGGAGTCTAAAGAGATGTAACAACTGTGTGATATCCTGGGTGGGATGCTAAAGCAGAAGAAAGATGTTAGATGGAAACTAAGGAAATCTGAATCAAGTAAGGTCTTTAGTTAATGATAATATATCATCATTTTTTAATTGTGACATATTAGCTTTATGTAAGATTTTAATGGTAGACAAAACTAGGTGTCAAATCTATGAAACTCTGTACTGTCTTCCCAACTCTTCTGTAATCTGAGCTGTTTTAAGATTAAAAGTTCATTTAAAAATATTTATTAAATCATTCACTCATTATCAAAATGTTTTCTTGTATTTGCCTGGCTAAGTACTAAGGGTATTAAGATACATAAGATAAAGTATCATGGCTGCCTTCATGGACAAAGACAGACAAGGAGGAGATGACCACAGCTCAGAGTGGTAATCCTGATGGTAAATTTAAGATTGGAATGTGGAGGAGCGGGGGCTTCCTTGATGGCTCAGACAGTAAAGAATCTGCCTACAGTACAAGAGACCGGGGTTCAATCCCTGGGTCGGTAAGATCTCCAGGAGAATGAAATGGCTACCCACTCCAGTATTCTTGCCTAGGAAATCCCATGAACAGAGGAGCCTGGCAGACAATGGTCCATGGGGTTGCAAAGAGTTGAACACGACTGAGCGACTAACACTTTCACCTTCACATGGAGAATGGAACCAGTCAAGTCTTCAGTAGACAGGGAAGCTTTCCTGTAGCATGTGGTACCTAAAGGATTGTAGTTTTTTCCCCGCTGCATGGGGATGCTGTTCCTACTCAGTTTCAGGCAGCAGATCCCCCCGTAGTCTCACCCTCCTACTCTTTATCTTTGTCTTTTGTGTCTACAGCACCCACCACTGAGTTCCTCTGCTCCTGGATGGTTTGTAGGTATTACAGACCCCCTGGGATAGCACTGTAGGAAAGGAGAATGTCGCAGCTAAGAGACAGTGGCCGGGTTTCTCTGCCTTAGTCTCTTTAGCAAGTGGCATCTGCAGAGGTCACGAGAGAGGTGGAGAGGGAAGGGAGTCCATAGGCACAGATAGGTCCACAGTCCCAGCTCCCAGGGAAGGAGCTATGTTCCTGTGCATGATTCACTAGGACCTGCAGTTGTCAGCCTTTAGGAACAGTGTTCTCAGGAGTTGGTCTCTCTGTACTGAGGCTCACCCTGGGCCCCTCAACAACATGTTCGGAAAACAGACTGTATGCTAGGCATTGATTGGCAGGGAGGGGTTTGGCATGGTTCTAAGAGCAGTAAGGCAGCTCATGCAATCAGAAAACTCAGCATAGTGCTTCTCTTGTCATTTGAGGCAGAACAGTTCTACACTGCCCTGAATGGATAAAGTTAAGCATCCCTGGTCCAACCTCAGTCATTATCAGAAGACAGGCAATAGCATTAGCTGCTGCCATCTGTTGAGCACCTGCCGTGTACCAGGCACTGTGCTAAATCCTTTATGTCTTGGCCTCAACTCAGCAGTCCTGTGAGCTGGGCACCATTACTCTCCCCATTTCACAAGTGAGGATATCGAGGTAAAGAGCAGTTAAGTGGGTCACACCATGTGCAGGAAGTGGGGACTGAACCCTCTCTAGGAGACTGAGCCCAGAGTCCTTGCTCTTCCCTTTCAGGTCCATAGCTTCTCTCAATTCCCCAGGGGAGAGGGAGAGCAGACTCGACTGAAATAAGGGCCAGTGTTGTTGCAGACATCTCATCAAAGAAAAGATTTGAATGACAAATACCTGGGAAGATGCTCATGTCCTTAGTCACTAGGGAAATGCCAACTCAAACCACCGTGAGATCCATTACATGCTTGTGAGAGTGGCTGACATTGTGACGAAGATGCGGCAAACCAGAACCTAACACGCTGCTGAGGGGAATGTGAAATGGTACAACCACTTTGGAAAATAGTTTAGCACTTTCTTACAAATTCAGCGTACACCTACTGTGTGACCCCACTGTTCCACTCATGAAAGCATTATGTCTATACAGAAACTCATGCAGAAATAGTAGTAGTAGTTCATAGTAGTTCCAGTTCATAGCAGGTTCATTTGTAATAGCCCCAAACTGGAAACAACCCAAATGCCCGTCAACAGTGATTAGATAAACTATTGATCCATTGTTAGAATGGAATACTACTAAGCAATACAAGGGAATGAGCTATTAATATAAGATACAACATGGATTCATCTCAAAGAATTATGCTAAGTGAGAGAAGCCAAACAGAAAGAGTATAAACTATGTAATTCCATTTATTAAAATTATTAGGAAATGCATTATATATATATTTATGTCTAATATATAATGACAGAAAGCAGATCAGTGATTGCCTACAGTGGGGCAGTGGGCAGAATGAGGACCAAGAGGAAAGGATTATAGATGGGCACAAGGAAACTTTTGGGGGTGATGGATATACTTACCTTGATTATAATATTATCTTCATTGGTGGTTGTCTGCTATGTCAAAATTTATCAAACCAGATATTTTAAATATGTGCAACTTAATGAATACCAATTATAGCTCAGTAAAGCTTTAAAAAAATAATGCCAGAAAATAAGAACAATAATAATACTGCCTACAGTAACTTATATAGTGCTTATTATATTCCACACACAATATCTCTAAAAATGGTTTAGTCTTAATTTTAAAAATGGTACATAGTAGATGCTCAATAAATACTAGTTGTCACTTCTTTCCTTCTAACCCAAGTAAATTCTCTAGGTAGTCTGACATATTTTACTGTTCTGTTCCTTTGGTCCCTAGACTGATAGGTATGGTTATTTGTATTTTTTTTTAACATTTTATCTTATATTAGAATATAGTTGATTAACAACATTGTGATAATTTCAGGTATACAGCAGAGCAACTCAGCCATACATATACATGTATCCATTCTCCCCCAAACTCCCCTCCCATCCAGGCTGTCACATAACATTGAGCAGAGTTTCATGTGCTACACAGTAGGTCCTTGTTGGTTATCCATTTTAAATGTAACAGTGTTTACATGTCGATCCCAAACTCCCTGTATCCTCCTCCCATTCTCCCTCCCCACTCATGATTACCTTATTTGTGTTTTAATGGTGGGGCTTCCCTGGTGGCTCAGCCTGTAAAGAATCTGCCTACAATGCAGAAGACATGTGTTCAATCCCTGGGTCAGGAAGATCCCCTGGGGAAGGGAATGGCAACCCACTCCAGTATTTTTGCCTGGAGAATTCCATGGACAGAGGAGCCTGGTGGGCTACAGTCCATGGGGTCACAAAGAGTCGGACAAGACTCTCTTTAATGGTACTAGCTCATATCTCAGAGGAAGCTGACTTGCTTATCAGGTCCACGCTGGTGGGTCCATGTCTCTGTTGCCCCTCTCATCCCATCCTGTCCAGTTGAGAACTGGTGTATAATATTCATAGATGCCTAGTGACTACATGGCTGGATTGCCCCACCACCCCACCACCACTTCCCTTGCTGACGAGCGTGCAAGTGCTTGAATTTTCCTGTCTCCTTTCACACCTTCCCACTGCAGTAGGGCCGTCTTTCATCATCTGTTTCTGCTGAGTGGGGGGCTGACCAGCTGGTAGAAGCCCCCCCATCCAGGGTGCTGTCAGTCTGTCTCCCACCCCACCATGCCGGTGATGCCTGGGAGCTCTAGGAAGTGAGAGCCTCGCTAGACAGCTTTACTTCAGCAGGACCTGCTCTCTCTTCCTTCCTCTACCTCACAGTCCTCCAGAGCTCTCCATTCCCATCCATCATGGGTCCCTGGAAGAGAACAGGGTCTCTTCCCAGCAGCTCTTCAGGATGCACTTTGGCCCAGAGTGGATCTGCAGCCTGATCTCTGTTCTGTTGGGAAATGAGGGCTCAGGAGTCCTAGAGTCCTGAGCTCTAACCAGAGAAAACCCCCCTCAGACCAGGCCATGTCGTTGGAACTGTGCTCTTTGGGTGATGATTATAGCAGTGGAGTGCTCTACCCAGGTCCGAACTGAGGGACAGAGGGTACCATACGTGGTTCCTTACAAGGGAAATGCAAATTCACACCACAGTGAGACCCACGACATGCTTGTTAGAAGGACTGAAGTTTGATGAGCATGTGGAACTGGAACCCTCACAGGCTCCTGCCGGGTACATGAAGTGGCACAACCACTTCGGAAAATAGTTGAGCAGTTTCTTATAAGAAACTCTCATGTCTGTGTGATCCAGCCATCCCGCTCCCATAAAAGCTGGGCAGGGCCGTCTGGTCCCGTGTTTCTGGAAGCCCACCAGGAACACAGCAAAGCCAGGTAACACAAGACCTTTCATGAGGTCAGAACAAATGAGAGTGTGTCAGCTGGCGTGAGCCCAGTTTTCCACAAAAGACGGCAGCTCGCCTGGAAGAATGATTGAAGCAGAAGGAAGAATCGAAATTAGCAGCAGTAACAACAGCAGCTAATATTTACTGCATGCATATCATGGGGTAAGAAATGTGCATCTATTATTGTATCTAAATCTCATAATCTTATGCAGTTACCAATGTTATCCTCCCGTTTTATAGGGACTGAAGCTGGGTCTCAGAGAGGCAAAGTACTTATCCAAGTCCATAGCTAGTAAGTCCTGGAGAAGTTTCTAACCAGGCTGTTTGATTCCAGAGCTCACATTGTCAGAGAATATGACAATGAGACCGGGGCCATGGGATGGTTGGTTGCGCACACGGGTGTTTTGTGGGAGTGGGGTGAAGTGACTACAAGGCAGATCTTTTTCAAAGTCTGGTGATAACTGCACAGTGAGGCCTGGGTGCAGTTCAACCTCAGTGTTCTCATTTTTCCTCCTTCCCAGTCTCTCAAATCACTGCCCTGCAAGGGGCCCCCAGACTAATGATAACAATAAAAATACACAGCATCACTTGTCACCCGTTGTCCCCTGGGCATGTATTCATGAGGCTTCTTATTTATCATCTTCCCTGTTTCCCCACTGCTCTGCGGTCAAGTACTGAATTAGGCAATTTGAAGACATGTGACTAACTTCTCAAATCATGGAGACGTTTTTGTATTCATTTGGAAGAGCATGAAATGAAAACCACATTGATTCTTATTCCCCCCTTTCCTGTTTCCCACTCATCTGCTGTAAGGGTGACTCTGATCCTGCGGTCGCTGAGGGTGACCTAGCTGTGAAGGCCGTGTTGGTGCTCTTCCAGCGAATGAGTGAGGATGTAAAGGAGCCTGAGACAGGCAGGGCAGAGCCCTCACTAAGCGTCAGCCTTTGTACTGTGGTTCTCAATACACATCGACTCCTCCACTTCTACATACATTCTGGGGTTTCAGAACTTCTGCCTTGTTGCTTCTGCCTTATTGTTTTCTGGGGTTTTTTAATATTTTTTTTTTCATCTTTATTTACTTATTTGGCTGTGCCATTTCTAGCTACAGCTTGTGGGCTGTAGTTCCCTGACCGGGGATTGAACCCAGGCCCCCTGCATTGGGAGCATGAAGTCTTAGCCACTGGACCCCCAGGGGAGTCCCGCTTCCCCCTTATTTTTCATCCCCTTCTCCCACTTTCCTTGTGTGTGTGCTCCAAGGACCTCTTTTTACACCTTAAATTAAATTTTCCTATTTTTTTGACCTTCAGAGCTGTCAGAAGTTTGGTGTAGTTTCTGTTCTTCCATTTTACCTGTGTGAGAACACCAGGAGAAATGACATGTAAGAGAACAAAGGTCCCAGAAAAACCCATGAGAAATTTTTTGAGCAATCAGTGCTGAAGGGTTGAGGTTGAAAGTCCCTCCCTAATGAACATCAGTGGCTCCGTATTGCCAAGAGAAAAAAAAAAAAAAAGAGGTTCAGTGTGAAAACCCAGCGGAGAATTTGGCCATGTTGTTATAGATTGGGGATATATTCAGTTTAAAAAGAATGAAAGTCTTAAATCTCAAGGAGGTGAAAGTTACTACAGTCCTATGATGTATTATTTTTTAACTTTTTGCTGAAAGATAATTCACATACCATAAAACTCACCCCTGTCGTGTATTTTTCAGAACTCTAGAGAACTGAGTTAGTGATGTTTGAGAAAGAGAAAGATTTAGTGCCCATATTTCAGGTTATACTATGGAACGATACCAGCATGTGGTCTTTATTACTTACAGAGGTAACAGAATGATAACACAGAACAGTAAATTTCCATTTCTGCTTGCACTTAAGATAGCACCTGACATATGATGTGGGTCTAGTAAATATTGGATTGGTAGATAGAAGGACAAACAGAAATATGCTGGGTAGCAACCATCCAGGTTTTCTGAAGAACAAATCAGGCCATACCAGTTTGGCGTCCTTTTCTTCGATGGGTTGACAGGCTACATGGTGAAAGAAGGAAGATCCAGCATGTCAGCTCTCTGGTCTTCAAGAAGACAACAGGTTCTTTCTAGATGACCTGATCCTTCCCACTTACTACAGCAGCGTTGCTACATTCAGTCACAAAATTCCATCCACGTGAGAACTGATTGGTTTCACTGAATTATACCTTGAAGCAGGCCGTAAGCAAAAGCATAAAACTGATTGATAAGTGTCCATATCATCCAACTGCCAGATTTGTGTTTGGGCCTTGTGTCATTGATTTCAGCCTTATGTCGAGCCAGGCAGAGACAGCCTTGATTCTGTTGATTGAGGAGCTGTTTAAATGGACGGTGTTTGTGAGTAATTGGTCAGTCATCCAGGAGCTGCTTAATGTAGATGAGGCCATCCTGGCTTACCTACCTGCCATCTGCCTACCTGTTAAAATCTACTGAAGGTTCCTCAGGTTTCCATGTAACTCTTCATTGAAAGACTACCTATGATCTTGAAAGTCAGGAGTGGTGTTCTCTGGAATTAGGGAAATGATCCATGAAAAAGAGGGAACCCATGGAGAGAATGGCCAGTCATATTAACACATGTACTCATTCTTCTGGGTTATGCAAGGCCCTAATTTGCATGAACCTACTTTGACAGACTCACAGTGGAGATGGTCCTGAATATCAAGTCTGATGGCTTCACTCTCCCAGTTAAAATCTCTCAGTGAGTCTCCTGAATCCTAGCAGGTCATAGCGGATCATGTGTGACCTGAGCCCTGCCCACCCCTAGCCTCATCCCCTGCTATTCCTGACTTTTCATCCTATATTATAACAACAGGTACATCCCATATCCTTTTGTGAATTCCATGGGCCAAAGATTTGTAGAATAGAGAATATCCAGATTTTTTAAAATTTATACTGTATATTTATACTGTATGTATACAGTATATTACATACCAATGTTAGCAAGATCTAGGATAGTACCCATAATCAATCATATTTGTATTTCTACAGTAAAGCTTATGAATATTCACACCAGGGATGTTAAATAGGTTCTAAATAGTAAGCTGTTTATTCATTTTGCCATCCCATGAAATATGAAAAAAGCGTTTGGTATTTGGAATGCTTTAGATTGAAGTATAGACTTCTTCTTGCAAAGAGCCTATACTTTCTCATTTGGCCTTTAGGCGTATTTTTTTTTTAACTCTGGCTGGAATGGCCACAACTCTCTTCTACCTGGTGAGTCTCATCACCACTAGAATCATCATCATTATTACAGTTCACATTTATTGAACATTTAATATGTTATTTGATACTTCCAGTCAACTCTAGGATGGCTCTCATTGTGTTATGACCCCAAGTGTTCAGATGAGGAAACTGAGGCTTGGAGGAGAAGGCAGAACAGAGGTTGAACCAAAGCCCAGGGACCCCAGAACCTGTGTTCTTAGTCACTACAGTAGCCTTCAGTTCAGTTCAGTCGCTCAGTCGTGTCCGACTCTGTAACCCCATGAATCGCAGCACGCCAGGCCTCCCTGTCCATCACCAGCTCCCGGAGTTCACTCAGACTCATGTCCATCGAGTCCGTGATGCCATCCAGCCATCTCATCCTCTGTCGTCCCCTCCTCCTCCTGCCCCCAATCCCTCCCAGCATCAGAGTCTTTTCCAATGAGTCACCTCTTCGCATGAGGTGGCCAAAGTACTGGAGTTTCAGCTTTAGCATCATTCCTTCCAAAGAAATCCCAGGGCTGATCTCCTTCAGAATGGACTGGTTGGATCTCCTTGCAGTCCAAGCGACTCTCAGGAGTCTTCTCCCACACCACAGTTCAGAAGCCTCAGTTCTTCTGCGCTCAGCTCTCTTCACAGTATCCTTCGTGCATGTCTTACATAAAGTTCCCCAAAGGTCGGGTGTCACTTCCATGTGGCTCTTGTCCCTTCCTCCAGCATGTTTGGTGAGTTGTGCTTCCTCTGGGCCTCATAGCCCCTAAGCCCAGCTCCAGAGCAGCACTTTCCGCTCCTTGTCTTCCCTACATGCCTGAGCTCTTTGAGCAGTCAAGGAGAAGCCTCCTTCATGCTCTATCCCTAGGGCACACAGGAGGAATTCAGCATACCTCATGTTATCAAGTCCACCCAAAGAGGTTTGCTAACAGGCAGTAAATGATCTGTTCAGTTCAGTTCAGTTCAGTCGCTCAGTCGTGTCCGACTCTTTGCGACCCCATGAATCGCAGCACGCCAGGCCTCCCTGTTCATCACCATCTCCCGGAGTTCACTCAGACTCACGTCCATCGAGTCCGTGATGCCATCCAGCCATCTCATCCTCGGTCGTCCCCTTCTCCTCCTGCCCTCAATCCTTCCCAGCATCAGAGTCTTTTCCAATGAGTCAACTCTTCGCATGAGGGGGCCAAAGTACTGGAGTTTCAGCTTTAGCATCATTCATGATCTGTAATCCTGGTGAAGTTAGATAGTAAACACCACCACAATTTGAGGGATAAAAATTCGAATTTTAAAAAGAGAAGGAAATATTCACCAAACAAAAGACTACTCAAATTTATGTGTCGTATGTAAAGAAGAGGAATTTTCTGGGGACAACATCTTAGGGATGAACAAGCAACGTGTTTATATTTAGGAATAAAAATAGCTGGGATTTATTACATAATTACTTTGTGCTAATTCCTCTGTCTGGCAGCCTGTATATAGAATATCTAATCCTCATAACAAATATGGGTGATTAACTTATGAAAGAGAAAGGTATAGTAGGCATGTTTTAAGTCAGAATAAAGGGCAGTACTAATACATTCACATGAAACAAAAGCAAATGTCCTTAAAGGGTAGCAACCTAAAATGACCCAATAGAGCATATTTTTCCTTCTAAGAGATGATAGAATTGAGGTCAGAGAGATTACAGAGCTGGGATGAGGCAGAGGAAGCCAGGTCTGACTGGTCTCCTGTCTTTTATATTCATTCCTTGAAAAGTCCCTGTTAACATGATACCAAGAGTATATCCCACTGTCCTACCCAGAACTGGGTCCACTATCGAGTTCTGCTTCCGGAAAAAGCTGCTGGAACTTGGAAGGAAGCACACTCCTACAATATTTAGGAGAAAGTGGGAGCAAAGTTCAGGATGGTTCAGAGATGGGCTCGTTCTTTCTGCTTAAGAGAAACCTTATGGGTTGGCTTAATTTTCTTGTTTGTTAAAGTTTTTGTGATCATAAAATGACTAACTCATTCTTGGTGCTTTAGAGTTTGTAAAATGCCTTGTGGAATGTGATACTCAGAATAACTAAGTGAGGTAGACAGAGCAGGTGTTGTTTTCTTTTTTTAAATGAGGTTCAAAGAAACTGAGTGATCTGTCCAAAGTTCCCTGGCTATTAATAGGAAGGGTTAGGTCCGAGAGTCAGATACATATGTGAGCAAACCGAAAGCAATTTCTGCTGCATGCTTAGTTGGTTCACCTTCACTTACTCAAATTGAAGGGTCCTACAGTTGGGGGAAGTCTGATATAGGAAAGGCCCCTGAATCTGTCACTGCCCGCCCCCCGCCGAGACTGTAAATTCTCTGCTGAGCTGCCAACCAGTGGTTCTCAATTACTGTGCATAAAATGTCCCTGAAGATTCCTGACAAACGCAGTTCTTCAGGTGCCCCTCCCACAGGGAGTGAGTCAGTGAGTCTTGCTGGGAAGGAGTGTACTGTCATTTTAACAGGTGGCCCAATGATTCTAATCAGGGTCTTTCAGAAAAATGGCTTTAAGCTCCTTCAGAGTAGCAATTATACCTTCTCATCATGGTTTCCTCAGTGCGCAGTGGAGCACTTTGTACATAGAAGGGACTCTATGCTTGATGAATGTTAAGAGTGAAGTAAATACATGTAAAAGTGGTGTAAAATGTAGTAAATTAAGTTGAATGGTCAGTCTGTCCCTGCTGGCTTGGGTCACACTTGAAGGTTCCATGAGCCTCCATCCTTTCAAAGGAAAACGTCTCTTGGTAGGCTTAGGCCCAGACAGATTGAGAAGTCAGGACTTGGAGAGAGTACCTCGTAGAATCTGCTAACAATTAGAGACTGTAGAATTCTTATTTTCTTATGAAAAGCAAGATGAAGTGAAACCGTGAAGGATCCCATTTGCTGCTCTGTGCAGACAACTCAGAAACCAAAGCACAGACACATCAGGATGCAGCAGGAAACCGCAGGGGCCTAAGATCTTTCAGTGTAAATAGGAAGCCAGAGTTTACTTTTTGAACCCACAGTGCCAAGCTGAAGTGCAGTGTGTAATACAGCTCTCTGCCCAGCCTTTCCGTGAGCCCAGGCACAGATGAAAAGTGATGCCATCTGGGTAAAAGCATTTTCAAATGTTTGTTCTGATAGAGGTTTGGAGCAAGCCTCTTTTGTTTGTGCTGGTGAATAATTTGGGACCCAGGTGCAGTTTGGACTTGAAAGCATTAATTGCGCTCCTTGGTTTTCCCTGTAGTGATATCTGAAACCCCTGTATTTGTATACAAAGTCGTCTTAATCCAGATACATTCATCAACCATTTGCTATTGACAGTCACCTTTCATATACCCCATCTGCGGACCTTTGAGTCCAGGTGCAGAGTAGTGGAACATTGGTGGACACTTAATGGGTACTCCATGCTTATTGGAGTGACATCTGTAATCACATTGATGTGATTGTAATCACATCACATTGCATTGGACTTCCTTGTGGCTCAACTGGTAAAGAATCTGCCTGCAATGTGGGAGACCTGGGTTCGATCCCTGGGTGGGAAGATCCCCTGGAGAAGGGAAAGGCTACCTACTCCATTATTCTGGCCTGGAGAATTCCATGAACTGTAGAGTCCATGGGGTAACAAAGAGTCAGACATGACTGAGCAACTTTCACTTTCAGGGCTTCCCTGATAACTCGATAAAGAATCCGCCTGCAATGTAGGAGACCCTGGTTCGATTCCTGGATCAGAAAGATCCTCTGGAGAGGAGATATGCTGCCCACTCCAGTATTCTTGGGCTTCCCTTGTGGCTCAGCTGGTAAAGACTCCACCTCCAATGTGGGAGACCTGGGTTCGATCCCTGGGTTGGGAAGATCCCTTGGAGAAGGAAAAGGCTGCCCACTCCAGTATTCTGGCCTGGAGAATTCCATGGCCTATAGTCCTTGGGGTCGAAAAGAGTCAGACACGACTTGGCAACTTTCACTTGCATTGCATTGGAAACTAGTAAGTAGGATACAAATGATCATCACCATTTTCAGAGAAGGAAAATGTAAATGATAGAAAAGACATGGGTTGTGAAGTTATACAGATTTATGTTCACATCCAAAATACTTAAACTTTCTTAGCCAGAGTGCCTTTTATTCAGCCAGTTGGTCTTGAGCTCCTGGTCTGTGCCAGGCACTGGAGGGAAATGGTAAGCACGAGTAGACACAGACCTTACAGTCTAATGGGGAAGACGGATACTAAGCAAACAATCACAAAAATATGTAGTTACAGATCTTGATAGGTGCTTTACATTTATACCCTGCTGTTGTTGTTCAGCTGCTCAGTCATGTCCAACTCTTTGCGACCCCATAGCATGCCAGGCCTCCTTGTTCTTCACTATCTCCCTGAGTTTGATCAAAATCATGTCCATTGAGTCAGTGATGGCATCCAACCATCTCATCCTCTGTTGTCCCCTTCTCCTCCTGCCCTTAATCTTCTCTAGCATCAGGGTCTTTTCCAGTGAGTCAGCTCTTCGCATCAGATGGCCAAAATACTAGAGCTTCAGCTTCAGCGTCAGTCCTTCCAATGATATTCAGGGTTGATTTCCTTTAGGACTGACTGGTTTGATACCCAGCTGATGGGAGTACAAATAAGTGTAATCAGTTGGGAAAACAGTGAAGCATTATATGAATATGCACATATCTTGCACTCTACCAGTTTCATTCCTAGGTAAAAACCTGGAGAAACTGTCATACCCCAGTACCAATATGGATCCAGAGATTAATACAAAGAGTGTTCATAGCATTATTTTCATAATAACTCCAAATTTGAATCAACTCAAGTTTCTTTTAATAATAGAATGAATATGCTAAATTGTATTGTAATTTTACAATGGCATACATACTTCGATTGAAGGAATTACAGCTACCTATACATGTCAAACAATTTTAAGTGAAAGAAACAAGGCATGAAAGAAAATACAGAATTATTTTATTCAAATAATATTCAAAGAGACAAGAGAGACAACACATTTTAGGAATGTATGTATAGGTGATGAATCTTAAAAGATAAGCTAGAAATTTTGGGGCTATAAATACAGAACACTTGGTTAATTACATGGCTGTGGCTGCTGGTTATTGAGGTTAAAAAATAATAACAATAAAAGATGCCTTCCAGGAGGGGCTTGTGACAAGTAGCATTCCGGGTGAAGCTTGGATGAATCTTTATATTATCAGTCTTTGAATTATACATATATGTGTCTGGTGTGTAAATGCTGTGAGGAGAAGGAGTGACAGAGGATGAGATGGTTGGATGGCATCACCAATTGAATGGGCATGAGTTTGAGCAAACTCTGGGAGATAGTGCAAGATAGCGAAGCCTGGCGTACTGCAGTCCATGGGGTTGCAAAGAGTCTGACACAATTTAGTAACTGAACAACAATAACAAAGTGCTGTGAAGTGGAGGAAAAACCATGAGAGTGTAAAGCCAAGTGACTGATGACGTTTGGGTGATGGGCTTTTATAAGGCAGGGATGTTTGAGATGAAATACTTTGATTAGGTAACTAAGCGGAGTCTAGTAGGAAGCAGGGAGGGTTGAACATGGCAGTGGATGAGTGGTAAGTGATCCAGGAAGAGAACAGCAGGATGATAGGAGGGAAACTAGCAGATTGGGTTTGTTACAGGCATGACACAAGTTCAGTTCAGTTCAGTTCAGTCGCTCAGTCGTGTCCGACTCTTTGCGACCCCATGAATCGCAGCACGCCAGGCCTCCCTGTTCATCACCATCTCTCGGAGTTCACCCAGACCCACATCCATCGAGTCAGTGACGCCATCCAGCCATCTCATCCTCGGTCGTCAAGTTAATTTTTGTATAATTGTGTTTATCAGGACCTCCAGTATTCTGTTAAACAGTTATGATTAAAAAGCAATCTCATCTTGTTCCTAACATTAGAGGGGCTGTGTCTGAAATTTCTCTAGTGAATGTGGTATTTACTGGAGATTTTTGAGATGTATAGATATATAAATATAGATATTCTTTTTGTGAAATTGAGAAAATGATCTCCCATAGCATTCAGGACAGTTGATCAGTAGCCCGTACTTGAATAACCACTAATGGTGATTTTATTTGACAGTTCATTCCAGGGCCAGGGAACTTCATCACTCTGAATTTCACAAAGGTAGGGACCATCAGTTCTCCACTGTATCCTCTGTGTCTGTTCTAGTACGGGGGACTCAGCTAGACATTCAATGTTTATTGAATGAAGAGTGGAAGATATTTAATAAGTATTTTTTGAATGAATGATTTAAAGTTAGCAAATTGTTTTCTTAAGGGGAGCCAGACACCATGCTACATTCCACACCCCTCACACCAGGAGCTGAGCGTGTGGTGCTGCTTCTGTCCTCTTGGCATGTGGCTCAGTCAGATGAGCATTGCACACAGAAAGGCAGAAATGAATGAATCAGTCAGAGAGTATTCTGTTGCTAGCTATTAGATTTTGTCCCTAATGATTCACTTTTATTGGAACTGGAGCCAGGTGGTTAAGATGATTTAATCAGGGCAAACATAAAATACTTTCTTTAATGGAATAATTGCTAATTTCATTTTCTCCTTAAAGTTGGCCATTCATCTCATGCCTGTGTCTTTCAATCTGTATATGTCGCCAGGAGTATTGAAAGCGATTATTCTGAATTAAGACAAAAGTACTCACAAAGGATTATCTTAGTATGTCAGAGGATTCAGAATTTCAGTATGAAATTGGAAAGGGGTTGGTAGAGTCGCAGGCTTACATCCAAACGGATAGATTTGAATACCCTGGTAAGATTATATACAGATTTATTGGTGAGTAACTGAGGAAGGTTGGTTATCATAAAATAGGAAATTAGGTAAGAATATCTTAGTAGTTTTGAATTCTTCACAATTCTTTATAATCCTATATGTACTTCTTATTTCAAGGGGGATTTCATTTAATAAGTTAGTTAAAGTAACACCCAGTATGAGAATGGCTGATGTTCAGAACCCGATGACATTTTCCTGATTTGGGTCTCTTCTCGAAGTCTCTGATGACTCCTGTCGCTGAGAGTAAGTCGACTCATTGAGCCCTGGCCAGCTCTGCACACCTCCTTTGCTGCCGGTGCGCTCTGCCCCAGTGCCTCTAAGGAGACCTTACAGTAGGGGTCTTCCTCTCCGCAGGCTTTTAGAAGAGGCCCCAGGGAGCAGACTGCCTATAGGGCTTCCTAAAAGTTTGCTAAACTAGTGTTAAAAACCACCCTGAGGATATAAAACAGAAGTAGAAGTCTGAGGAAAGGCCAGGGTTGACTGTTGTGTGTGAGATACTAAGACCAAAAGTGAGGGTATGGGCTCTGGGTATGGGCTATGAGTCTGCTGAAGACAAGGCAGAGCTGTGTGCATGGATCTGGCACAAGCAACCCAGCAGGGTATGTCTTACAGGGGGACCTTGTGCAGAAGGAATGAGTGAGGAGTAGTGGGGTTTACCACTGAGGGCCAGGAGTGAAAGGGACTCCTGAGCAGAGCAGTGGAGAGGGAGGGAGAGCGAGCGAGAAAGCATGCTCCAGGCATACTACACTGGGGCCATGGGGAGTCCCCAGTGGGCTTGTTGTGAATCAACAGAACCACATCGTGAGAGACTCTGTTTGGGACATGCATCCTACCCTGAGGACATATTGGAGCCAGATCATGATCCTTTCAGTCCAGTAAGACCTCCCCGAGGTGCCCGCCTAGGCTGTGGAGTAGCCTGAGCAGCAGGTGGCTAGCCCGCAGAGGAAAGGGTGGAAGAAAGAAGACAGAAACAGCCTGAACCCCCACCCCCTGCCCCCACGTATGCTTCTAAGTCAGTTGTAGCCGTGGGAGAGAGATGTTTTCAATTAGATGAGATGGGAACTTTTTTTTTTTAATTTAATTTTTATTTTATCTTGGAATATAGTTGATTTGCAGTATTGTGGTAGTTTCAGGTGTACAGCAAAGTGTTCCAGTTATACACACACACACACACACACACACATTCTTTTTCTGACTCTTTTCCCATATAGGTAATTACAGAATATTGAGTACAGTTCCCTGTGCTATACAGTAAGTCCTTATTGATTATCTATTTTACATATACTAGTATGTGTATGTTAATCCAAAACTCCTAATTTATTCACCCCCCATGTTTCCCCTTTGATAACCATAAAATTGTTTTCAGAGTTTGTGAGTCTGTTTCGATTTTGCATGTCAGTTCATTTGTATCACTTTTGAAGCTTTCCTATGCAAGTGTTATAGTATGATATTTCTCTTTCTCTAACTTACTTCACTTAGTATGTGGCTGCACATGTCAGTATTTCATTCTTTCTTATGGCTGACTAATATTCTAGCACGTGTGTGTGTTTATTGATGTATATAGTATGTGTATATACATACACACACGGTGCTTTCTTCATCTGTTCTGCTGATGGACATTTAGCTTGCTTCTATATCTTGGCTATTGTCTAGTGCTGCAATGATTTTGTGGTTGTTGTTGGAGTATAGCTGCTTTACACTGCTGTATCAGTTTCTGCTATTCTGCCAAGTGAATCAAGATGGGAGTTTTAAACATTACAATGAAGTGTTCACATTAAATGTTGAAGGTCGACCAAACACTTTTTATTATTTCAGGGTGTATGAGTACTATGGCCCACCCTGAAATTTCATTCCAGGATGAGGAAGAAGAGTTCACAGAACAAATTTTGTAAGGAGTAGAGAAGCAAATAAGGCTGCTTCCCTCCTGTACACTGCTGTAACTGTGCAGGTCCTTCAGTAAATCAGAATGTACTCTAGGCTCTAGCAGTTCTCCCCTCCCTCTCTTGCACTGACAAATCTTGTTCTCTTTAACCATATAAGATGACAACAGGCTGTAAGGAGTCTGGCTGTAAGGATGACAGCAGTCTGTAGGCTGTAAGGCCTACAGTCCATCGGGTTGCAAAGAGTCAGACAACTTAGCGACTCAGCAAGAAGAGCTGAAGAGAAGGGGAAAAGCTTCTCTTAACCACATATGGAACTCCCATACCTCCATGTATCTCCTGTCTTTACTTTTCTGCCCTCATTTATGACTTTCTTCTTTGTTCACATCACTCCAGCTGCACTGATGTAAGATAGTTATTCATGTCAGATAGCAAGCACACCCCTGCCAGAGGGCCTTTGCACTTGCTCTTACCTCTCGATTCCTGACTCCATGCTTCCCTCCCTCATTCCCTTACAGTCTCAGCTTAAAGTAACCTCATCACAAAGGTCCAACCAGATCACCCTGTATTAAAATAACGACATTTGCCCTCACCACACTACTTACTTTCTCCTTTCTGCTTTATTTTTCTAAAAAGCCTTATCACTGCTGACTTACTATATATTTGAATACATATATTATATACAATCTATATTATATGTATAGATTATATAAATTATATATTCCTTTATTTTGTTACCCCACATTCCATCAGACCATAAGTTCCATGAAGGCAGGACTTTGTTTTTCCCCAGCTATATCCATAGCCCATTGAACAGTGCCTTGAAAGCTAGTGGAGGTGATAGAATTCCAGTTGAGCTATTACAAATCCTAAAACATGATGCTGTGAAAGTGCTGCACTCAATGTGACAGCAAATTTGGAAAATTCAACAGTGGCCATAGGACTGGAAAAGGTCAGTTTTCATTTGAATCCCAAAGAAAAGCATTGCCAAAGAATGGTCTAACTACCACACAGTTGCACTTATCTCACATGCTAGCAAAGTAATGCTCAAAATTCTCCAAGCCAGGCTTCAACAGTACGTGAACCATGAGCTTTCAGATGTTCAATCTGGATTTAGAACAGGCAGAGGAACCAGAGATCAAATTGCCAACATCCCTTGGATCATCAAAAAGCAGGAGAGTTCCAGAAAAACATCCACTTCTGCTTTATTGACTATGCCAAAGCCTTTAACTGTGTGAATCACATAAACTGTCGAAAATTCTGAAAGAGATGGGAATACCAGACCACCTGACCTGCCTCCTGAGAAATCTGTTTGCAGGTAAAGAAGAAACAGTTAGAACTGGACAAGGAACAGCAGACTGGTTCCAAATCAGAAAAGGAGTACATCAAGGCTGCATGTTGTCACTCGGCTTATTTAACTTATATGCAGAGTACATCATGTGAAATGCTAGGCTGGATGATGCACAAGCTGGAATAAAGAGTGCCAGGAGAAATATCAATAACCTCAGATATGCAGATGACACCACCCTAATGGCAAAAAAATGAAGAACTGAAGAGCCTCTTGATGAAAGAGGAAAGTGAAAAAGTTGGCTTAAAACTCAACATTCAGAAAACTAAGATCATGGCATCCGGTCCAATCACTTCATGGCAAATAGGTGGGGAAACAATGGAAACAGTGATATACTTTCTTTTGGGGGGCTCCAGAGTCACTGTAGATAGTGACTGCAACATGAAATTAAAAGATGCTCGCTCCTTGGAAGAAAAGCAATGACCAATCTAGACAGCATATTAAAAAGCTGAGATATTGCTTTGTGAACAAAGGCCCATCTAGTCAAAACTATGGTTTTTCCAGTAGTCATCTATGGATGTGAGATTTGGACTATAAAGAAAGTTGAGCATCGAAGAATTGATGCTTTTGTACTGTGGTGTTGGAGAAGACTCTTGAGAGTCCCTTGGACTGCAAGGAGATCCAACCAGTCCATTCTGAAGGAAATCAGTCCTGAATATTCATTGGAAGGACTGATGCTGAAGCTGAAACTCCAATACTTTGGCCACCTGATGCAAAGAACTGACTCATAGAAAAGACCCTGATGCTGAGAAGGATTGAAGGTGGGAGGAGAAGGGGCCGACAGAGGATGAGATGGTTGGATGGCGTCACTGCCTTGATAAACATGAGTTTGAGTAAGGTCTGGGAGTTGGTGATGGACACGGAAGCCTGGTGTGCTGCAGTCCATGGGATCAGAAAGAATCAGACACAGCTGAACGACTGAACTGAACTGACAGTTGCTTTGCAATGTTGTGTAAGTTTTTACTTTATAGCAAAGTGAATCAGCTGTACATATATCTCCTCTTTTTTGGATTTCCTTTCTATTTAGTTCACCATAGAGCACTGAGTAAAGTTCACTGAGCTATATAGTCAAGATCAAGAGAAGTCGCTGAGTCATGTCTGATTCTTTGTGACCTCATGGACTGTAGCCTACCAGGCTCCTCCATCCATGCGATTTTCTAGGCAAGAGTACTGGAGTGGGTTGCCATTTCTTTCTCCAGGATATCTTCCGGACCCAGGAATCAAACCCAGGTCTCCTGCATTGCAGGCAGACGCTTTACTGTCTGAGCCACCTGAAAACCTGAGAGCGATATAGCGAAAGTGAAGTCACTCAGTCATGTCCGACTCTTTGCGACCCCATGGACTGTAGCCCACCAGGCTCCTCTGTCCATGGGATTCTCCAGGCAATAATACTGGAATGGGTTGCCATTTCCTTCTCCAGGGGGATCTTCTTGACCCAGGGATTGAACCCAGGTCTCCTGCATTGCAGGCAGACTCTTTAAGCTCTGAGCCACCAGGGAACCCGAGAGCGATATAGTAGGTTCTCATTATTTATCTATTTTATATGAAGTATCAATAGTGTGTATATTGTCAGTTCCAATCTCTCAGTTCATCCCACCTCTCCTTTCCCATCTTGTTGTCCACAGGTTTGTTCTTTATTTTTGTGTGTCTATTTCTGCTTTGCAATAAGTCATCTTATTATTTTTCTAGAGTCCAGTCTCAGAAACAATATTTTTTGTTTGT
>SJYT01051725.1:117479-361699 GCA_006410635.1 Cephalophus harveyi | reverse complement strand
GCTCAGCCCTAGTCAGATGTTATCACACTCTGCAGCACTCTAACCTCTCAGTTATATTTCACTTTAATCAAGTTCAGGCTGTTTACCACTAGAAGAGCTTGTGTTCTTTCTCAGTGTTTAGATTTTAGAGATGACTCATTCAACAACCACAGGTCCTTCTCATGTTGTAGAATTGTAGATAGCTGTCTTTGAATTCCATACAGCAGGATAAATCCTAAATCTAAACTTTCTAATCCCTCAGCTTTCTGCTTTCTCTTTCTCTTTTTCCTCTTCCCCCTCTTCCTCCTTATTTGTTCGGTTCTCTTCTTCATCTTAAGAAAGTCCCAAGCACACATTTTATGTCGATCATTTTTTTCAAGCTTCTTTCATTTATTAGTCAAGGAGGAAGCCCATCTCTTCCATTGACTGGCCTGCCCTATGACCATGCTAAGTAAGGAATTTTTCTCTCACTTCGCCTATGGAACAGCTGAAATGCCCCCAACTGTTAGTCTCTAACCATTAATGTTATAAAGCAAAATGGTGTCTGTCAATAATGACTTTGGTAAGCTTGTCATCTATTTTTTTTTTCAAGTAGACAATTTGCTTTTATTTAGAAACCCTATAAAAATGGAAATTTAGAAACTTTAGTTTCTGTTAACTATTTTAATAATTTTAATTCACTGAGTAATTTTAAGACATATTAGTTTGTGCATGGGGGAAATGACATTGGGTCATTGAGCTGGTGTCTGTCAATAATGACTTTGGTAAGCTTGTCATCTATTTTTTTTTTCAAGTAGACAATTTGCTTTTATTTAGAAACCCTATAAAAATGGAAATTTAGAAACTTTAGTTTCTGTTAACTATTTTAATAATTTTAATTCACTGAGTAATTTTAAGACATATTAGTTTGTGCATGGGGGAAATGACATTGGGTCATTGAGCACATGAAATCATTTTCTGTCTTTCCTGAAATGGTTTGGGAGATGAGGCTGGTCAATCACTTTAGCTCAGTGCCTCCCTAGTAAGATCCTATTAAGGTTTTGGCCAAGAAGATGGTAATATTTCATGATGAAACTGGAAGTTAAAAATTTACAGATGACTTATGCTTTTTCTCAGTTTTTTTTTTTTAACTTCCTCCCTGCTTTTATTCCCTGAGATCATTTGCATAAGAAGGAATTTCATTAGAATCCCTTGTTGAGAACCTCTATAATAGACAACCTTAGACTTGGAGATAAATTCTCTCACAACCTCTGTGGAATGAGATATGTTAAATAGTAGATTAAACAGCTTGTTTATCTACTGTTGGTCACCAGCTCAACTAGCGCCTCATCTCTCATACCAGGACCTCCTGCCATGATCCCAGCAGGTTTGCTTGTGTTGCCATAGCACTTCATTCTTATGACGGTCACTGCATTCATTTTATTTTATGAAGTAGCAAATGGCAACAGGGGAATGGATAAAGAAGATGTGGTACATATAGACAATGGAATATTAGCCATTAAAAAGCATGAAATGTTGCCATTTGCAGCAACAGGGAGGGAGCTAGAGATTGTCATACTGAGTGAAGTAAGTCAGACAGAGAAGGAGAAGTATTGTATAACATCCCTTATAAGTGGAATCTAAAAAGAAATGATACAAGTGAACTTACTTGCAAAACAGAAACAAGTTCACAGACTTAGAAAATGAACTTGTGGCTGCCAGGGGAAAGAATGGTAGAGCAAGAGAGTTAGGGAGTTGGGGATGGACATGTACACACTGCTTTGTTCAAAATGGAAGACCAACAAGGACCTATTGTATAACACAGGGAATTCTGCTCAATCTTACATGCCAGCCTAAATGAGAGAGGAGTTTGGGGGAGAATGGATACATGTATATATGGCTGAGTCCCTTTGCTATTCACCTGAAACTGTCACATTGTTGATCAGCTATATTCCAATACAAAATAAAAAGTTTTTTTAAAATAAAAATGCAGTAAATGGGTGTCTCTGCCACTAGTCCTTGAGCTCCCAAGCCTAGTCCTTGAGATCCCAAGGAATGTGATGGTGGCTCATTCATCTCTGATGCTCAAGGTCTAGTGCAGGTTTGCTTGTGTTGCCATAGCACTTCATTCTTATGACGGTCACTGCATTCATTTTATTTTATGAAGTAGCAAATGGCAACAGGGGAATGGATAAAGAAGATGTGGTACATATAGACAATGGAATATTAGCCATTAAAAAGCATGAAATGTTGCCATTTGCAGCAACAGGGAGGGAGTTAGAGATTGTCATACTGAGTGAAGTAAGTCAGACAGAGAAGGAGAAGTATTGTATAACATCCCTTATAAGTGGAATCTAAAAAGAAATGATACAAGTGAACTTACTTGCAAAACAGAAACAAGTTCACAGACTTAGAAAATGAACTTGTGGCTGCCAGGGGAAAGAATGGTAGAGCAAGAGAGTTAGGGAGTTGGGGATGGACATGTACACACTGCTTTGTTCAAAATGGAAGACCAACAAGGACCTATTGTATAACACAGGGAATTCTGCTCAATCTTACATGCCAGCCTAAATGAGAGAGGAGTTTGGGGGAGAATGGATACATGTATATATGGCTGAGTCCCTTTGCTATTCACCTGAAACTGTCACATTGTTGATCAGCTATATTCCAATACAAAATAAAAAGTTTTTTTAAAATAAAAATGCAGTAAATGGGTGTCTCTGCCACTAGTCCTTGAGCTCCCAAGCCTAGTCCTTGAGATCCCAAGGAATGTGATGGTGGCTCATTCATCTCTGATGCTCAAGGTCTAGTATATACTGAGCTCCAGTCTGCTGTGTCCCATTAATAGTCAGTGGACATGTCTTGAGTAACTGCTATGTGCCAGGTATTTTGAAGTAGTTGGTGTTCTTTATTCCTTGTAGTAATCCTCTAAAGCACTGCTGTCCCTCTTACAGATGAAAGTGATCATCAATGTGAGTGATTTACTCAGTCATGCAGTCAGTCGGTAGCACAGGTGTCTGAGCTCAGGTCACTGAGAGCCAGATACTGTGTTCTTTCTTCCTTCCTTTGGAGCTTAAAAGATCTTTCAAGTGCCCATTAGTAAGATTTAGCTACCATCACTATATCAGCGTGAAAAATATTTCTAGAACTGTGATCATCCATTCAGAGAAGAATCAAAATAAGGGACCCAGGAGGAACTTTAAAGATCATCCAGTTGAGTTCTCTCATTTACAGATGGCAAAGTGGAGTCCCAGAGAGGACAGAGGTCTTGGCCACCATCTCCTTTACCAGCTGGAATCGTATGAGCCTTCCCCTGCTGACCCCCCAACAGTCAGCACCCGAAGTTCTCGGCAAGTTCCGTGACCCTGTGCACGGAGCGGCCCATGTTGACCTCTCTGGCTCCACATTACACAGCGTCTCCTTTCCCTTCTTCTCCTTCAGCCCTGCGGCGCTGCACTCCCTGCTTCCCCTCCTTCCCCCTTTCAGTGGCCCTTTCCCACTCCTCCTGGTTAATTCCCACTTAGCTGTCATATCTTAGTTCAGACGTCATCTCTTTCTGGAAGCTTTCAGACTCCAGTAGGTGGGATATCTGCGTGCCCTCATAGTACATACCTTTATCAGAGTGCTTGTTGTGTTGTTTGTTTGTTGTTAGTTGGGTGTACGTCAGCTTTGCTCAGTGGGGTAAATTCCTCAAGGGCCGATATTGCAGCCTGTTCATTTCTGAATCATGAGTGCCTGCTACAACCCTGACCCAAAGTTGGCTTTTGATGAATTTTTAATTAAACAATTGTTCAGTTAGGACTCAGGTTGGAAATGGAACAAGCCTTGGAGATGTGGTGGTGTTGAATGCTCATGTTGTTATCTTGAAGGTATTCCTGAGGGCTCTCCCAGTCTTGAGGATCCAAAGAAACCCGCCATTCCATAATGCTCCAGTGACTTCCTGGTGTCCCCTGTGCCTGGGTGCTGCACTAAGAACTTCTGGCATGGCAGGTGTGGCTTCCTCACCCAGATCTGATGGTCTCATGGCATCTGTTCTTTACTGCCACTAAGGGAAAAACTGCTTTCAGAGCAAGGAGAGCTGGGGAGGGCTTCTCAGCCAACATCGCCAAGAGCAGTCAGGATTTAGACTAAATTTAAAGGCCAGAACCTCGAGACCAGGCATGTCATGAGTGAGAGATGGAGATGAAGGTCTTGGGCAAAATGTTACCTAAATCAGGACAGAAGTAGGTCTGAAGGGCTGACAGCCCCCGTCCGTTCTGAGAGGTCCAAGGCTCACATTTATGTTTTGGGTTTTCTAGCTTGGGCTGGTCAGGTGATTTAAAGGTCCATGATCAAAGTAGCAGGTCTAAAACATTCAAAGAATGGAGTGGCAGAAGGTGGTAAAGAGCACAGTTTGGGAAGAGTAGATGGATTAAATGAGGTGAAGGACTTTCTGGGGAAATGTATTTGAGGCAACGCCTCTGTTCCCCTGCCTAGAACTGTTGACTTAGCAAAGTAGAAGAAACCACACATCCTTACGCACCAGGAGGCCGATCCAGAGCTTGGAGATTCCTGAGACCAGGGAAGGCCGGGCTCTGTGTGGACACTTACGTAGACTGTGACCGCAGGAACTTTCGGACCACATAAAAGACAATTATCATTCTTATGCATTCAGTTGTGAATCAAAACAAACCAAACGGAACCACTGTGCAAGTTTGGCCTCTGGTAATCCCAAATATGTGCTTGAGATGGGGGAAGCAGTGGGCTTGTGGACTTCCAGCTGCAAAGTAACCAGCACAGAAACTGGGAATATATTTCCCCTATTGTCTGCAAGAAAAAAAGTCTCTGCTCTTCAGCATGTCGTGAAAAGGCTTTCATCATCCGACCTCTGCCTGCTGTCCACTCATAGGTCTGACATTTAATATTTTCTTGTCCTCCTCCATGGCGGCCTGATGTTGGGCAAGTTATATAACCCTGCTGAGCCTCAGTTCCTTCATCTGTAAGATGGGAATACAGATAGCTATATCTTACAGGCCTGTAATAATTATTACATGAGATAGTGCAGATAAAGCCACTGACACAGTCTTTTGCTCACACCTTGTGCCAATTCAACATTTGTATGATTTTTGTTATTATTACTATATAGTCCACACTCTAGCCAAACCATAACAGCTTCTTCAAGCCATTATTATGCTAAGAACTTACGCCTTCATTGAAAAGTTTATCAGAGTCTCTTGCCATCGGGGGATTAGCTGCTGGACATCATGACGACGCTGAAAACTAGGACAAGGACTGAATTATTTTCATCTTTATTTCTCCAGGGCCTGACACATAGTAGGTGCTCAATTAATTGTTTGCTGAAGCAGTGTGTGAAGTGTCTCTGTTCCAGAGAATCTTGATTCCACAGAGGCCCCAGATGTTGCCTGGGCCCTCCTCTGTTCCCCCGTCTTAGGGACCTGCTGGGTGTCAGAAACCACATGAGGTGCTTTGCATGCACAGTCACAGCTCATAGCCCCAGCTCTAGAAGGCAGCCGCGGAAGCTCTTCACAGATGAGTGCAGAGCCTCAATTAACAGAAATGTCTCAAGTGTAAACATTAGTTGGGTTGTTTTTTTTTTTTTTTTTGCCATCAACCCATTAGGGACACCCGTATGGCTTGAGATCCAAGCCATCCATCCTCGCGGTCTGGATAAAACAAATGAGACCCACATTCCTTCCACCCAAACCCTACTGCATCTCCAGCCATTCACACCCTCTGCCGGCATCTCGGTTATTTGCACCTGAGCAGGATTAACCAGGCTAGTCTGCTCTCTTCACTCAGAAAAAGGTAGATTAAGCATTGCCTGGCTTAACATTTCCTGGTTCAGGAAGTTAAATAATCAGCTATCACTTGTTGATCATTTACTGTGTGCTGGCACTATGTCAGGGTTTTCTCTGTTGCCTCTAATATTCCTGAACCTTCTGGAAGGTAAATACTCTTGTCTGTCACTGACATGGGAGAAACCAGGATTCACCAGTCTCATAACTTAGTAAAGAACCTGCGTGCAATGAGGGAGATCTGGGTTTGATTCCTGGGTCAGGAAGATGCCCTAGGGGAATGGCTACTCTAAAACAAATGAGACCCACATTCCTTCCACCCAAACCCTACTGCATCTCCAGCCATTCACACCCTCTGCTGGCATCTCGGTTATTTGCACCTGAGCAGGATTAACCAGGCTAGTCTGCTTTCTTCACTCAGAAAAAGGTAGATTAAGCATTGCCTGGCTTAACATTTCCTGGTTCAGGAAATTAAATAATCAGCTATCACTTGTTGATCATTTACTGTGTGCTGGCACTATGTCAGGGTTTTCTCTGTTGCCTCTAATATTCCTGAACCTTCTGGAAGGTAAATACTCTTGTCTGTCACTGACATGGGAGAAACCAGGATTCACCAGTCTCATAACTTAGTAAAGAACCTGCGTGCAATGAGGGAGATCTGGGTTTGATTCCTGGGTCAGGAAGATGCCCTAGGGGAATGGCTACCCATTCTAGTATTCTTGCCCAGAAAATTCCATGGACAGAGGAGCCTGGTCATCGCAGAGCCAGGAGGTCGCAGAGTCAGACACGACTGAGCTACTAACACTTTTCACTTTAATAACTCACTGCACAAGATTTAACTTCCTACCTGGCTCAACCGAAATCCTCTTCTTTATGGCACTGTTTGGCCCTGAGGAAGGAGTCTCACCAGCCCCAGACCCCACTGACCAGCGCTCCCCTCTCTGTATCCCCCAGAGGCCAGCGTGGAGGGTCGAGGAGTGTCTCCTCCCACCATGGCTGTGTGCTCAGTCACCACCCTCCGACAGCCTGCCAGTGGAGTGGGAAAATAGCTCTGACTCCTTACCCTGAGATCTGTCCCTCAGGTGAGAGCCAGATTCTCAGATTGCTAGGCCAATGGCGAATAAGCCCACACCACACACAGAGGGTATCAACACACAGAGCGTTCTGCCGGAATTCACACATCCTGGAAGCCAGGCTGGCCCTGGTGGCCAGTTTCATTTAATCTTATCTCTGATTGCTGCATGATGAGTGGAGAGAGGGAAGCAGGACCCTAGGGAAGCACACTGAGCTCCAGAGCCCAGGCTTGGTTCGCTCATTAAGGGATCCCTTAGGCAGTGCCCTTATCCTTGCAAGCACCAAGGGCCCCTCTCTGTAAACCCACAGCCCAGGCTCACACTCAGAGGGGAAGGGCTGCTTCCACTGACCCTCTCACATCCATTTGACTTTTCTGGTTCCCAGACAGCCAAGAAGCAGCTGGCTATAGTAGGAAAAGCATGGCTTTTGGAGTCAGACAGACCCAGACCAATCCCCTTTCTGCCCCTTGGTACCTTGTGGCTGTGAACAGGGCTTTGAATTTTGTGAGCTATGGTTTCTTCATCTGTAAATCAAAGTGAAGTCACTCAGTCATGTCATACTCTTTGCAACCCCATGGACTGTAACCTACCAGGTTCCTCCATCCGTGGGCTTTTCCAGGCAAGAGTACTGGAGTGGGTTGCCATTTCCTTCTCCAGGGGACCTTACCTACCCAAGGATCAAACCCTGGTCTCCCTCATTGTAGGCAGACACTTTTACTGTCTGAGACACCAGGGAGGCCCTCTGTAAATCAAAGAGAATCTATAAATATGTAAAAACCATCAGACATAGTAACTGTTTGGCAAATGTTAGTTGTCTTCCCTTCCCTTTTCCCCTGTGTTTATTTGCAGTGCCTTTAATATGTATATGTATATATATATATATATATATATACACACCATTGTATTGATTTGGCCAATAATTTATTTTTTCCATAAGATGTAATGGAAAAACCAGAACAAGCTTCTTGGCCAACCCAGTAATTGTCTTTGTTACATTGTGAGCTAAATATGCTTTCCAGGTAGCTCAGTGGTAAAGATTCCACCTGCCAATCCAGGAGACACAGGTTCTATCCCTAGGTAAGGAAGATCCCCTGAAGAAGGAAATAGCAACCCACTCCAGGATTCTTTGCTTGGAAAATCCCATGGACAGAGGAGCCTAGTAGACTACCGTCCATGGGGTCACAAAGAGTCAAACACGACTTATCACAGGCTAAATACATGACTGATCTATAACACAGAAACTTTATTTAAACCACTCTTCCAGAACTGTAACCCTGACCTAAATCAGGTCATTTATTTTATATTTTGCAGATACCTGCTTTTTTTCTCTTTTTCTACCCACTCCCCCATGCTTTTTTCCTAAGAAAATCCAGATGGGCCCTGATCCATTCTCATACACTGACTAGCCTATAGCCTAGTTGAAATCTGGCCTGCCTCACACGCAGATGATCTGTGCATAACAAAAGCTGCCTCCTGGCCATTGCCCACAGCTGAACTTTGTTACTCTGCAGCTCTCTTTTCATTTATTTCTGATTGTTCTGCAGTGTTTACATATCGCCTATATTAGTGTGGTCTTTTATAAGAGTACAGGCAGAGGGCACACCCCTTCAATCAACTTCCCCTCTGAGCATCCAGCATCTTTTCTTCTTTAGTCTCCTTGTGGTGCAAGCCATTTCTCTTTTATAAGATCTTATTTAAATAGGAAAGCAATTTATTAAGTAATTTCTTTTTATCTAAACATGAGACTCCCTTAATATTCTTAAAGAATTGCTATTGAGAATAGATCCAGAAGCTTCTCTGGTGGCTCAGTAGTAAAGAGCCTGCCTGCAATGCAGGAGACGCTGGACATGCAGGTTCGATCCCTGGGTGGGGAAGTTTCCCTGGAGGAGGAAATGGCAACCCACTCTAGCATTCTTGCCTTGAGAATCCCATGGAAAGAGGAGCCTGGCGGGCTACAGTCCTTGGGGTCGCAAAGAGTCAAACACAACTGAGAACATAGAGAGGAGGAAAAAAATACTCTGGAATGTGTGGGTTCTCTCTCTCTCTCTCTCTCTTTTTTTTCTCTCTCTCCCCAATATAGGAAAATCTCATCATGCTTGTTGAATTTGCAAGGTACATATTCCATTCAAGGTCCAGAAGGCACCAGGCTTGCTCCAGACCAAATATGGGAGAGAGGGTTAACCCACTCTAGCATTCTTGCCTTGAGAATCCCATGGAAAGAGGAGCCTGGCGGGCTACAGTCCTTGGGGTCACAAAGAGTCAAACACAACTGAGAACATAGAGAGGAGGAAAAAAATACTCTGGAATGTGTGGGTTCTCTCTCTCTCTCTTTTTTTTCTCTCTCTCCCCAATATAGGAAAATCTCATCATGCCTGTTGAATTTGCAAGGTACATATTCCATTCAAGGTCCAGAAGGCACCAGGCTTGCTCCAGACCAAATATGGGAGAGAGGGCTCTCTGTCTCCTGTGTTCTTACAACCTTTTTCCCCTAAAACAATGTCTCAGAAAAGTTAGGGACTCTTACATCCCATCTGAGTCTAAATCCTGATTCTGCCTTTTGGAGGCTGGGAACTTGAGTTAGTGTCTCTAAAGCACAGCTCCCTTTCCCATCAGAATCACATACAGCACAGGCCATCCCAGCGTCTTGGGATATATGTGCAAGTGCCCCCACCCCCATCAGATGACAGAGACGTTTCAGGGCACGTCACTGCATTTGGTGACAGTGACTCCTCAGCACCCTGGATGCCTGCTCCAGAAATGGCAGGACCGAGGGCCATGATCACTTGTCTGCTCTGGACGTGCTGGTAGCCAGAGAAGGTTGGGTTTCACACCATTTCTCCCTGTCTTCTTTCTCCTCACTTCACCCAGCCATCACTGTGTTTTCATGTTCTCCGTCTCTGCTGTTACAGAGAAAATGTAAGGGGTAAACCCCTTCACCCTGAGTTTTGAATAAACTTCTCTGTTTATAATACTTTTGTAGTTACTCACTGAGGGAAGTGTCATATAAATATGGATAGTTTTTAGTTTCTTTTCTGGCTTTATCTTCTATGAGGCCAAAAATGGAGAGAAAATTCTGCAGAGGAGGATTCTTCAGGTCTAGACTTGCATGGACATGGCTCAAGTTCCTGAGTATCCCCTGATTAGCAGGAGTGGGGTGTCTGGGGAGCGCTTCCAAAAGGCAATAACTGATGCATATGCACAGAAATTCACTTATCAAAAGAGGCTCCAATATAAATCAGCCAAGGCTCTCTTTGCCTTTATATTATATGCTTTCACCAGGGTAAAGCCTCAATTGTGTTAAATCCCAGTGACAGATCTTGCCAATAGAGCAACTCACCGGAGTGCGAGTTTGCTTCTTATCTGGCATTTTCTCTAGAGCCAGGGCAACTTCTGTACCCTCCTTTAGCATTCTACTCAAGAGCATGTCAGATCGTACATTTTAAAAGTAAACACCCATGTGTACGCCAATCCATAAATAAGAAGTACACTTTGGCCGGTATGGAGGTGATGATATTAACACAGGCTTCATTTCCCTGGGTCACTGAATGTACCAGGCACGGCACCAATGCCTATAATAGACTGTGGCACATTTAATCTTTACAAATCTGTAAAAAGAGGTCCTCTGCACCCCATCTTTCAGATGACCACCCCCAAGGGGCTAGATCACACAGCAAGTTAAGACAGAACATTGAATATTAAACCAGAAAAGCAGAGTCCATGGTCAGATTTATGAGATAGCTGAGGCCAGACCACGGTCTTAATAAGGGACATGCAGAAAGAGATCAGGAGCAGGGTTGGGAGAGAAATGTCCACAACTTAGCAGGCAGAGTCAGAGCACGTCTGATGGAGGCGCTGTGTCGTAGGTGCCAAGGGTCTGTCACAAGGGAAAAGGCTGTGTCATCCCCCTCTGGACCTGCCGATTTGCTCAGCCTCAGTTATGAAACTACTCACTGGCATCATTTCAGCCCCCTTGCTATAACTTTTTTTTTTCCTTTAAGCTTTTTATTTTATACTGGAGTGTAGCCAATTAACAATGTTGTGATAGTTTCAGGTGGTAGCCAAGGGACTCAGCCATACGTATACATGTATCCATTCTCCCCCAAACCCCCCTCCCATCCAGACTGCCACATAAGATTGGGCAGAGTTCCTTGTGCTATACAAGAGGACCTAACTGGTTATCCATTTTAAATATAGCAGTGTGTACATGTCCATCCCAAACTCCCTAATTATCCCTTCCCCCTATCCTTCCCCCTACAACCATAAGTTCATTCTCTAAGTCTGTGAGTCTGTAAGTAGGTTCATTTATATAATTTCTTTTTAGATTCTGCATATAAGAGATATCATATATTTCTGCTTCTCTGTTCTAGGCACCTTTTTAAATGGCACCTAAATTCTATACTTTGGCCACCTCATGCGAAGAGTTGACTCATTGGAAAAGTCTGATGCTGGGAGGGATTGGGGACAAGAGGAGAAGGGGACAACAGAGGATAAGATGGCTGGATGGCATCACCGACTCGATGGACATGAGTCTGAGTGAACTCCAGGAGTTGGTGATGGACAGCGAGGCCTGGCGTGCTGCAGTTCATAGGGTCACAAATAGTCGGACACGACTGAGCAACTGAACTGAACTGAACTGAAATTCAGGGGGAGCTGCTTTATATAGCAGCTAATTTGGAATCAAAAGAGCATTGGTTGAACTGTATTTGAGAACCACTTAATAGCACTGTGCTCATTCATGGGGGATGTGACAAAAGTGGAAAATACAGTTCTGATTCTGAGGGTCCAATTCACTATGTAACATCAGAGCAACAGAGCTAAGAATCTGATGGATAAATACTGCGCACACAGAGCACCCCTCCTCCTCTTTAGCTCCCTTCCCCACTCCCCAGTGGCCCCTCCCCCATTACAGAAGAAACTGTGGTTTACCCACCACAGACTGGGCTGTGATAAAGAGGCCAGATATGATTTTACATCTTTGGGGTCACACAGCTCTCAAAGCTTCCAAAGCTGAAGCCAATCTGAGCTCCCTGGAGCGCATCAGGCATTTGTACAGAGAAGGTCAAGTGCGGCTTCTGGTCTGCAGGGGAAAGGAAGCTGGGGGAACTTCAAGAGGACCCCCAAAGTCTTCTCGGCTATTCAGTCTCTCTTGCAGTCAACTTTGGAACTTCAGGAGGATCCCAAATTCTTCCTGGCTGTTCAGTCTCTCTTGCAGTCAACTTGGGTATGTTCATTGTGAGTGGATAAGAAACCGATGAATGACATTGCTGTTGTGATCACATACCGGTTTCACGATGATGAAGAAGATTTAAAGGATCCATAATCCTTTGCAAATAATTCAGGACATTCCAGGCAGTATCTGGCAGCCTCCCTCCATCCCCAGATTGGGGACCATTTGGTTGGGTGACACACCTGCCCAGTGCCCTCCCCACCTGCCCACTCAGACTACTAAGCCCCGGAAGATATCTATGAACGGATTTTATGTGTTCTTGTTTTGCTCCAACTGAAATAAAGGAATTGAGTTTCTAGGAAAGGCAGACTTTATTGGAGAACTCTGAACCTTTCTAAAACCTCCAAATAGAGGAGAGGAAAACTTGGCAGGCCTGAGCTTTATTAGCCACAGGTCACTTACAGTGATTGGATATGTTTTTTATTCTACAGTTGTTCTTAATGCAGGTGAGATAATTAATATTAATTATTAGTAAATTTATTAAAACTATGAATCAGTTCAGTCCAGTCGCTCAGTCGTGTCCGACTCTTTGCGACCCCATGTTAATAGTAATTTTAGCCATTTCTTGCATATGTGTGATGATTTCATTTACAAAGCATACTCTGTAGATATAAGTACATATTATGTATGTATTTATAGACCTCAGTATACACATTTACACATGTAATGTTAAAATTGCCTACATCATGGAAGGACTGAGAGCTAAGGGAAGATGCAAGGAGGTACACCCACCTGGGAACTAGGAGAAAAGTCAGAGTTCAGAGAAGGTTTCCCGGAGCAGGTAAAGGTAATATGGAACAGAGTCTTACAAAAGGACATTTTAGAGTTAGTCAAGGGAAGGTGAGAGGGGCTGCCCTTTTTTCTTTCTTTTTTTTTTCTTTTTTAATGTGTATTTCAAATAAGCAGTGAGGTTTTCTTTCTTTTTTTTTTTTTTGGCCGTGCCCCACAGCATGTGGAATCTTAGTTCCCCAACCAGGGATTGAACCAGCACCTTCTGCATTGGAAGCACAGTCTCAAACACTGGACTACCTGGGAAGTCCTAGGGTGCCTTTTAGAAGGAGAGAGGAGGATTGATGAAGATTCAGAGATGAGAAAGAAAATGGCTCACTTGTGAAATTTCTATGCTGTGATGAGCAGTAAAAAAAAATGATACGGCAAAGAGTGGGGGAAATGACCACATGTGCCAAAGGTCTATTTGGCCACATCATACATAGATCAGGTCAGAGAGGTGGGAATGTCTGATCAATGTCTAAAGGATGTAAATAAAGGAAGTAATAAAATTATATTTGTCTATTAGACCACTGGGCTGCAGGTATGGAAGTTAGTCTCTGATGGGGCTTGCAGATTGCAGGGAGGTGGACAATATTTGAGGCAAATAAACCAATTTAATTGCTGTTTCAAGAACCCAAGTAAGAAAAGGTAAAGGACTGACTAATGTAATGGCAGTGGGGAGAAACATAAAGGTTTCTGTTTGAAAATAGAGTTGACCATACATGCGACCTAACGTGGAGCAATGGGTGAGATGAAGAAGTCAAGAATGATATTCTGCTGGTTGAGTAAACAGGGTACCATGTAGTAAGACAGGGACCCCAGAACAGGAGGAGCCCTGGGAGGAAGAATGACAAAGTCTATCTATATTGGACATGTTGATTAGACATTTGGGTCAAATGTCCTATATGGAACTCAGGAGTGAGGTCTGCATTTGGAATAAAAATTTGAAACTCAGCAGCATAAAAATTGTCATAACTACATGAGAGTGAGCTGACCCTGAGAGATGTAGTAAGTGAGACAAATCCAGGAGGAAGGAGGAAGAAGAGCCCACCAGAGAGATGGAGCTGATGAGGGATAGGATCTGGAATTATCCCCATCGGACACGACTGAGTGACTGAACTGAACTGAACTGAACTGATAGTTGAGGAAAGGGACTCAAAGAAATTCAGAGGTTCATGACTAGGAAGCAACCCAACCATAACTGACAGCCAGCTTTTGGTAAAGAATCTACCAGCAACGCAGGAGACCTGGGTTTGATCCCTGGGTCAGAAAGATCCCCTGTAGGAAATGACAACCCACTCCAGTATGCTTGCCTGAAGAATTTGGTGGACAGAGGACCCTGGCAGGCTGCAGTCTATGGGGTCACAAAGAGTCAGACACAACTGAGCATCTAACAACACTTTTCCTGACCCCAAGGTCTATGCTCATATTACCAAACCATGTTTATTTACTACCTTTAAGATAACACATGGTTCCTCACCGTTTTGTAGGAGAGGCTCATTGCAATTCAGCCTGAGAAGTGCAAAAATAGAGGTGAATGCTAAGAGCCCCCATTCATAAACAGAATTCTCTGTGCTCTTTTTTTGTACTGTGTAGTGAGCTGGGAGCTGGCTGGAATGTGTATAAATGGTTTTTTCTAGTAAGACGATAGCACAGTCCATTTGGAGGGAGAGATGAGCCACCACAGAAATACCCAGTCCCACACATGCCTGCGGCTACCCTCTTACATTCCCAACCTGGCTGGAGGCACTCAAAACAAAACCTCCTGTTCCCTCCCAGGACCACTGGCGCCTGCAGCCTGCCCCCTGCCCCTGCCAGAGGCTTAGGCCAAGCTTGGGATGATGGGATGGGGGAAGGCAGAGCGGACGTTGCTGGAGCAGCTCCCTGCCCTAAACTCAGTCACTGCCCCCAGAAAGGTATGAGCAGGCGCCTGGGTTTTATCACCACAGGGAAACTCAGCTGACTGGAGCATAGCCATAGATGAAAAGTCAGCCAGTGGCATCCACTCCTGGAGCCAGCTCGGATACAGACATGAAAAGAGGCAGGAGCACATGGAGAGAGACTTCTAATCCCAACTCCACCATTTCTGATCCTTGTGATCCTGGGTAGTTCGATTACTGTCCCCATTCTTGTGTCTTCACCTGTAAAACGGACTGTGTGTTTGACTCCATGTATTAATAGGATTATTTTAAGTCTGAATGCAAATGTACATTCCGAAGTCACTTGATGCCTGAGTAACTACCCAGCTCATCCTGCTCTCCAGTGCCTAATAGATTGTAAACAGGGATTATGTCATTTACGTGGCTCTCAACACCCATCTTTCTTTTTATATTTAAAACAGTAGTTTGAAGTCAGTGTGTATCCAGTAAGTAGTTGCTGAATATTTACCCAGCTAATGTAAGTTATTATAGATAATAGCCATTGAATATAATCCCTGAAGTTGGCAATCTGGAGAAGCCCCTAGTAATGTTGGCCATAGGTCAGAGAGTTGGTAGAGCAAAGTTGGGTACTTAGAGGTGCCCCAAGAAGCAACCCCAGACAACCCCATGAGCCCCAGGCCATGTGAGGGCAGAGTCTGTGTTGAAATATTAATAGTGTTCTGGAGAGTTCCGATTGGCCAGCTAAGGGAGAATGACTCAACTTTCAGGAATCAGAGAATCTCAAAGACAAAAGAGATATTAAACATCTCTAGTCCAGGCTATTTTATGGGTAAGGAAAATATAATCTGGAGAGAAAGATAAGTTGGTAGATCATAGCTTAGATCCTGCCTGGACCTTGCAATTACTCCTTTTGTATTTACGAGTTATTTGACTTCCTTCAGCTTAGATTTCCTCATTTGTGGAGTAAGTATAATAATAGCATCTATCTCATTGGGTTGTCATGAGTATTAAATGTGATAATGCCTGTAAAGTGCCTCGAAGAGTCTGGCATGTAATAAACCCACAATAACTGTTAGCAATTGCTATTTTATTACTTAATATTATTATTTCTATATTATTATTTCTTCTTTCTGACTTTGAGGGTGGTTTCACTGAGGCTTTTTTTTGGATTTTTTAAATGGAATCTTTGACAAAAAATAGGATATGTTGTTGCAAAAATATACCCATCCTTCAGGCCTTGTGAACTTTTATGTAAAGTGGAGAACTTTGAGCCCTCATAAAAATTGAGATGCTTGCACAGCTTCACGCCTCTGAGGCTTGTTACCTGGGATACCCTCCCTATCCACCTAAGGAAGCACTTATTCATCCCTTAAGGCCTGACTCCCATGTGGCCACCTCTGTGAAGTGCGCGCTCTTCTCCCAGGCAGTTTGGGCTCCTACTACACTCCTCACCCAACTCACTGTAGCACTTGGCATGTTTTATTGTAATTTGTTAATTTCCACCTCTGTCTACCCAGTCTGACCAGGAGCACCTTGTGGAAAAGGGCTTATTGTTAATTCTTCTCCTTCTTCTCCTCTCTCTTCCCTTCTCTCTCCTTAGTGTTCTTCTTCTATTGTTATTATTATTCTGCCTTATTATTTTATTAACCTTGTTGCTGATTTTAGTGTCTGGCATAGAGTGTGCAACCAAATATTTTGTTTTATTGTAGGTTTTTATAACTTTATTTCTATCACACATAATTAAACAATATGTCAAAGGTTTCCATACAATTCATACTAAATTGAATTGTAACATCATGTAATATCACCCATTAAAAGAAATATTCCAAAAGGGAATATTACCAGTACCTTTTAAGTGTAAAATTTTTGACTTTATGATTTAATAAATGTTAACTATTTTCTTGTTGTATTTTGCTTAATGTTCTAGTTCTTAAAGTAAGTTTGAATCATGATTTGGACATGGCTCATGATAAGTAATCCTCCCAAGTTTATACCACCTGAAAATATGATAAACTTTGCTTCTATATCAGCTTCTGTGTGCTCTGCTGAGTCACTCAAACTCATGTCCAGCTGTTTGTAACTCCATGGACTGTAGTCTGCCGGGCTCCTCTGTCCATGGGATTCTCCAGGCAAGAATACCACAGCAGGTTGCCATTTCCTTCTCCAGGGGATCTTCCTGACCCAGGGATCGAACCAGCATGCACTGCGTCTCCTGCGTTGGTAGGCAAATTCTTTACCATTGAACCACCTGGGAAGCCCATGTCATCTTCTACTTCATTATTAAGAATGTTGACTAAATGAAACCAACAATGCATCTGGAGACTTCCTTAATGGTGGTGGTGGTGGTGGTGGTGGTTTAGTTGCTAAGTCACGTCCTACTCTTGGGACTCCATGGACTATAGCCTGCCAAGCTCCTCTTTCTGTGGGATTTTCCAGGCAAGAATACTGGAGTGGGTTGCCATTTCCTTTTCCAGGGGATTTCCTGACCCATGGATTGAACCCAGGTCTCCTGCACTGCAGGCAGATTCTTTTCCAGCTGAGTTACCAGGATGTGTGCTTAATGGTAGCAGTTACTTTCGGCTATGGCCATTCGTCCCAGTCACCTGACTAAGCCGTCATACCTTCCTCATTTCAAGAACTAACATTTACATGATATTTAACGTATAATAAGCTGTTTATAGGTGACAGCTTATTTTATTTTCATGAAAGTCCTACCACATTTATATCATTCTTCCCATTTTGGAACTGAGGAAACAGGCTCAGAAATCAGATTCCCTTTCATAAGGTCACCTGGCTAAGAGGGCTTCCCTAGTGGCTCAGACGGTAAAGTGTCTGTCTGCAATGCAAGAGACGTGGGTTCAATCCCTGGGTTGGGAAGATCCCCTGGAGAAGGAAATGGCAGCCCACTCCAGTATTCTTGCCCAGAAAATCCCATGGACCACGGAGCCTGGTAGGTTACCATCCACAGGGTCACAAAGAGTCGGACACGATGGAGTGACTTCATTTCACTTCACTTCCTGGCTAAGAACATGGTAGTCGTGATAGAGTGAAGACAGGCCTTTGACTCAATCCTTTCTTTCTCCTCTGCTCTTCACAAGTCTATAGGGGGAAACTTATCAGAAGCCTTTTGCACGTGAAGGTTCCCTATCCTACGTGTCCTCAAGGCCAGGAGGTTGGTTCAGCCTCAGTGAGTGTCTTCTGGCTCTAATGACCCTTGCTTTCTGCCCTTTAGAGGTAAATGAAGGACTCAAAGAAGCAATGGCAGCCTAAAACCAGGAAGAAATGCAGAACAGGAGCAAATACAGAGCCTGCAGAGCCTGACTGCTTTGTGTTTTTTGGGGTCACAAAGAGTCGGACACGACGGAGTGACTTCATTTCACTTCACTTCCTGGCTAAGAACATGGTAGTCGTGATAGAGTGAAGACGGGCCTTTGACTCAATCCTTTCCTTCTCCTCTGCTCTTCACAAGTCTATAGGGGGAAACTTATCAGAAGCCTTTTGCACGTGAAGGTTCCCTATCCCACGTGTCCTCAAGGCCAGGAGGTTGGTTCAGCCTCAGTGAGTGTCTTCTGGCTCTAATGACCCTTGCTTTCTGCCCTTTAGAGGTAAATGAAGGACTCAAAGAAGCAATGGCAGCCTAAAACCAGGAAGAAATGCAGAACAGGAGCAAATACAGAGCCTGCAGAGCCTGACTGCTTTGTGTTTTTATGACCCTGTGTACCTTGTGTATGCTATTTACCATGGGTATTACCTTAAATACCCATGCTATTTAATGGGTTTCCCAGGTGGCTCAGTGGTAATCCACCTGCCAGTGCGGGAGACACAGGAGAAGTGGGTTCCATCCCTGGGTCAGGAAGATCCTCCGAAGGAGAAAATGGCAACCCTCTCCAGTGTTGTTGTCTAGAAAAATCCCATGGACAGAGGAGCCTGGTGGGCCACAGTCCACAGGATTGCAAAGAGTTGGACATGACTGAGCAACTGAGCATGAGCCTGTATGCTGTTTAACAGTCTCTGCCTCGGTTTACATATCTGAACAATAGGAGTAATGATAGAATCTTCCCCTTAGGGTTATTGTGGGGATCAAGTGATTTAATTCCTGCAGTGTGCTTAGAATATGGTCTTTAATAAGTACCCAATCAGTTGTAGTGGTTGCTGTTGCCAATAGCACATTATTGCTGGAAAGTCAGTGTCCTGTATGGACACCCGTTATTAGTGGAGTAAAATGTGCTCCTTCCCTTTGAGTCCCAGAGCAGCCTTCAGGCCAAGATAGCCATCAGCATGGAAAGGGCTTTCACAAAATGTTTCTAAAGTATTTAGGTTTACTGCAGAGGATTAAAGTATACCTAAATACACGAATGTGCACTCGGTCGAAACACACTCTTACTTCTTTTCTCCCAGAGCTTGGGAGTAATTGGAGGTGCTCTGGGGAACATGTATCTATTTCCTTGCCATAGTCAGGATGTCCAATGAGAAGTGTGTGCCCTTCCAAATGAGTGAGCACAAGCAGGAATCAACTCAGTATTCTAGACAGTCAGAGCCTTTACCTGCCATTTCTGAGCGGCAGAGTCCAGTCTGCCAGTGGAGTTCGGCAAAAACTGATACAGAAACCTCTTTAAATCATGGGGTTTGAGGTGCAGGGACAGTTGTGTGTGTGTGTGGTGGCGGTAGGGTGGGGGGGCCAGGTGGCGAGAGTGATGCAAAACCCTCCTCAGCAATTTATACAAGTTTTGTTTGTTTTTAAAAAGCATATCCTAGAGTTTGAGGCCAGTATGTACCTGGGCTCAACTCCCACCTCAGCCATTTACAACTTTTGTGACTGTGGACAACATGCCACCCCTCTGAAACTAATCTGTCAAATGGTGCTGGAGGAATTCTGGACGGGAAGGGGTGCAGGGTATGAAAACAGATGGCTTGACTTTGGTGGGTGTCCATCCACCCATCTAAACCCCGGGGCTTACGTGCTTATGGGCATGGGCTGTCTTATTTAGCCCACAGTGGCTCAGGCATTGCAGAGTAGGGCTGTACTTTCTAGAGCTGGCGTGTGATAAAATTTTCACAGACAAAGACAAAGTGATAAAAATGAATACTGTTTAGTGTGTGCTGCTTCTGTCTGGAACACTCTCTATATCATGTACATATACAAACACATATATATGTACAAATACAGTTGTATATATGCTCACACCTAAATAATTTCTGTGTATGTTTTCACCTTAATTCAAATATCACTTCTTCAGAAAAGTCTGACCCCTAGGTTACATTAAGTACCTCACTTATGAGCCCTTATAATACCTTTTGATATTCTTTCATTCACTTATCACAATTTGTATTTATACATTTGTGTGATACCCATCTTAGGGTGACCAGCTGTCCCTTTGCCTAGTACTGAGAGTTTTCTAGGACATAGGAATTTCAATGCTAAAACTGAGAGAATCCTGGCCAAACCTGAATCTCAGCCCCCCTCGCCTACTTTCCTCTTAAGAGAGCAGTTCCATGAAGGTGGAGACTGCACTCTTTTCTGTACGTTTACTTTCAGTGCCTGGGTCACAACAGGAACTCAGGAAACATCTGCTGAACCCGTCAAGAAATGAGTGAATATATCAAAGTTAAATGGTCTTTCCTTGCAGGGAAGAAAAACCAAAAAAGCTCTTTACCCCTGAGATTACGTTAGGTGTTAAATTTACCCTTTTTATAAACTATCTTTATTTGACAAAATTTAAAGTTCATAATATTGTATAGTCTCCTGCCTTCCCTCACCCTCTTCCTTTTTGGGGATTGGAACTCCATCATGACTGATTTCACTCATTTAATGAAAAGAGAACCAGAATAGTTAGAAGGTTTATCCATATGCTGAAGTTCTGTGCTATAAACTCCATGAGGGCAGAAATTATAGATATATTCAGTTCACTTCTGTATCCCTAGGGCCTGACATAGTAAGAGCTGAATAAATATTTGTAGAATAAATGAATGCATACATTCTCTGCCCAGCTTCAGGACACTCAGGAGTAGACCCAATGTACCTAACTCCCTTTTCATCCTTACCTTCTCATACACCCTCCCACAACCATAATATCACTTCAGCATTCATCCCCACTGGGTTGATGAGAAGTTCTTGCCTTTCCAGATCAGTAAACATGTGGTCCATCCCTGCCTGTCCTGTCTCATCCCTTGATGTACTTTCCTAACACCTAATGGACTTCCATGGTCTGCTACAAAAAGACACTGTCATATCTTGAATACCAAGAGCATCTGTCTCACCTACATGGCTTTGTTCAAGCTATCCCCTTGACCTGGAATGCCTGTTCTGTTTCATCTTGCTAAATCTTACTAGTCTAAGTGTATGTCCCATTCTTTAAGAAGCCACAGTCTGGACCACTTCATTCCTTACCCGATATGCCCTTCCACAGCATTCCATGCTTGGTCTTTACCATCCCACGGACCACACTTTTCTATTTGACTATTTACTTATCTAGCTCCCCCTAAATGAGGAGTTTCTTGCAGACTAGAGCTCTTTCTCATTCATCTCCGTGTCCCTAGTCAAGAGCGATAGTATGCTATTGCTGCTGCTGCTGCTGCTAAGTCACTTAAGTCCTATCCGACTCTGTGTGACCCCATAGACGGCAGCCCATCAGGCTCCCCCGTCCCTGAGATTCTCCAGGCAAGAACGGTGGAGTGGGTTGCCATTTCCTTCTCCAGTGCGTGAAAGTGAAAAGTGCAAGTGAAGTCACTCAGTCGTTTTCTACTCTTCATGACCCCTTGGACTGTAGCCCACCAGGCTCCTCTGTCCATGGGATTTTCCAGGCAGGAGTACTGGGGTGAGGTGCCATTGCCTTCTCCGAGTATGCTATTAGGTGTCTAATAAATGTTTGTAGAAGTAAGGGGGTGTATCTCTTGCCTTAAATATGTTGGTGGGAAACAAACATAGGATCTGCATGACACACAACAGGACATGTATTTTTGTTCACAAGTCTTATCAGTTGGCTGAGTGATTCTGGTGATCCAGGCTTGCCAGCTGCTGGTTGACTAGAAGGATTTGCTGATCCGATTTTGGCTGTCTCATGTATCTGAATCATCACGTGTGACAACTGGACTGACTCAGCTTTCTGCATATCTGTCCAGAAGGCTCACTGGGGCATGTACTCATGGCAGAGGGAGAAGAGGAAGAACAGGGGCACACGGTTCTTGAGCTTTGGGCCTGAAAACTGGTGCACAGTGTCACTTCTGCTCCATTCTGTTGGCCAGACCAAGTGACAAAGTTGATCCAGACTCAAAGGATGGGGATCCCACCTCTCAATGACAGGGGCTACGAAGTCACATTGCAGAGCAGGTGGATGCAGAGAGGGCTAGAAAGTGGGGACCACGACTGCAGTCAGTTCACTACAGAGAGGGAGCCAGCCAAAGACTGTCGCATCAGTTTCTTTCCAAAATGATCTCTTTTGCTACCTTGACACCTGGATGAGTTTATCAGAAAGGTTAAAGAAGAAGCCAGGCCCATCCTTTGGCAGGAGTGACTTCCCCACCATCAAAGGTATTTAGCGAAAAGCTGAATTCCATGGTCAGAGGGACCTCACATGGGAGGAAGATAAGACTGCTTCTAGCCTTGAGGGTCAATGTTTTCACATACTTTACCCCTTTCTTTCCAGATCAGCAAAAACCCAATCTTTGTACCAGGTGTGTGGGGCCCTTATTTCTCAGCCATGGTCCCTGGGTTCTGGCTGAATGAAGGTGGTCAGAGCGTTACTGGAAAACTGGTAAGTTGACACTTTCTTCCTATGGTCTTTAATGTTTTTCCACCCTTGACTAGTCCATTTTGTCATATTCTTTATACCCAGTATCTGAAAGATTTGCAGACTCTTAAATCAGAATTAACTTTTCCTTAGCATACAACCTCACATATGGAGCATATGCAGCCTGTGTTTGCCAAAGGAATAAATGTGGGTCCAGGCATTGATGACTAACCGATCTTCTCACCTAGCTTTCTTTTCACATAACAACCCATTTTTCTCATGGCAACAAGAGTGATATTCTACTGTGTGAAAAGGACTGTGTTAATCTCTAGCCAGCATCCTTCACTGGTTCCTCATAGCCCTGGGGGCATAGTTCAGATAGTTTTCTGGGCACATCATTCCCTTTGTGGTCTATCCCTTCCAGTCTGGCATGTGTACTTGTCACTACGGCTGGATTGCCCTACTCACAGCTTCCCCGTGGCTCATGTTATCTGACTCCTCTGTGTCTTGGTATATGCTCTGCTTGGAAAGTTCTTTGTCACTTGCTAGTTTTACTTGATCTTTAAGACATCACTTCAGTTCTTAGCACATTCTGAGATAATCTGTCTTTTCCAGAAATCTAGGAGCTCTTTAAAGGCATGGACCATATCATACATCTGTTTGTATCTGGCCCCGTGCAATCCCTGGGTCAGGAAGATCCCCTGGAGAAGGGGCATGGCAACCCACTCCAGTATCATTGCCTGGAAAATCCCATGGACAGAGGAGCCTAGTGGGCTACAGTCCATAGAGTTGCAAAGAGTCAGATATGACTGAAGTGACTTACATTGCAGGAGCGCCTTAAAAGTATGGGTCATATTGTACTTTTTGTATCCAGCCCAGTGCCTGGTTCATAAAAGGTGCTTAGAGAAAATGTGTTGAATTCATGGGGTCATCTCATAGGAAAGACAGAAGATCAATAAAAATGAGATGTGTACTATACCTGAGGTATAAGACACAGAGCTGGAACAAAGCTAGATTAAGAAATTCTTAGCAGTAGAGACAGTATTTGTGCTGAGCTTTAGTAATAAATAGGGACCAACCAGACAAAGAAAGGCAGGGATATTTTCTAGGTAGGAGAACTGGCATAGACACAGTTATCTGAGTGAAAAAATAACAAGGCATATTTGAGGATAATTGCAAACTTTCAGTTGTGGCATAAACTGTTCTTAGAAAAATAGCTTGCAGTAAAATTGGGAGAGCTGGTCAGGGACCCCACAGAAGAAGTCCCTGCAAAACATTGTAAGGAGTTGAACTTTAGGTAGTAGACCAAGAGGAGCAGGTAAAAGATTTGAAGAGTGACGGAGGTTGTCAGATCTCTGTTATAAAGACTGGCTAGTAGCCATCAGGAAGAAGGCCTAGGGGTACATAGCCCAACGAAAAGAGACTAGCTTCAGTAGACTGACTCACTGACAAAAAGCCATGAGAGCTTGAATGAGGACAGTGGCAATAATGACTGAGAATTGAGGTCGAGAGATCCGCAGACCTTTGAGGGATTAAATGTGGAAAAGCAAGAGAAAATGAGACCCAGCCTCAGTTACCCAACCTCACATTTACTATGTTGTATTGAAATCATCTGTTTATGGTCTGCTCCTCTCCAGCTCTTCTGAATGTTCAGCTAAATCAAAAGTGGTCTGATCCTAAGCTGAATGTGGGTACAAATGACCATTAATTTCTATTGCTCAATGTGTTTGTATTTTATTCTTAGATGCCTTGCGTTCTCTCTCAAAGTTGATGGATGCACAGGTGAATGGCTAGATTCAAAGAGCCAGTTGTGTGCCTCCCCTCTTGTGCTGGGCTGTAAAGATATATGAATTAGTCCCCTAACAGCCCCAGGTTTAAGGAGCTCATTGTCTGGTAGGGAAGTATAAATTAAATAACATTTGATTGTTCTCAATAGAAAAGTTGAGAAGAAGACATCACTCTGTGCCAAAGGAGCAGTGGGATTGGAACTTGACGATCTCCTATTTAAACGTAGTGTCATGTATTTACACAACTTTTCAACTTAAAGATCCACTTCCTTTCTGTGACACAAAGAAAACCCATTACTGAAACAAACACCTTTTCAAGCCCATATTATGGTATAATTACCTTGGAAGACTCAGAATTCATAGCAGACACAACCTAGAGTCTTTTATAACAAAAATAGTGATTCATTAAACTAACTCTTTTTGCAGGAGGCATTGTCCATGAAACTGTCCATCAACAGGTTTTCAGAGATTTAGTATGACAGTTGAACATCTGTGTCAGTCAAGAAATGCTTTTCCTAGTATTTGGCTTAGAGTTTGTTCCGTTGCTATGGATACAAGCCATCTTTGCCCAAACATTATGATATATTTTGGTGGACAAGAATTGATTACACCTACTTCCTGAGCCTGAAATTAAATATTAAAGAGTGACTCTTTTCTGACCATTAACAAAATCTTCATAAGAGTCCACTATGGTTTTTGAAAAGAATCATGGGAACTGTTGGCCTTTACCTAGTTAGTTGATTTTGCACCATCAATAAAGCTGCATGTAGAGTTCTACTTTGGATAATTCTATGTATATAGTTTCATTGGACCTTGGGCTGGAGCATGATTGACCCATGTGTTGCAGAAAGCAAAATCTAAGGAAGTCCAGAAGCTAGCAAAATGGAGAACAATCTGAATCAAGAAAGAAACAGACTATCCAATAAAGCATCAGTTCAAAGAGGCCAAGCAAAGAGACATAAACCACCTAGAAAATAGAGATATAAAAAGAATAGCAATGATGATGATAATAATAATAGCTACAATAATTGTACCTTATTGAGTGCATTTTCCCACGGGAAAGATTTATGTATCAATAATCTTGTTAATCCTTGCGTGATAGCCATAATAATCACAATGCCTAATATTTATTTTGAAGACTTATTTAGTCTCTATTCCAAGAGCCTTTCATGTACTATTTTATTTAATCCTCTTGGAACCCCTACAGGTTAGGTACAGTTATCCATATTTTACAGATGAGGAACTGAAGCTCAGGGTCTCAAGCACAGCCTGGAGAGTTTCCTGATGCACTGTCAATGGCCTTTTTACATGATCCTTTGCCACTTATCTTTCCTTTCTGTTTACTTATTATGGTTCATGTTTTGTGAATTCTTATCACTGGTTTTTCAGCATATTGTCATTGTACAGAACACTTATCAGAGGAAGTTGCATCTCTTTTGTTCTGTGTTTCAAATGTACACCTTCTCTCATATACGTTGCCTATAAGAGTCTGCTCTATTATTATGCTGTCCAGAATGCATTACAAACATGCAGTCATAAATATATCATCTAAAGTGGAAGAGAAGAGACAGAAGAAGAAAAGGGAAGTAAAGGAGAGAAGGGAAAAAAAGAAATAAAATTTATCTGAACTCTAGATTTGGGGAAAAAAAAAAGATATTTTGTCTTATTTTTGCAATTAAATACAGATCTTCCATCACAAAGCAAAATCTTTCATTCCAAGTATATGAATAGATTGGTACTTAAAAAAAAAAAAAAAGTCTCCATCTGGTTAACTTCAGGATGAAGAAAAAAAAATGGGATAGGATCTTTTCTGGCTCTGGACAGGAACGTCAAAGTAGACGGACTCTAAACCCGAACAAAAGGGGAGTAAAGTTTGAACATGTCGGCTATAAATAAAGGAGAATCTTCCCGTGTATGGGACAAGGGTACCTACTAAATAAAGTCGAGTGGTTTGTGGGTAGTTTCTGACAGAGCACGAACAGCTATGAGAAAGGTCTTATCGACACGTTTTTGGTAGCAAAAAACGGGTCTAAAAAAGGTGTCTTATGGTTGGGTACGTCAGTGACACAGGTCTACGACTTCGAATAAAGGTTGACCTGGAGTCGGTAGGAAGAGAGGTTCGACAGAAGAGATAGAATGAACTTCAGTAAAAATAACCCCGTCCGTGACCCATTTTCTCTGATCCTGTCTAAGGATGCGACGGGGACACCACGTGACCGAAAGACTCTGTGATCCCGAACTACCCTCAATTGTAACTTAACGAACTTCAGTCTTAAATTGAAATATTTGAACTCGGTGTCCCAATACACTCGACGACGAACGAGAACCTCAAATCCTAAACACGTAGTACTCACGAATAGACGAAGGAGGAAATAGTGGTTACGGGAAGTCGGACCCCGATCGGAGTCCCCGGGTCGGTCAGGAGGAATTGACCCACATATGTCTCATGTAATACGTTTTACAACCCGACCCACTTAGTGTTCGACCTTAGTTCTAACGGGTCTATTTAGAGTTGTTGGAGTCTATACGTCTATTATGGAGAGATTACCGTCTTTCACTTCTCCTTGTAGTAGTTCTCGAAAAACCACTCCCACTTTCTCCTCTCACTTTTCCGACTGAACATTAAGTCGTAATTTTTTCGATTCTAGAACCGTAGACCAGGGTAGTGAAGTGCCGTTTATCTTCCCCTCTTTCACCTTCGTCACTGTCTAAACCAAAAGAACCCAAGACTTTAGTGACACCTACCACTGACTTTGGTATTCTAATTTTCTACCTTGCCCCTTGGAAGGAAAGCTAGAGCAAACCTCGATAGCATATTAAAAAACAGAGACATCACTTTGCCAACAAAGGTTCATATAGTCAAAGCTATGGTTTTCCAGTCGTCATGCACAGAAGTGAGAGTTGAGCCATAAGGAAGGCTTAGTGCCGAAGAACTGATGCTTTCAAACTATGGTGCTGAAGATTCTTGAGAGTCCCTTGGACAGCACGGAGATCAAATCAGTCAATCCTAAAGGAAATCAACCATGAATATTCACTGGAAGTGTTAAGGGAGTGTGTAATTTCCTCAGTTCTGTCTCGTCCCAACAGAAATTTGAAGCAATGGACCAGCATTACAGCCCTCGGACAGACCAGTGTTACAGCTGTCAGATGGACCAGTGTTACAGCTCTGTGTTACAACTCAGCTTTATTTAGAAAATAAAGGAGAATACATCCTCGAGGCGTGAGGGCATGCCGACCCAAAAGACGTGAAGAGAAGAGAAAGACCTCCGGCCCTTCGGCTCCTCTTTTTATATGTCTTTGCTCCTCCGCCCGGGCCTGCCCTTTGTAAATTGGGCCAGCCAGGAGTGCTCTGTGTTCTACCTGAGCTCCTCACTCCCGTCCTCAGACCTTCCTTTGTTCTATTTTCATGGGCTTCTCCCTTCCTTGTCTTTTAGACACTGCCATTCTGGACTCCCTTTTCCTATTCTAACTACCTAACAGAAGGATTTATACTGAAGCTGAAGCTCCAATACTTTGGCTACCTGATGTGAAAGAGCTGACTCAATGGGAAAAGACCCTGATGCTGGGAAATAGTGAAGGCAAAAGGAGAAGGAGCAGGGGAGGATGAAGTGGTTAAGTAGCATCATTGACTCAGTGGACATGAATTTGAATAAACTGCAAGAGATAGTGGAGGACAGAGGAGCCTGGTACACTGCAGTCCATGGGGTCACAAAGAGGCAGACAGGACTTAGTCACTGAAAAACAACAACAACATGAAGAGCTTAGAGTGTACACAGCTTACAGAGATAAGCTTACAGGGATCCAGCTTACAGAGACAGTGATGTCACTACCTGTGACTTCATTTAGTCACTGTTTCCTTCTGTTACAGAGATTTCCTGAGAGATTACTCTGGGCCAGGCAAGGACATGGTCACATGATTCCTGTCCTCCAGTAGCTTATCATCTAATGGGAAAGTTGGATACAGAACTGGTAATTATAATTTATTGTAGCACATAAAAGTAAATTGCATTACCCCTACAGCTGACTGGAAGAATCTGTTCTATGCCAAGCACATTCAGGCCCTCGTGAAGATTCAGGATTTTATCTGATCTTCACAGCATGTCTGTGTGGTCAGTTTTATAAGTTTTACTAGTGACTAAAAAGGCTCAGAACAGTGAGGTAACTTGAACAAGGTCTAACAGCTATAGGTGGGGACAGCCTTGATTCAAACCCAAGTCAGCTACTGGAAGCCCCAGATCTTTCCAGAAGTGGACCTGGCTTTTGTAGAGCTGCCTTTCCGAATTTTTTTCTTACAGTTCTCTTGTGTACTTCCTTGAGAAGCAATTATTTTATCAGCTAGTGTGACTTTTCTTTTCAAGTGTATTAAAACACATACAGTTAGTAGACTTTGTGAGGTCTTGAAAGAGAAAAGTGTGTGAATCAGTGTTGGCAGGATCTAGGTATATAGAGGTAGGTGTGTTTCATGCCAAGCATCTCACATTAGCTAATTGGAACGACTTCATGGATACAAAGACCAGCTCTGCCTAACCAGATGCTTCTCTGTTCCCTCCTCCTGCCCAGGCCTTCACTTGTTTTTTTTTGGTATATCCCCCTGGATCCTGCTCAGCTTCCTAATTACCTTCTCAGTTCTAATCTTTCCCCCTTTAACCCTTGTGTATTAGTTTGGGCTTCTATTAAAAAAAAGCTCCACGGACTAAGTGGCTTATAAACAACAGACATTTATTTCTCATAGTTCTGGACACTGGAAGCCCAAGATCAAGGTAGCAGCATGGTTGGGGTCTGGTGAGGGCCCTCTTCTGGGTTGCAGAAGGCTGTCTTTTCCTTGCATCTTCACCTGGTAGAAAAAGAGAACTTTGGTTTCTTTAGATCTTTAGATAAGGGTGCTAATCCCATTCATTAGGCCTCTACCCTCATGACCTAACCACCTCCCAAAGGCCTCCACTCCCAATACCATGACATTGATGGTTAAGATTGAAAGTACGAATTGGGGGGCGGGGGTAGGGGGATACATTTAGTCACATCACCCTCTCTAAAGATTGCAGCTAAAACAATCTTTCTAAAGCATAGAGATGACCCTGTCTCTCTTGTTAGCTCTCCAGTTATCTGTAAAGTCTAAACTTGAGTGATGTTTATTTATACAGTCAGTATTTATTGAGTGCCTACTGTTTTCAAGGCACTGTTCTGAGTAAGAAAAAGGCAATAAGTAAAACAACCCCTTCTGCCCCTCCTCTGAAAATCTGTCCCCTTGTCAAGCTTACATTCTAACAACAGGAGACATAATACACAATAAAATGATAAGTAAGTTTTATTTTATGATATAAGTTGTAAAACTAATAGAGGAAGTCAACTTGTGAGTTGACTTTGCAGTTTTAAATAGGGTGGTCAGGATAGGCCTCATTGAAGTGACATCTAACAAATATGGTTTGGAAGGGAGTTAGCCATTGGTGGGTTCAATCCCTGGGTTAGGAAGATACCCTGGAGAAGGGAAAGGCTACTCACTCCAGTATTCTGGCCTAGAGAATTCCATGGACTGTATAGTCCATGGGGTCGCAAAGAGTTGGACACAACTGAGTGACTTTCACTTTCACTTAGCCATTTGGAAACCTGGGAGAAGAATATATCAGGCCAAGGGAAAACCAGTGCAAAGATCCTGAGGGGGTTGCTTACCTGGAATAATATAGGAATAGCAAGAAGACCACAGGAATGGGGCAGAGTGAACCAGAATGAGAATTGTCGAGAATACAGTCAGAGATGTAATGGAGGCTGTATTTTGGCCACTGTAAGGATTTTGGCTTTTACTTTGTAAAATGGGAAGTCATTGAAGAATGATGAACACGAGAGAGATATGCTATGACTTAGGTCTGTAAAGTATCATTCTGGCTGCCGCCTGCTATGTTGGGAATAAACCGTGGATGGGAGTAGGGGAAGTAGAAGCAGGAAGACCAGAAGGAAGCTCTTGGAGTAGGCCAAATGAGAGGTGAGAATGATGGCTGTGGGCTTAGTGAAGAGCGCCCAGATTTGGGATATGATTGAAGATAGAAGCAAAAGTATTTCCTGCTGGGCTGAATGTGAAGTGTGAAGAAAGAGAAAGGAGAGGGGTTTTGAAGGATAATTTTTCTAATAATGGAGACAGTGGATTAAATATCAAGGAGGTAGAGGGCAGAAGGAGTCAAGGATTCGTCCGTTTTCTGACTATTCCATGGTGGCTCAGAGGTTAAAGTGTCTGCCTGGAATGCGGGAGACCCGGGTTCGATCCCTGGGTTGGGAAGATCCCCTGGAGAAGGAAATGGCAGCCCACTCCAGTACTCTTGCCTGGAGAATCCCATGGAGGGAAGAGCCTGGTAGGCTACAGTCCATGGGGTTGCAAAGAGTCGGACACGACTGAGCGACTGTACTTACTTACTTACTTACTTAAACTCACTATGATCCTCCATTGTTTGTCTTCGTCTTGGTAAAGTACACCATCATTTATATACTTACTAAAGCCAGAAAATTAGGATTTGTACTTACCTCCCTGTTTTCCCTCTCTGCCCACATCCAATTCATCAGAAAACCTTCTTGTTTCTAACTCCAAAATGTATATCACCAATCTAGCTGTTTTTCTTTACCTTCACTCCCAGCACCACTGGCCAAACCACCATTGTCTGAGTTCTGGACCATGTAAGGTACATCATTTGTACACAGCATGTAATTAGGTCTTGCTTCCCTGTTTTGTTTTATAACCTCTGATTTTTCTTGGAGTGTTTAAGCTATCAACATTTAATGTAAAGATGAATATACTCAGATTTAGCCTTCCACTTTACTCTTTGTTTTCTGTGGTCACTTTTGTTTTTTGCTTTCTCCATCTCTCATTTTGTCCTTTATTAGACTGAATATTTTCCAGTTTTGAAGATTTCATTTTTCTACTGGTTTGTAGGTATTTTTCCATTCTTTTTAAATGCCTTTTTTAGGAATTATAGTAAACATTCTAAACTTTTCAGTCTACTTAGACTGCATACTGTTAACTTCATGTAAAATTCAAAAAGCATGCAGCTCTATAGTTCCATTTACTGGTTGCCCTAGCTCTTTATGTTGTAGTTGTGTGGTATCTACAAAGCTGTACACTCATCAGAACTGTAGTTGTTGTACTGTTCGCTTTAACCCAGTCTGCTTGGAATGCCATAGCAAAATGCACAGGCTCGGTGGCTTAAACAGTAGGCATTTACTTTCTTACACTTCTGTATCAAGGTGCTCTTTATGCTGGCAAGTTTGGTTTCTGGTGAGAACTCTCTTACTGGCCTGCACACGTCTGTATTTTCACTGTATCCCTCACATGGCCTTTGCAAGGTGTATGACATAGAGAGCGAGCTCTGGTGTCCCTTCCTCTTCTTATAAGGACAACAATCTTATCAGATTAGGGCCCCACCCTTATGACCTCATTTAACTTTAATTACCTCCATAATGTCTCCATCTCCAAGTGCAGTCTTATTGGGGGTTGGACTTCAACATCTGAATTTTTCAAGGATACCATTTAGTCCATAACAGTCAGATGTATTTCAAAGAAATTCTGAGACACAAAACATAATCTTTTGTGTTTACCTACATAGTTACAATTTCCATCTTTTTTTTTAATTTCTTTATGAAAAAATTAAGCTTCCATCTGTATTTCCCTTCACTCTGAAGAACTCTCTTTAGCATTCCTTTGGTTCTTACAGGTCTACTGCTGAAACAACAACAAAAATACCTTCTTAGTTTTCTTCTTTTTTCTTCCTTTCAACAGTTAAATATGTCAATATATTGCATTCTGGCACCATTGTTTCTTATGAGACGTCAACCATCTTGTATTTTGGTCTTCCCCTTCATACAGTATATCCTTTTTCTCTAGCTACTTTTAAGATTTCTCTCCTGATCTTAGTTTTTATGATGGTGTGCACATATGTGGGGTTTGAGGAATTTATCTTTCTCCAAGATGTGCTATACTTCTTGAATGTGTAAATTGCTGTCTTTTACCATGGGCTGGAAGAAGCACAAGCTGGAATCAAGATTGCTGGAAGAAATATCAGTAACCTCAGATATGCAGATGACACCACCCTTATGGCAGAAAGTGAAGAGGAACTAAAAAGCCTCTTGATGAAAGTGAAAGAGGAGTGAAAAAGTTGGCTTAAAGCTCAACATTCAGAAAACGAAGATCATGGCATCTGGTCCCATCACTTCACAGCAAATAGAAGGGGAAACAGTGGAAACAGTGTCAGACTTTATTTTTTGGGTTCCAAAATCACTGCAGATGGTGACTACATCCATGAAATTAAAAGATGTTTACTCCTTGGAAGAAGTTATGACCAACCTAGATAGCATATTCAAAAGCAGAGACATTACTTTGCCAGCAAAGGTCTGTCTAGTCAAGCCTATGGTTTTGCCAGTAGTCATGTATGGATGTCAGAGTTGGACTGTGAAGAAAGATGCTGCTGCTCCTGCTGGTAAGTTGCTTCAGTCATATCCGACTCTGTGCGACCCCATAGACAGCAGCCCACCAGGCTCCACTGTCCCTGGGATTCTCCAGGCAAGAACAGTGGAGTGGGTTGCCATTTCCTTCTCCAGTGCATGAAAGTGAAAAGTAAAAGTGAAGTCGCTCAGTCATGTCCGACTCCTAGCGATCCCAGGGACTGCAGCCTACCAGGCTCCTCTGTCCATGGGATTTGCCAAGCAAGAGTACTGGAGTGGGGTGCCATTGCCTTCTCCAGTGAAGAAAGATGAGCGCTGAAGAATTGATGCTTTTAAACTGTGGTGTTGGAGAAGACTGTTGAGAGTCCCTTGGACTGCAAGGAGATCCAAGCAGTCCATTCTGAGGGATATCAGCCCTAGGATTTCTTTGGAAGCTAAAGCTGAAACTCTAGTACTTTGGCCACCTCATGTGAAGAGTTGACTCATTGGAAAAGACTCTGATGCTGGGAGGGATTGGGGGCAGGAGGAGAAGGGAACGACAGAGGGTGAGATGGCTGGATGGCATCACGGACTCAATGGATATGAGTCAGAGTGAACTCCAGATGTTGGTGATGGACAGGGAGGCCTGGCGTGCTGCGATTCATGGGGTCACATAGAGTCAGACACGACTGAGTGACTGAACTGAACGGAACCAAGTTTGAGAAATCTTTAGCATTTACATATTTAAATATCTTGTCTACCTGTCTGCTCTCATTTCTCGCACTGTGACTCCATTATACATGGTGAAGACTTTTGGTTATTGTCTCATAGCCCCACCTGAGGGGTTCTATGGTTTTCCCTCCCCCGTTTTTCTCTCTGTCTTTCTCTCCTTCTCTCTCAGTTTGACTCTCTCTGTTGGTCTTTTATCAAGTTCATTGTCTCTTCTGTCTGCAATTTCCAATCAGCTATCAGGCCCATCCGCTAAATATTTATTTCAGATATTATATTTATCAATATTAGAATTTCTACTTTTTGTTATAATTGTTTCCATTTCTTTGTCATTTCCTATCTGTTTATTAGTTATGAGAATGTTGTCCTTTTCTGTCCTTGAACATTGTTAAACTCCTGGCTTTAAAATTCTTGCCTTTTAATTTTAACATCTGTGTTATCTCAGGGCTATTGTCCATTAAATAGCCTTTCTCTTATGTAAGGATTACATTTTCCTGTTTCTTCATGTGTCTAGTAATTTTGACTCGTATCTTGAATTTTGTAATTGATGTAATATAGTGACACTGGCTTATACTTGTTTCTCTGAAGAGTACTTTTTTTTAAGCAAGTAATTTAATGACTGAATGCAAACTCCAAGTTTTCTTTCTCCTATAATGGACACCTACTGAAATCTTTGTTGAGTTCTTTAAGCCTTAGCTAGGCTACATATTGTGTAATTCATAGATCATCCAGAGATCAAGGTAACATTTATAGTCATAGTGTTGAACTCCCTTTTAATGTCTGTCTCCTTCCTGATATCTCCCTTATCTCTTACTTTCTAGTTGTTATGGTTGCCTTGAGCTCTAACCTCTCATTTCTTAGGTAGGAAGACTGCATATTTCTATCTGATTATTAGCTGTCCTGAATGGCACTGATTGAGGTCTGCTCTCTGGCAAAAAATCTGTAAAATCAAGAAACACATATAATGCTGTTTTTTCCTCTCATGTGTCTATTCCTCTTCAGTTTCTACCTGGTTTGGTAACTTTCTAATATCTTCAGAGAGTTGTTTAATGTAATTTGATAAGCATTTATAATTGTTATATTGTTATTTATAATTGTTTGCATAATACGAGCTATCTAGTCAACTTAAGAAGTAGAACTCCTAAATGATTTCTTTTAAAGCAAACAAGATTACATCTCTTTCCTGATTAAAACCCTTCTGTTGGCCATCTGCATGTCATCTGTATGGTCTTCTTTGGAAAAATGCCTATTTAGGTCTTCTGCCCATTTTTTGATTGAGTTGTTTGTTTATATTGGGTTGTATGGGCTGTTTGTATAATTTAGATACAATCCCTTGTTGGTCTCATCATTTGAAAATATTTTTTCCCATTCTATAAGTTGTCTCTTCATTTTGTTGATGGTTAGCTTTGCTGTGCAGAAGCTTTTCAGTTTGATTAGGTCCTATTATTTAGTTTTGCTTTAATTTATTGTGCCTTGAGAGACTGATCTAAGAAAATATATTGCTACAATTTATGTCAAAGAATGCCTATGTTCTCTTGGAGAATTTTTATGGTGTCGTGTCTTTCATTTAGGTTTTTAGACCATTTCAAGTTTATTTTTGTTTATGGTGTGGGGGAGTGGTCTAATTTCATTGTGGTCAGAATGGCTATCATAAAAAAATCTACAAATAATAAATGATAGAAAGGGTATGGAGAAAAGGGAAGTCTCCTACAATGTTGGTGGGAGTGTAACTTGGTGCAGCCACTATGGAAAACAGTATGGAAGTTTCTTAAAAAGCTAAAGATAGAGCTACCATGTGAAAAGAAAGAGAAAATTCTAATTAAGAAAGATACATGCACCCCAGTGCTCATAACACCACTATTTATAATAGCTAAGACATTAAAGTGAAAGCAGAAGTGAAGTCTCTCAGTCGTGTCTGACTCTTTGCGACCCCATGGACTGTAGCCTACCAGGCTCCTCCCTCCATGGGATTTTCCAGGCAAGAATATTGTAGTGGGTTGCCATTTCCTTCTCCAGGAGATCTTCCCAAGCCAGGGATTGAACCCGGGTCTCCCCCATTGTAGGCAGACGCTTTCCTGTTGGAAACTACCCAAATGCCCATCAACAGATGATTGGATTAAGAAGATGTGGTATGTATTTACAATGGATTATTGCTCAGCTCTAAATATAATGAAATACTGCCATTTGCAGCAATATGGAGGAACCCAGAAAATATTATACTAAGTGAAGTAAGTCAGAAGAGAAAAACAAATATGATATCATGTCACTTCTATATAGAATTAAAAAAAATAACACAGATGAATCTATATACAAAATAGAAACAGACTCACAGATATAGAAGACAAATTTATTGCTAGCAAGGTAGGGAGAGGATAAATTAGCAATATGGGATTAACAGATAAAAACTACTATATAAAATAGATAAGTAGCAAAGATACACTGTACAGTACAGGATACTATATCCAATACCCTTTCTCCATACCCTTTCTATATAATAAATTTATAGTAATAGTGTTAGTTGCTCAGTCCTGTCTGACTCTTAGACCCCCACAGACTGTAGCCTGCCAGGCTCCTCTGTCCATGGGATTCTCCAGACAACAATACTGAAGTTGGTTGCCATTCCCTTCTCCAGAGGATCTTCCCAACTCAGGGATCAAACCCAGGTCTCCTACATTGCAGGCAGATTCTTTACTATCTAAGCTACAGGGAAGTCCTGTATATATAATAACCTATGGGGGGATATAATTAGAAAAAAATAACTGAATCACTTTGCTGTATACCTGACACTAACACAATACTGTAAATCAGTTATACTTCAATTAAAAAAAAAAAGCCTTCTGTGTCCTCTGATTGTACTTAGAGTAAAATCTAAAGCTTTTGAGATGGCCTGCTTGATCTGCCCCGCTTCCTACCTCTTTATCTTCATTTCATACAGCTTTTCTGCTTCTTTGCTCTTTTGGACGCCTATCAGTTCCTAGGACACATGAAGTTCTTTCCTGCAATAGAATCTTTGTATTTGTCATTCTATCTACTGGGAATTATTGGTTCTTATTTTTTGTTCATATCTTTGCTCAAATTTCACCTTCAGATCTCTCCATCTTTACTGAATCCTCTATCTGAAATGAGTGTTCCTTTTCTCTCTCTCTCTCTCTCTTTAATTTTTGACCTGTCTGCACAGCTTGCAGGATCTTAGTTCCCCAACCAGAAATTGAACCTGGGGTCACAGCAGTGAAAGCGCCAAGTCCTCACCCTGAACCACCAGGGAACTCCCCAAACCAGTGTTTTTATCGCAGTGATTTATCTATTTCCTTCAAAGAACTAATCACAATCTTTAATTATTATATATATTTGTTGACTCTATATTTCAATAGAATATAATCTCCATGTGAAAAAGAAAATCTGCATGTGAACAGAAAGAATCCCCTGTGCTTACTGACTATGACCAAAACAGAGTGAGTGTGTGTGTTTGGGTGTGTGTGGGTGTGTGTATTAGTCACTCAGTCATGCCCAACTCTTTGCGACGTCATGGGGTGTAGCCCATCAGGGTCCTCCGTCCATGGGATTTTCCATGGGTTGCCATTTCCTTCTCCAGAGGATCTCCCTGACCCCAGGATCGAACTCGAGTTTCTTGCATTGCAGGCAGACTCTCTACTATATGAGCCACGAGGGAAACCCTAATATTCATTGCATCTATAAAAAACCTTCTTATCAGTTCAGTTCAGTTCAGTCACTTAGTCGTGTCTGACTCTTTGCAACCCCATGAACTGCAGCACACCAGACCTTCCTGTCCATCACCAACACCCGGAATCCACCCAAACCAATGTCCATTGTGTCGGTGATGCCATCCAACCATCTCATCCTCTGTCGTCCCCTTCTCCTCCTGCCCTCAATCTTTCCTAGCATCAGGGTCTTTTCAAACGAGTCAGCTCTTCGCATAAGGTGGCCAAAGTACTGGAGTTTGAGCTTCAACCTCAGTCCTTCCAATGAACACCCAGGACTGATCTCCTTTAGGATGGACTGGTCGGATCTCCTTGCAGTCCAAGGGACTCTCAAGAGTCTTCTCCAACACCACAGTTCAAAAGCATCAATTCTTCGGCGCTCAGCTTTCTTCATAGTCCAACTCTCACATCCATACATGACCATTGGAAAAACCATAGGCTTGACTAGACGAACCTTTGTTGGCAAAGTAATGTCTCTGCTTCTCAATATGCTATCTAGGTTGGTCATAACTTGCCTTCCAAGGAGCAAGCATCTTTTAATTTAATGGCTGCAATCACCATCTGCAGTGATTTTGGAGCCCAGAAAAATTGTTTCCCCATCTGTTTGCCACGATGTGATGGGACCTGATGCCATGATCTTCGTTTTCTGAATGTTGAGCTTTAAGCCAACTTTTTCTCTGTCCACTTTCACCTTCATCAAGAGGCTCTTTAGTTCTACTTTACTTTCTGCCATAAGGGTGGTGTCATCTGCATATCTGAGGTTATTGATATTTCTCCCGGCAATCTTGATTCCAGCTTGTGCTTCCTCCAGCCCAGTGTTTCTCATGATGTACTCTGCATATAAGTTAAATCAGCAGGGTGACAATATACAGCCTTGACGGACTCCTTTTCCTATTTGGAACCAGTCTGTTGTTCCATGTCTAGGCTAGACTATATTGAAATATTGGGATGCCCATTTTCCCTTCATTGGGAGAACTTTGTGAGAGTGGTGACTTCTATTTATCTTTGTATCCTGAGTTACTAGAATGATGCCTCACACAAAGTAGATATATATCATGTTAGTTTCATGAATAACTAAACTAACAAACTATAAAAATGAACAAAGCTACCAATTTTGATGATGAATGAAACTGACTGACCTAGCCCTATATTAAATCAGAATTGATCTACTTGAAACAGAAATTATCCTCTGAAGAGCTAATATTAAAGTTGTAAAAAAAAAAACAACAAAAAAAACAAAACACATAGTTTATATTTTCTTTCAGGAATGTTTCTTGTTCCCAGGAACTGTTCAGTGTTGAAACTCACAATCAATTTTTTTTTTTTTTAAGTGGGCTTTCTTCTTTCATTAGATTTTCATGAGAATTTCAGAGCTGGGAAAAATCAGGCAAAACGTTTTTGCTTTGAGCTAATATTAGTTAAATGAAGAGTTGAAATAGTGGACTTTCTTGAAGAGTCCGTTTGTAAATGTAGAAAAGATGGGTCCCAGATCAGACATCCCTGATCTGGGAAGATCTCACAGGCCACAGAGCAACTAAGCCTGTGTGCCACAGCTGTTGATTGACCCTGGCCTCTCGAGCCCAGGAGCCCCAGCTACTGAAGCCCGCAAGCCCTGGAGCCCACTCTCCACAACAAGAAAAGGCTCCATAGTGAGAAGCGCTCCCACTGCAACTAGTGAGTAGCCTCTGCTCACCACAGATGGACAAAGTTCCACACAGCAGTGAAGACCTAGCACAGTCAAAACTAAATGAGTAAATAAAGAAATAACCTTTTTCAAAAAGGGTTGAAATAGCTTAGATGAAAAAGTGACATTACAGGTAAATACAAATGGAAAAAATATAGTTGTCCCAAGTGATGAACCTGAGCCTAATTGATTCCTATCTGTAAAGAAGGAAAAAGACAATCTCAAGATTAATACATAAAGCTGTTTTTAATAGAGAAAAACCCATCATGCAATAGGACAGCTTTGACTTAGCAAAAACAATTATGGAACCTAAAATTCTTTCCTAAAATTCTTTAAATTTGTCTTTTGCTTGCTTATAAACTCTTTGCCAACAGTTTCGATATCTCAAATGGTACAGTTCTCTGTAATTTTACAAGCTCTTGCCTACTTGTCATATTAACTTATTAAATGTTTTAGAGAGAAAATTAGAAATGGTCTTGTCCAAGGTCATGCCCTGAGCCGGAGCAGAGCTCAGATCTCAAGAGTCCTTGACTGTGCTCACTCTGCCGTATCAAGGGTCAAAAACTCCAATGCTTAAAGAAGTCAGACAGATAGCATAAATGAACAAACAGACCAGGCAAAGAGATATTTTTTACTTCTCCAGAGCAGTTTCTCTTTTCAGCTTACAGTCCTCTTGGGCTGAATTCCAGTTTCCCTCCTTTGACTGAGAGATGGGCATAGAGAAATAAATCTCTGTTCCGAGTAAAGCATTAGTGCCAGCATGATGATGAATTGAGTGGCGGCACCTCTCACAAAGTGGAGGGTGCAGGCCTGTCTGAGGGGGTCAGTCCCCACTCAGCTCCAGCTGACTCTCACCAGGGGGAATCTGGGTGACCCAGTGTTTCATATTCACCGCTTCTTCAAGAGAAACCAAAATCTGGACTGAAAGCGACATCTCTCAGTTTTAAAACATTGGCTCATTTTTAAAAACATTATATATCCCAAATAAAGTACATCTGTGGGCCAGATGCCACCTCATACTACACATGTGTGATCTCTGTTTTCTATTGTATTGCATTTCTCTTTTTCCTATATTCCACCTTTATAAGGAAATGCAAAAGAGAAACAAAAATTCTACTTGCGTATTGTAAGATGGCCTTTTTCCTCTTGATCCTGACCTGAAAGCCATCCTGAAGATGTGACTCCACCCAGCCAGTGTAAGCTTCCTACCTCTCCAAATAGTTCGTAGTCTTTTCTGCCTACTCCTACAGCTGCCAGCTCTCAGAGTTGAAATCTGAGAAGATGGAAGAAACAAGAAAAGACTCATAGAGTTAGGGTAGTTCTGTCTATATATCTCTATGGCAACCACTTGGCAAATATAGTTATTGTGGTAATACTGGTTATTTCATTGGGAAACAAATATCCACTAATGGGACTCTGTGATCTTCTATACTGTGCTAAATGCTAGAGAATAGAACATATGTCAAAAGATCAACCCTTGGAACAGGCACTCCAGACTTTTGAAACGAGTTCTCAGTTATTTGACAAATTGGCTCCTTGTTTATTAATCAGGGTGGACCTTTACCATCAGATGCTATGGAAAAACGAACCGCAGCTGACCTTTTAAATCCTGTTCTTCCAGCCATTTTTACTGTTTGGGTGGTACCTCCTTCTTTTTAATAATAGGTGTTATGATCTGAAAACCATCTCTATATCACTCACCACAGCCTTCCCTACAAAGCTAATTTTACTATCCACATTCTAGAGGTCCAAGAGAAGAGGCTCTATGAGGTCAAGTAACTTAGATAGCAGAGGATGTAAGTATAGACCATGAGTTTGAACCTAAGCCTTTTCCCAAGGCCCATGTTTCAGCTGCTGTTTTAAAATATAGATTTTATTATTATTTAGGTATGATGAAGCCCGCACTGCATGCGTGAGCATGCTCAATCACTTCAGTTGGTCTTTGTAACTATGTTGTAGCTGGCCAGTTTCCTCTGCTCATGGGATTCTCCATGCAAGAATCCTGGAGTGGGTTGCCATGCCCTCCTCCAGGAGATCTTCCCATCCCAGGGATCGAACCCGCATCTCTTATGTCCCCTGCAGGTGGATTCTTTACCACTAGTACCTCCTGGAAAGCCCCGGAAGCCCACAGATCAGGAGACAATTACCATTAAAAGGATAACTTGTTGTTCCCGGTTCTCAGAAACAGAGGGCTGGCCACACCATGCAGGGCCATACAGGAAGTCCTAGGGTTGTCCTGAGTTGTCTGGTTCCTGACTCTGGGGTGATTACAGCAGGAACATAGTGGCCCATAGAGGGGTTGGTGAGGAGGTGGGCTCTGGATCAGTTACTTTGCATACGAAAGACAATGCTCACAGGCCAGTGAGTCCTTCACTATCCCTGGGAATTGGCTAACTGTGGAAGGAACGTCTCTCCAGGGTTACCAGGGCCCCAGATCCCAAAGCATCATAAATACAGAAAATAAAAAGACGTGATTACAATGACCACATTTCCTTCACTTAGATCCAAAAGTCCAAAGCATCTTTTCACTCTGATTTTCAACGATTCAGTCACTAAGTTTGGTGGCTCAGACAGCAAACCGTCTGCCTGCAATGTGGGAGACCTGGGTTCGATCCCTGGATTGGGAAGATCACCTGGAGAAGGAAATGACAACCCACTCTAATACTCTTGCCTAGAAAATCCCATGGACAGAGGAACCTGATAGGCTACAGTCCATGGGGTTGCAAAGCAACATGACTAAGCAACTTCACTTTCTTTCGAGTTTGTTTTATTTCCTTCAAAATATATCTCATTCATCCATTCGAGATGCCAGGCATTCTTGTAGGCACTGAAGAATGGGAAATTACAAGGCTTTTGATTAAAAAGCACTCAGAGGGTAAGGTAAGAGATAGACATATAAACTAATAATTGAGAAGAGCTTGATTAACTTGATAAATGCTATAATAGAGCAAAGGCAGGGGATATGCATGCCTTGCATTCCCAACGTCAGCCTCTGAATCCTATCTGTGTTTCCTACCCTGTTGTGCCTACCCTGCTAGGTTAATTTTCCTTAACTTGTCATTATTTTGCTTCACGAATCAAAATGATTTCCTACAGCCTATAATTCAGTAAAACTATAGTCACTTATCTGACTTTTAAGAACCACTGGCGGTCCACACCCTCCTCATGTCCCCGTATTTTTACCACTTCATTTATTCTCTAATTTAGTATACAGTTACTCTCTGACCATGTGTGCCCCACACAAACAGACACAAATATAAAGGGTGGTAAGTGTTCCCAAGAAGCACATGGTATTCTGCGAGCATGTGGTCCATTATGGTTCACATGCCCCACGTTTATTCACTGGATACTTACTGAGCATCTACAATTGCCAGTCTCAAGGCTAGACCAGTCTCCTGCTGTCTGTACCAGATTTGTCTTTCCAACTTCCTATCTCTGCTCATCACAGCCTACTTTCTGGCATCCCTTGCCTGCAACCCTTTATTCCTCCACACTGCTTGTTCTTTACTTCTTGCCTTTTGTACTACGCATTATATGTGTTTCTTTTTTCCACTCTATCCCAGAACCTCGTCATAGTACCTGGTGAGGTAGGCACTTGGCAAATACCAAATAACTGCATTCGTGCACGTGGTTCACATGCTCAGTTCTGTGCTTCCTCTGAGAAGCTCACCTAAATCCCCTTTCTCTGACCTCCTAAAGCACTTCCCATAGAAATTAGCATCAAATCAAGTAATGGCTTTAATTATCCATTATTGATGCCAGTGGATTCATTGTGATGTTCCTGCTGCTGCTGCTGCTAAGTCGTTTCAGTCATGTCCGACTCTGTGTGACCCTGTAGACAGCAGCCCACCAGGCTCCCCTGTCCCTGGGATTCTCCAGGCAAGAACACTGGACTGGGCCGCCATCTCCTTCTCCAATGCATGAAAGTGAAAAGTGAAAGTGAAGTCGCTCAGTCGTGTCCGACTCTTCGAGACCCCATGGATTGCAGCCTACCAGGCTCCTCCGTCCTCGGAATTTTCCAGGCAAGAGTACTGGAGTGGGGTGCCATTGAATGTTCCTATTAGATGCAAGCTCTTTAAGACTCAGATTATGCCTCATTACAGTAACTGAAAATTGAACCTTCAGAAAGTAAACATTCAGAACCTGAATGACTTTCTTTCCATTGAAATGACCAATTGCTTTGGTGTTATTTTAAAACATTTTTGCAGCTCTACACAAAAGAAATTTAACACCTTATACCTAAAAGTTCAGGAGACAATGTGACATAGTGCTGAAGACCGGAGACTTTGAATAGAGACCTAGGTTTGAAACCTCAGAGAAGGCGATGGCACCCCACTCCAGTACTCTTGCCTCGAGAGTCCCATGGGCGGAGGAGCCTGGTGGGCTGCAGTCCATGGGGTCGCGAAGAGTCGGACACAACTGAGCGACTTTCACTTTTCACTTTCATGTGTTGGAGAAGGAAATGGCAACCCACTCCAGTATTCTTGCCTGGAGAATCCCAGGGACAGGGGAGCCTGGTAGGCTGCCATCTATGAGGTCACACAGAGTCGGACATGACTGAAGCAACTTAGCAGCAGCAGCAGCAGGTTTGAAACCTAAATCTGCCACTTATTCCCTATGACCCTAGGCAAGTTACTTATCTCTTCTAGTTTTTTCACCTCCATGGTGAATAATAGTATCTTCTTCACAGAAGTGTTGTAAGGATAAATGAGATAATGTATGTAAAATGCTTAGCTTAGTATTGGTATATAGTAAATGAGTCAATAAATTTTAGGTGATATCATTTATACTGTTGTTGGCATTATGCTAAGCACACTCTGTGTCCTAGAAACCCTGTTTTAAAAGGATGCTAGGATGGGGAAAGGGGGAGAGGAGCTTACTGAGGCTCAGAGCAGTAAAATAATTTGCACAAAGTCACACAGCTAGATCCTATCAGAGCCAGAACCCCAGACCCCGCCTAGGCAACTCCAGAATAAAGCTGCTTTCTCTTTACACAGTCCTGACTCTCCGGAGGCATGCTCACAGAGACTATCTCTATGAGGCCACAGTAACTGGTCTGTTAATAGTTTGAATGAAAATAAATAGGTCAGAATGGTTGTTTTGGAGACTCATGTAAACACTGAGAAAATACACAGATTAGGTTCAGGAACTCAAGCCGGGTGTTGGGTGTGTTTTAGCAAGCGAAGTCACAGCATGGGGAAGCACATCCCTTCCTGATACTTAGTACATATTATTTTGTTTAGAGCCACCAAGTGGATTAAGGAATAAATCCTAGGCATGGAGTTTCAAATGAGAAGACCGTTGTCCACAAAGCTCAGACATTTCTGTCCTTGGAAAGCTCTGCACCACTTTCCCACAGGATAACTTCTCAGTCAGGAGAGGTTCTCTTGACAGCTCTGGGGCAACTCTTTGGTGCTTTTTTAAATTCGGACTCCCTCCTCACAGTCTCTTTCACTCAGCTTTTCCATTAGTAAGATGCAGAGAGTAATTCAAGGTCTGGCATTGCCCTGGGGTGATAGCATGGGGTAACAGGAGGAGGGGGAGATAATGTAACCCAGAGGTCAGTGTTTTTAATACCCAGGTCCCCCTCCCCAATCCCAAACACTTACCCTGAGTTACTTGAGTTATACCTCCTTCTCACACCTCTGTCAAACCTCACTCCTTGATCTGACACTACCTGCTGCTACCAGTTCAGCCGTGGGAGTTTCATTTCCTACTGTTCTTCTCTTTAAACTTCTTTGTTTTATAAATCCAAGAAGCCAGCAGTTAGTTAAACAAAGCTAGATTTCTGAAAGAGCTGAGACACTCTTGCTGAGTTAGCTTTTTAGCATTCTTGGCTCCTCTGAAGACAAGGAATTGAAAGAAACAGACATTGTAATATATCTTCTTCTGGCTTAAACATAAGCTAGAGAAGCTATAAAACTGACCCCTCTCTCCTGTTTTTCAGATAGACCACATGGTGCAGGGCCATGCTGCCTTCCCTGAACTACAAGCCAAGGCCGCAGCCAGGTAATGGCTCTCTCTGTTCCCTGCAACTTTCCACGCCCATCTGCACTGATGGCGCTGACTGTGAGCAATGAAAATGCCTGGCAGTTCTTGGTTATAAGACAGTCATCTGGATGATTCAGAACATACATGTATTCATTCTCAAAACAGCCTACAGTAACTCACAAAGAATCTAGAGATCCCCATAGAATATTCTAGTGACCATGGTTGAGATGCTCTGATGTAGAAGAGGGTGCACGGATTTTGGAGTCAGAACTTCTTGGATTCCAATACAGTTTTTCTGCTTATTAACTGTGTGACCTTGGGTAAGTTATTCAATTTTTCTAAGTCTGTCTTTTCATCTGTGAAATAGGATAGTAACCGATAGGAGTGGTTTCTAGAATATATTGTTAAGGGAAGAAAGCAGAGTATAAAGGAGTTTTGCAGTATACTTTTTTTTATGTAGAAACAAGGTGATATAAGAAAATATATGTGTATCTAGTCATTTATGCAAAAGAAGTATAGGAAAGTTAAATCAGAAATGAATGAAGTTAGTAACTATAGGGGCATGTGGGTAGGAACACGATGGAAGTAGTGGGGGGATGGGAACAGGGTGGTAGGAGGGAGGAGCACTCCTCTGAGTGTGCCTTCCGATACAACTCTGACTCTTAGAATCAGGATGACACTCATGCCCCTCTGAAAATAAATAATAGGGGGATGGGTGGGTGGATACTTGGATAGATGTGTGTGATGGGGGTGAAATGCAAACAGTAAAAAAAAAAAAAGGAAGCTATTGTATTAATAATAACATGATCACACTAACAGATTTGAGAAAGAAAAAAACCTAAGTAACTCTGAGAAAGAATATTTTGAGAGTATGCTGTATGGCTAAAGATAGAAATAACTACATAAATAATATATCGTTATTAATGAGTTTGTCTTTTTATAGTATCAGTCAGCTATTCTGAAAATCCTTTATGTGTATACTATAGTTGAGCAGAAAAATAGATTTTTTTTTTTGCAGATGGTGAGAGCCAGGTTTCCCACAGACAAGAAAAGAAGGTTAGAATGAACAGTATAGTAATGGATGGAAATCAGAGGTATCAGTATCAACTTGTGGCTTTTTAGTTTACATATTGCTGGATCTCAGTAGAAATAAATATAGATACATATATTCATGTGTGAGTGGGTGTGACATATTTATATGTTCTCTAGCGATCTCTGCTGAGATGGCTTAGAAGTAATGACACCTTCATAGCAATGTGTACACCTAGCACCCATGGTTGCCAAAAAGGAAAGTTGGGAAAGGACTCAACTAGGAGTTTGGGATTAATAGGTACAAACTAATATATATATATATATATATAAACAAGATCCTACTCATAGCGCAAGGAACTGCATTCAATATCCTGTAATAAGCCATAATGGAAAGGAATATGTGTATATGTGTAACTGAATCACTGTGCTGTATGCCTAAAACTAACACAACTTTGTAAATCAACTGTAGTTCAAGTAAATAAATAAAATCAGTGAGTGAGAGTCTGATACAAAGCAGGGTATTCAAACAGGGGCTCTGTAACAGCCTAGAGGGGTAGAATGGGGAAAGAGATGGGAGGGACATTGAAAAGGAAGGAGATATATGTATACCTATGGCTGATTCACATTGAGATTTGACAGAAAACAACAAAAGTCTGTAAAGCCTTCAATAAAAAAATAAATAAAAATTTTTTAAAAGCAGGGTATTTACATAGTCCCATAGTATTTCACTGTTAAGATACTTATTAAAATAAAAGAAAAATAGTGAAGAAATCTTAACTTCACAGTGGAGAAATTTGGCAGGCAATACCTTATCCAAGTGATCAAGACTAACAGTACTGGCGATAAGACATCAGCATCATGGACCTCATTTTATGATGCACTGAGAAAAATACAACATCATTTTTGTAATGTTTAACTGAAAATGCATCACTTCAGTGTAAACATGAGGAAACATTATGCAAACCGAAACTGAGGGACATTCTACAAAATTATTAGCAAACATGCCTCAAAGATTACAAAATTTAAGGAATTACTAGAGAACTGTCCCAGATTCGAAGAGACTGAGATGCTACTGCATCTGGAAACAATATATGATCATGGGTTGGTTTTGATCTTAGCCAGAAAAAGGCCATTAATAGGGGAAAACTGTCAACATTCAAATAAGTATAGAGATTAGTAATACTATAGTATTTGTGTTAATTTCTTAGATGATGAGTATAAGAGAAGTCTGCATACTGTTTTTGCAATTTTTCTGTAAATCTAAAATTATTTTTTAAAAAAGCTTGAAGAATAATTATCAAATTAATTTCATGATATTAATGCTAGTTGTTGGGCTTTTTAACAAAAGTAAAGTATTTTATAATATTATCAGAGAAGTTCCATCAGTGTAGCTAGTACCTGGCGAAAGGGAGAAAGTCTAAGGTGAAGGTTATTATCATAGATTCTGGAGCCAAATTGCCTGTCTCAGCTTCAGCCTTTAGTAGCTTGTCACCCTCACAACTTATTTAACCTCATTGTGCCTTCATGCTTCACTCTACAGGAAAATAATAGTAAGGACCTCATTAGGTTGTTGAGAAAATTAAATGGATTTGAATAGTGTCTGGGATACAATGGAAGTTGCTGAGCTGTAATAGGTATTCAGTAAATGATAGAGATAGTGATAAAAGGTGTTGCAGTCACTTGTATTAGACATTTCCTTTCCACCAAGGGACATGCAGTCATGGCAAGGCACACCTGCACAGGGCAGAAGGAAGTGCATACTGACTAGAATATAAACACTGTGTTATCAGGGTATAGAGGGGTTTGACCCCGACCAAGAGTCTCAGAAAGGCTTCATATGTTTTTCCCTTCTAGGAGTCTCTAGTACAAGGTCATTTCCATTGTACTCGAGGGATCACACCACTTAACCAATACTTAGCATTTTAGTTGGCTTAGAGACCACATAACCTAGAGGAGGGATGCCTAACCTCAGAGCATCAGTGAACCGCTAATTGTGTGCCGAGTTTTGTTGATTACATATTTATGTGTATATTTCTGGAAAGAGAAGCCATAGCTTTTTATCAGATACTCAAGGAGATCCAGCATTTATAAACCTTTAACCCAGAGAAAAGAGCGCAGATACAGAGTTCCAAGATCTGGATTCAAATCCCAGCTCTCACATGCATTGTTGTGTGAACCTTAGTTTCCTTAACTGACATGGGATAGTAGACAGGAGAGAGCCAGCTGTGGGTAGCTCCAAGAATTTGAGTATTTGGAAAGCCTTCACAGACTATACAGTGACAATGACAACCACCGCTACCACAACCTCTACTGCTATTACAAATGATCATAAAAGAGGAGGATTTCTTTGGAGGGGATTGTTCTCGGGTTAAGCAGCAGATGTCCCTCATCCATCACCTGCCTGCCTTCTCAGGGAGTAGCAAGACCACTGGACTGGGAATCAGAGGTCTTGGCTTCTTGTACCGATTCTGCCATAAATCTCTTGATGACTCAATTTCCTCACCCATAAAATTACAATAATACCACCCTGCTTAACTAGTTTTCCAAGTATTATGAGGATGAAAGTAGACCATGGAAACGCCAGTCTCTGAAGACCTTAAAGCTCAACACAAACCTAAGGGATAGTTTAGACTTTGCCATGAAATACTCAAAATTTCCAGAACTTTCTTCTGTAGCTGAACCTCATGTAAGTAGTTTTGACTGAAAATAGGAAGAAAGAATTTATGGCTTAGCATGCAAACTCAGAGAAACCACAGCATAGGGTGGTCCAGAAGCATTAATTTATGGAATTCACTGTTAAAGTCAGGCTAGGTTTAAATCCCACATCTCTTCACGTGCCAACTGACTTCAACCCCCTTTCCAACTGCCTCTCTGTATTTTTCCTTCTCTTTAGAGCTAAGTTGCCCCAAACCATTGCATGTACTCCTCGTCAGTTTCCTCACTCCTCCCTTGCCCACTTGAGTTTGAATTCTGTCATTATCAGCCCCTGAAACATTTAATATTCCAGTTTTCAGCAAACACAGGATGCCTTCCAGTCCCTTTCCTTGAGCTCCCAGCTGCATGCAGCACCAATGATCACTCCTCTCTTTCCAATACTCTCTTCCCTTGATTGTCTAGAACATCGTCTTCACCCAGTTTTGCTTCTGTATGTCTGACTTTTTCTTAATCTCCTTTTCAAGCTCATGATCTGCTTCTTGATCACTGACATCAGAGTTCATCACTGCTACATTCTTGGAGCTATTCTCTCTTTGTGGTCTTTTTCCATAACCCCATCTACATCCTTGGTTTCATTTAATTCTATATTTTATCTCCAGCTCATATATTTAGTAGGCATTCAGTGTTGATTCTCTTCCCTTCTAGTTTCCTTATGTTATCTTGCAAAAGAAAATGTGTCTCTATTTATCAGATGTATAAATAGACTGTTTCAGGACTATAGCACTCACTATACTTCAGATCTTAGAACCAAATAAGAATAGTTGTTATTATGTGAAGTTGGTTATTTGGAAGGGACAACAAATCCCTTGGAATGAAAAGCTGTATGCCTCTTTTGGTGTGACTTGGGGCTCTCTGAAAACAGCAATGCAGGTCACCCCTATCTCAGAGCTTAGCATCAGCAAATCCTATTTGAAACCATAGAGACAAATGTTGATAAACAGACTTAGTATTTCATGCTCTCCATGTACTGTACTCCTAGAGTTCATCCTGCAGAGGACTGTTTTATGAGCTTATGAAGTGAGTAAACAGTAACTAGATGTACCGAAGCATGTAAATAACAACCAGAGTCTCTTTCTATGTGGGGCCAAATATCCAAATATTTCACTGCTTTGCCGGAGATCACCTTCCATTGATTATAACTTCAGCTCTTTTCCTCTAGACTGCCTATTATTTTCTTACTTCTCTTAAAGACTCTTTACCAGTGTTTCAGAATGAGGTTATGGTGATGGCTGGATTTGGTGGGAAGATAATAATCCACAAGTACTGGATTCAAGGTTGGCAGCAGAGCCAAGGTTAAAATTTGGGTCCTCTGACTGTCTGCTAAGTGTCTTATGAACACTTATGGTATAACAGTGAACAAAGAAATAAATATGTCCCTGTTTTCATGGAAATTATGGTCATGCACATACATATACACATATGTATCTGCAGAGAGAGAAAGAGAACACAGACTCCAGGAATTGATCTGCATTCTAAAGAAAAAATAGAGATGAGTAAGGAGACATAGAGTGAGAGTGTTGAGGTGATGGATGGGAGCTATTTCAGGTGGGGGAGCCATCCTTCATTAGGTTGTACTCAAAGAGGACTCTGAATAAAGAGAGGGAACAAGCCATGATTATGCAAAGAAGATCCGTTTGGATGAAAGGAACAGCAAGTCCCATGGCCTGGAGGCAGAAGCCAGCTTGGCAAACTCAGTAGATAGACATTGTAAAGGTCGCTATGGCTGGACCAAAGTGGAAGAGAATGGGGGACAGATGAGAGCTGAAATTTAGCCAAGGGCCACACCATGTGGGTCATTGTAGAAAGCTATGAGACCACCGGACTTTATTAAAGACTTTTGTTTAAAAGGATGACTTTGGGTGCTCTATAGAGAATAAACTAGACCGTTGGTGGGAAGAGGGGTCAGTGGAATCCAGGGATCCTGACCTCAGCAGGCTGATAATCTCCTGGGGGAGGAGGACTGGAGACAGAGAAGCCCAGCCCCATTCTGAGCTACGTTTGCAGCTCTCACTGCAGGCAGTGGTGTGACTTCGTTCACCTCCAGTCTCTCAGAGGTGCAAGGTTCTGCTCATTCTCATCCTCTTGCTCAATCGGTGTTTCTTTTATCCCACCTCCCCTGGAGTTTTTTGTTATTCCTTTGAGGACAATCAATTTTTTTTTTAATCTGATTTCTTCTTCAAACCGCTTTTGTTTCTGTGATTTCCATAATCCCACTGAGGATCACTTTTAAAATGTACTGGTCCCCCATATGCCAAATCTCAGGGTATATCTAAATCTTTCCATTGAAATCTGTATAAATTCCCCCTGGAGAAAGAAAGGCCAAGGACATTTTTTAAGAATTTGCAATGTACCTAACCCTGTGCTTAGTGATAATTTTATATATATAATATATAGATAGATTTTATATATACAGAATCTCATTTAATTCTAGATGAGGAAATGAGTACTACAGGGACTCCACTTGTAAGCACTGTCCTCACTGTCCGTTCTTGAGTTTCCTTGGCCTGTATGGATTCTTCAACCTTGGTCCCTCGTTCCAACAACTGGGACCATCAGTCTATCAACAAGTGTTTCCTTAGGCTCCCCTGAGCTCTGGCAATCACAGAGCCAGGGTGATGATATTAACACCTTTTATCCCCTAGGATGTGCCAGGATAATCAGTAAATTCTTGATGTCTCTTGGATGAGAAATGTTTTTTTAAATAGACATAAGCTGGATATTACAATGCCTTTCTTTGGCTTCTGTTCTTCAGGCAAGTATAAGAAACTGCTCTTTAAGGTGCTAAGAAGACTGAGGGCTATGCTGACTTAGGAAATCAGTTCTTTATTTTCTGCCTCTCAGCAGATTCACTGCAGCCCAACATAGCGCCTGGCACATGAGTGGAAGCAGGGGGGTGGATGTCATAGGATGATTATTCCTTTTCTCTGCCCTCTTCTGTGGGATACATCCATACTCCTGGAAGGCTGTATCCATGTGACTACAGAAATCTACTCTTCGGCAGCCCTGTGCTACAATGAGATGGAGAGCTTAAAAAATAACCTCTAATATTCCATGTGGGATCAATATTTATTCACTCTACACTGGTGGTTCAGAGGTTAAAGCGTCTGCCTCCAATGCGGGAGACCCGGGTTCGATCCCTGGATCGGGAAGATCCCCTGGAGAAGGAAATGGCAATCCACTCCAGTATTCTTGCCTGGAGAATCCCATGGATGGAGAAGCCTAGTAGGTTACAGTCCACGGGGTCGCAAAGAGTCGGACACGACTGAGCGACTTCACCTTCACCTTCACCTTCACCTACACTTCAGTAACCGTGTTGAACACCTGAGGGATGAGTAAGATGTGACTGTTTCCCAGGAGTTAGTTCAGATTCCAGAGATGGATACAGATAACATTGAGACAGTTATCATATAGTGTCAGAAGGACCATTCATTTGATTTATACTCTTGAGTGGTACTGTGTGCCAAGTTCTCTGCTAAATTCTGAATGTATACTGGTGATGGTCTGCCTTCATGAAGCTTAAAGTCTACAGGAGGCCACAGGCAGTTAATAAGTAAACAAACCCATGAATAAATATATGGTGACCAAGCCTGATATGAAAAAAACTCACAGAGGACAGTCAGAATATCAGGGGAACCCCATTTAGATGAGGTGGTCAGGGAAACCCTAGCTGATGGAAACACAGTTAAGACAATAAGGATAAAAATGAGATAACCATGTGAAGAACAGAGGAAAAAACACCAAAGGTTACCAAATGGGAAAGGGGGGGGTAAGGAGGGATATATAAGGAGTTTGAGATACCAGATACAAGCTACTATATATAAAATAGATAAACAATAAGGTTCTACTGTGTAGCAGAGGGAACTATATTCTATACCTTATAATAAACTATAGAGAAAATAATCTGAAAAAGAATATATATATATATAATACCCATACACATATGTGTGTGTATATATGCATATATGTGTATGTATGTTTGTCTATGTGTGTGTGTGTGTGTATGTGTGCTCAGTCCCTTCAGTCATGTCTGTCTCTGTGTTACCCTATGGACTGTAGCCTGCCAGGCTCCTCTGTCCGTGGGATTTCCTAGCCCAGAATACTGGAGTGGGTTGCCATGCCCTCCTCCAAGGGATCTTCCCAACCCAGGGATCGAACCTGCATCTCCTGTGTCTCCTGCATTGCAGGTGGATTCTCTACCTGCTGAGCCACCGGGGAAGCCCAAGTTATTTATATATAAACTGAATCACTTTGCTGTATACCAAGAGCTAACACAGCACTGTAAACCAACTATACTTCAATTAAAAATAAAAAGAGTCTTGAACAATGATTACCATAGGCAGGTAAAAGAGGCAAGGAAGAGAATTCTAGGAGAGAAGGAGAACAGGCAGACATTCAGAGGTTAAGACCTGCAGACTTTGAAAAATCCAAAGTAGTTTAGTGTCACTGGAGCATGATGTGTGCATGGGTGAGGAGGGAGGAGGAATGGAAAACATGTCTGTAGTATGGAACAGTGTGACAAGGACTAAATAAGGAAGACCATCTATGTCAAACAAGGAAGCTTATGCTTTAATCTTGAGGGCAATGGGAAGGAGCCACTGAAAGTTTTAGGTAGGTATGGAGTCATAATCAGAGTTGCATTTTCAGTGAACCACCCAGGAAGGAGTGCAGAAAACCCAGTTGGAGAGGGCAAAATTTCCACAGGGGGGATAAGCTGAGGCCAAAGCTCTAATCTGGGCGTTTAAGGAGGCATGCATAAAGAGTGGCAGTTGCACAAGAGAAAAGTATGCTGGCTAGAGGAATATTTAAAATAATAAATTGACAGGTTCTGGTGAAAACTTAAATTTGGAAACTGAGGGAAAAAGAGAAGTCAAATATGATACCCACTCTGATTCTTCCCCTAAAATGATTGAGCAACCACTGAAGTGAGCTTGTTGTTGTTTAGTTGCTAAGTCTTGTCCAGCTCTTTTGTGACCCCATGGACTGTAGCCACCAGGCTCCTCTGTCCATGGGATTTCCCAGGCAAGAATACTGGAGTTGGTTGCCATTTCCTTCTCCAGGGGATCTTCCTTGCCTAGGGATCAAACTCATGTCTCCTATGTTGCAGGCAGATTCTTTACCACTGAGCCACCAGGGAAGTTAGTTGAGCTTGGCTTTAGTCAAACCAAGGAGCATGGAAGGAAGATTGAGTATGTCAGAAAAGACCATGTGTGTCCTAATAGATATCTTTAGTTGAGGTCCCTTTGGGCTTCCAGGGGAAAGCATTTGATGGGTGCTTGAATATTTGACATGGAACTCATCACAGAGAAAGAAGCTGGAAATAAGGGCAGACTACCTTTTGCAGTGGGTCAAGAAGTAGGAAACTAGAAAGAGTGTGGAAGCTTCTTTTCCAAGACTTTCTCTTTCTCCTAGAAAGGGCATTTCTCCTAGAAATTCCTCAGTTACACCATGTGTTCTGATTTGGGATTTGAAAGGGTGGTAACCATACTTTAGGGCAGCCTGTGAATCCAAAGAATTAAATGATTTATGGAGAAGGAAAGGAGAGATTCCAGGGGTCCTGTCTGCATTGAAGATTATGAGCCATAAAGTCTGAAAAAAAAAATCTTCCCTGACTCTTATATTTAAAAAAAACTAGAAATGAATGTCCTGTGATAGAAGCAAGAGGGAACTATTTATCGATCGTCTGTCATTTTGTAGTACTCAGGACTCCATATCTAATCTTCAGAGCAGCCTATAAGGTAAAAGTATTGGCCCTGATGGCAAAAGAGTAAACCGGGCTTGGAGAGGTTTAGTGTGTCTGGTCAGCCACCTGGCACACAGTGAAGTCGCTTTGTGATTGTTGAAACTGTATTTTCTTCATATGCACCAAGACTAGGAGAGCAAGGATTTCTCTCTGTAAGAGAGGATATATGAGCCTGGAATATTCATGAGAAAGAGGGAGACAGATCCAGTAAGAACAGTTAATATATGATTCCCAAGCTGAAAGAGGGCAGACCGCCATTTGGGAAAGAATTGATAAAACATACAAACTGAAACAAAGTCAGAACCAAAAAAGGCACCAGGCAAGGTTAAAATTATGTGAATAATGATGTGCATTTGTTATTTTAATGTTTTCCAAGTGCATTTCATTTTGAATGATATACTCAGATAGCACACATGGTAAGGGATAATTGAAAAAATGTGCAGGAGAATGGCTGCATTCAAAGAATAAACATACAGCTGCGAGGAGGTTAGGAGTCAAAGGGGTAAGCATATGCCCCATCCCCCAGGGATCTCATTAGTGCATGAGTGACCATATATGTAGAGGCTAAATGAATCTCACTGTTTGCAAAGACCCACAGTAAATGAGACAATGACGAATCAATAGTAATTAGGCCAATAGATTCTTATTGACCCAGATGTCTGAAACCAAATTCCCTGCTCTGAGATTCCTTGAGAGACAAAAGATTTATAGACATGTGCTTTTTTTTTTTTTTTAAATCCCTTTACTCTAAGTGCAGTGATGTTTTTCTGAAGCTAGAATGAATGCAGACTCTTGCCTTCTAGGTGGAAAGGATGTTCTTATGGCCATTGTTGCCCGGGTGATTCTGTTGGACCAGGAGCAGAGAAGCTGGGAAATGTAAAAGCAGGGTACAGTCGGATTCTCCCCAGATGTGTGGTTCTGGCCTTGTCATCTATGAAGACCTCAGAGGACCTTGCCTGGCACTATCATGCGTGCACTGTGCTCCGTCACTTTAGTCATGTCCGACTGTACAGACTGTTGCAAACCTGTAGATTGTAGCCCGCCAGGCTCCTCTGTCCATGGGATTCTCCAAACAAGAATAATGGAGTGGATTGCCATGCCCTTTTCCAGGGGCTCTTCCCAACCCAGGGGTCAAGACCGAGTCTGCTGCAACTCCTATACAGCAGGAAGTTTCTTTACCCCTGAGCCACCAGGGAAGCCCAACAGTATCATAGGATCATTCTAAAACAGAGCTTAAACTTGGGGCTTTGACAAATCATTCCTGGCCAGAGATACAGAAAGCACATGGCTTCAGAATCACAGAGAGGGTTTAAGTTTGAACTTGGTCACATGTCTTCACTCCTTACACATTCCCTCTATAAGCGGTGTTACTGGTACCTGGCTCACTGGGTTGTGGTTGAAGGCCAGAGGAAGAAGGAGCAGCAGTTACTGTTGTTGTGGTTAGTAAGCCTTTTCCCAACAAGATCTTCATTTTCTGATGTAGGTTGAAAGATTTTTCCAGACGGGAATGAGATGTCAGGTCAAGGACCAAAGAGAGTGCCTAAGGAGGACTGCCTGCCCCTCCACCCAGCACACATCTCACACACACACACACACACACACAATCACATACATTCTCACACACACATGCAAGTACTTACATAGATTAGTTTTGTTTTTCTATATTTTCTATCTTGGAGTTCTACGTAAAATTTATATACTGTAAGAGTTTGAAAAACACCACTTGTTTGTTTGTTTCTTTATACCTAGTGTAAAAATATTCAGGAATTTCATAGGATCCAGAAAGACATTCAGTTTCACAAAACTAGCGCTAGGAATCGCTGAGCTGTACTCCTAAAGCATTTTAAATGTAAATAATAAATCTGTTAGGTATCTTATGTATCAACATCCCTTGGTCATTGATCTCTTATACTTTTTTTACTTGCCATTATTCAAGCTGTGTTTTTATACTTTAAAGCTGTGGTTCCAAGGGCAACAGTGGGTGGTAGCATGGGATACTAGTCCACTTTCTTCTAGAATTGTCAGTTCAAGAGAAGCAAGCACCTTTAAAGAGAGGAAGGCTAGCCAACTTTAATCTTTGTGTCATGCAATGAGATTTCACCCAGTAAGGTGAAATTTCCCACTCATTATATGTATGGGAAACTGAGGTTCAGAGAGGTTAAGTCACTGGCTTATGTCACCCAGTGAGAACAGGTAGAACCAGGATCTCTGTCCAGCATGGTCTTGGATACAGATCTTGGTTCTGCCTGCCCTAAGCCCATCCTCCCAAGCCCAACCTCTCTGGCTCTCTCTCAAGTAAATAGACTGAGACAATGAGAAAGGTCATCTCTTTCATTCTACATATGAAGAAACTAAGGCTTAAAAAGAACAAGGACTAATGCATTGTCATTAGGTAGGTTTGGGTTGGAAATCAAGTCTCCCAGCTGTTGATCCCAACTGCATCCAGCCCATCCTATCACTGCTTTCAGCAAACTCCCATCCTGAGAGTTTGGGAACTTACATTTGTCTCCATATGTCAAATTAGTATTACAATTAGTAATACTGATTTTTAAAAATCCTTTACATGTGTACAGCACTATACAGTTTACAAAATCGTGTATCTTCACCTACAGAGGCTCCTTTGATCTTCACAATAATCCTATGAGGTCAGTTGGGCAGGAATTATAATGGCTTTTTTTACAGATGCAAAAAGAGTGGTTCAGAAAGTTTGAGTAACTTTTTCATGGTTACATACCTACTATGGAGAAAAGCCATTCTTGGATCTGGTCTTCCAAGTCCAGACCTTTCCACCTTCCACCAGGACAGGCTTCTTGTCCTTAGTGAGAGCAAAATGTGATCCAAGAGTGAGGTTTGCTGATTTCTGTAAGTTGGGGGTAGTTTCTTTGCTGAAGCTTTTGGGATCCCACTTACTTTCTGGATCTGATGTGGGAGTACAAACAGTTTCTTTCTACAGAGCAGTTTGCTCCCTGACCCTACCCCCCCTTTTAAAAACAACATCCTCTTCTCTTCCAGACGCCAGAGTGTATATGCATATTTGAACAGTCACCTGGATCTGATTAAGAAGGCTCAGCCCGTGGGTTTCCTCACTGTTGATTTACATGTTTGGCCAGATTTCCATGGCAACCGGTCTCCCTTAGCAGATCTGACACTAAAGGGCATGGTAAGTAACAGTCAGTTCTTGCACGAAGGTGAAGGTGGGCCAAAGGGCTCCAGAGTTGGAAGAAGCAAAGTTGAGGAGAAGGAAGAAAGAGGAAATATAAACAAAGCCAGCCAACAGCCCACTGGCTTCTTGCAGATGTACTGCTGTTGAGAAGGTTCTTGCAACTACACAGGACGATCTGCTGAAAGTTCTCATTGTTTCTGAGCCAACTTTGAGAGTGTTAAAAGCAGGATTTCTTGCTTATAGCTACTGCTGCTTCTTTGTCCCATGGAGCGAATAGAAGTCGTGAGCCCCTGCCTGTGCAATTTTTCTATTTACATCAGTTTGTGGAGTCATGTTTTCCATCTCCATCTCCAGGCTGCTGGGTAAATAAGTGGTAAATATTACCACCCATGGTCTAGCTTGCCACAGCCATACATCTGCCTAGGCTCTGAGTCAGGGGTGTTTAGAGTATAGGCTAATGTTATTAGAATTTCAGATAAACATTGGTAAAAGTAAAATAAAATTAATAACTTATGTTAGTGGGTAAATTCAGCTGTTAGTGACCTTTAGACTCACTTTAGGTTCAGAGGTTTGGGGCTAGAGGTGCCAGCATGACCTTGGTGGAAGTGCTCACAACCACCTAAGCTAAGGGATAATATCTCAATGGCCAAGCAAGATTGGGTGGCTAAGAGTAGCTTAGCACTAAGAATTGTGTTTGAGGAGGATCAAGCATGTGAAAACTAGGGAGAAAGAGATAAACTTCAGGTCCAAGAGTCAGGAGAGACCACAAACAGGAAAAGATGAATTCAGAATCCAGATGTCCCATTGAGAAGCAAAGTGTGAGGTGCATTAAGGCAGGGCTTTAGAATAGAAGCCCTAAGCAGTGCAAGCTTTATGCACCATGTGACAGCGGAGCAGGCCTGCTGGCTTGAGGAACTTCAAGACTTAGCAAGCTTTGGTTTTGTGGTTAATTCGATTAGGATTATTTTAAATACTTTTGTGTAGCCAACGGACAGACCCGGTCTTTACTTTCATTACCTATTTGACACAATCAACTTCTGTGTATAAAAGAGAGTCATGATAGAAAAGAAAATTGGACATAGGAAAACCAGTGTCTGTCTGGAGTGCGTGAAGCATGCCCATGCAAAAAAATAATGAACTTGGCCTCCTATTTGGCCCATGGAAACAGAAGAGGAATGTCCAGAGAGGTCCATGTGCCCTAGGCTACAGCTAGAAAGTCATACTTTCAGATGACTGACTTTCTGGGTACAAACAGAACTTAAGGGAAGGACACATTCTGTATGAGTACAAAAATCCATGTCTTAGAGACAAATATCTAAAGCAAAATATAGGAGACACTTAAAATGTTAAAGAAAGGTCTTCCCTAGCAGTTCAATGGTTAAGACTCCATGCTTCCACTGCAAGGGACCCAGGTTCAATCCCTGGTTGGGGGACTAAAATGCCACATGTCACATGATACAACCAAAAAGAAAAAGAAAAAGAAAAAAGAAATAGAATGAATGAAAAGCTGGAAACAAATAAAAATTAAAACTTTTTAAAAATGTTAAAGAAGTTAAGAAGGATGACTGGTTCATAAAATGACCCCCCCAGAAAAGCAGGGTTGTATCATAGAATGATCGTGGCTCTGAAGTCCAGGGCTTGGATCCAGAGTCCTTCCCTTGGGGTCCTTACCTTGAGACACCTGCTGTACCAGCTCCACCACCCAGCATGGCAAGTGCCGTGGCTTCCCAAGGGCTTTGACTGTTTCTTAAAACCAACCCCGACATCCAGAGACTTAAGAATTGCCATCATCAGGATTCCAATAAAGTTAGCTCAAACACAGAATGGGATTCCAAACAAGCCGATGAGTGCTTCAAAGAGCATCTGTATTAATTAGATTAAGTACAAAATAGGTATGTACTCACCAAAGGAGACGTCTTGCATGGGGACATATGCCCAACTGTATTAAAAAATCCTGCTATATTTTAAAATATATAATCTTTCTTTCTATTGAAGCAGTATATGAATACAGGTTTGCTTGTTGATGTATTTAATGTCTTGGCCATGCAGTGCGGCATGTGGTATTAGTTCCTGACCTGGAATTGAACCTGCACCCCCTATAGTAGAAGCACAGTCTCAACCACTGGACCGTGAGGGAGTCCCTGTATTTACTTCTTTAGAAGTTTTGTTGTTTTATAAACATACTTCATACATCACCTAATGTTTCTTAGCAGGGATTTCCCTTCACAGTTGCCCTTGGGTTGGCCTTACCTTTGAATAGCTATCATGCTATGAATTTATTTCACAAACTGGAAGGAAAAGATGACCTAGATAAGATACAAGAAAGGAAATTCTAGGCTAGAAATTTCTCCCCAAATCTCATTTTTTAAAAAATTTTATTTAATATTGGAGTATAGCTGATTTAAAAAGCTGTGTTGGTTTCAGGTGTACAACAAAGTGATTCAGTTATACATATACATATATCTATTCTTTTTCAGATTCTTTTTCCATATAGGTTACTTCAGAACATTAAGTAGAGTTCTCTGTGCTATACAGTAGGTCTTTGTTGATTATTTTATATATAGTAGTGTATATATGTTAATCCCAGACTCCTAATTCATCCCTCCTCAACACCTTTCCCCTTTGATAACCATAAGTTTGTTTTTGAAGCCTGTGAGTCTGTTTCTGTTTTACAAATAAATTCATTTGTATTATTTTTTTAGATTCCACATATAAGTAATGTCATTGATATTTGTCTTTCTCTGTCCAACTTATGTCACTTTTTTTAGCATGATAACCTCTAGGTCCATCCATGTTGCTGCAAATGACATGATTTCATTCTTTTGGATGACTGAGTAATATTCCATTTTATATATGTACCACATCTTCTTTGTCCCTTCAGCATCTGTCAGTGAACATTTAGGTTGCTTCCATGTCTTGGCTATTGTAAATAGTGCTGCAATGAATGTTGGGGTGCCTGTACCTTTTAAAATTATGGTTTTCTCCAAATATTTGCCCAGGAGTGAGACTGAAGTATCATATGGTAGTTCTGTTTTTAGTTTTCTTAAGAAACCTCCATACTGTTCTCCGTAGTGGCTGTACCAACTCACATTTCCACCAACAATGTAGTAGGGTTCCCTTTCCTCCACACCCTCTCTAGCATTTTTGTTTGTAGAGTTTTTGATTATGACCATTCTGACTGATGAGGTGATGACCCATTGCATTTTGATTTGCATTTCTCTAATAATCACGAAGAATCAGACATGACTTAGCAACTGAACAACAACAACAACAAATAATTAGTAGTGTTGAGCATCTTTTCATGTGCTTTTTGGTCATCTGTATGTCTTTGTAGGGTAATATCTATTTAGATGTTTTGCCCATTTTTGATTAGGTTGTTTGTTTTTTTAGATTGAGATGCATGAACTGCTTGTGTATTTTGGAGGTTAATCCCTTGTCAGTTACCTCATTTGCAAATATTTTCTCCAATTCTGTGGGCTGTCTTTTTGTTTTATTTATGGTTTCCTTTTCTGTGAAAAAGCTTCTAAGTTTAATTAGGTCCCATTGTTTATTTTTGTTTTAATTTTCATTAATCCTAAGAGATGGATCCAGAACGATGTTGCTGTTATTTATGTCAAAGAGTGTTCTGTTTTCTTCTAAGCATTTTATGGTATCTGGTCTTATATTTAAGTCTTTAGTCCATTTCAAGCTTATTTTTTGTATGGTATTGGAGAATGTTCTAATTTATTCTTTTACATATAGCTATCCAGTTTCCCCAGCACCACTTATTGAAGAGACTGTCTTCTCTCCATTGTATATTCTTTCCTCTTTTGTCATAGAATAATTGAACATAGATGTGTGGGTTTATTTCTGAGCTTTCCATCCTGTTCCATTGACCTATATTTCTGTTGGGCCAGTACCATACTGCTTTGATTACTGTAACTTTGTAATATAGTCTGAGGTCAGGATGCATGATTCTTCCAGCTCTATTCTACTTCAAGATTCTTTTGGCTATTCAGAGTCTTCTGTGTTTCCATACACATTTTAAAATTTTGTTTATCTAGGTCTTTGAAAATTGCCAATTTGATAGGGATTGCATTGATTCTGTAGATTGCTTTGGGTAGGATAGTTATTTTGACAATGTTAATTCTTCCAATTCAGGAACATAGTATATCTTTCCATCCGTTTGTGTCATCATCAGTTTTTTTCCTCAGTATCTTATAGCTTTCAGAGTACAGGTCTTTTACCTCCTTAGGAAGATTTATTCCTAGTTATTTTATTCTTTTTGATGTGGTGGTAAATGGGATTGTTTCCTTAATTTTTCATTCTGATCTTTCATTGTTAGTGTATAGAAATGCAACAGATTTTTGCATATTCTTTTGTTTCCTTCAACTTTATAGAATTCACTGATGAGCTCTAGTATTTTTCTGATAGCATCTTTAGGATTTTCTATGTACAGTGTCATGTAATCTGCAAACAGTACCAGTTTCACTTCTTCCTTTCCAGTTTGGATTCCTTTTATTTCTTTTTTCTTCTCTGATTGCCATGGCTAGGACGTCTAAAATTATGTTGAGTAAAAGTGGCGAGAGTAGACATCCTTGTCTTGTTCCTAATCTTAGAGGAAATGCTTTTAGTTTTTCACCATTGAGTGTGATGCTAGCTGTGGGTTTGTCATATATGGCCTTTATTACATTGAGATAGTTTTCTTTTATGCCCAGTTTCTGGAGAGTTTTTAATCATAAATAGGTGTTGAATTTTGTTGAAAGCTTTTTATGCAGCTATTGAGATGATCATATGGTTTTTATTCTTCAGTTTGTATCACATTTGTATCAGTTTTCAAAGAACTAGATTAATTTGTGTATATTGAAAAACCCTTGCATCCTGGGGATAACCCTTACTTGATCATGGTGTGTGGTCCTTTTGATGTGTTGTTGGATCCAGTTTGCTAGTATTTTCTTAAGGATTTTTGTATCTATGTTCAAATCTCTTTCCCGCAATCCAGTTTTGGATAACATCCAAATAATCACCCTGAATCTATTTGTCATTTTATCCTTTTGCCAGAAACTACAGTGACTACTTTCTGCAACACTCATTCAGAAAAAATTTATTTGATGCCTACTTTGTGCCAAGTCCTACTAAGAAAATCCCAGTAGGGCATGAACAATATATGATTTATATAAACAGGCAATGGGGATGCAAGTTCAAGCTCCAGATGCCACTCACTGTCCAAGGCTCTATTCAGTTCAGTTCAGTTTAGTCGCTCAGTCGTGTCCGACTCTTTGCGACCCCATGAATTGCCCAAGATTCTATAGACATAAAGAAAATGAGGGCCCGCCATGGTCTCAGCAGTCAGAAAAGCTTCAGATAGGAGGTGACATTGACAAAAACCTTCAGATAGGAGGTGCCATTGACAAAAAGCTTCAGATAGGAGGTGCCATTGACACTGAGTGAAATAGAAAACAGGGTTTATGAACAAGGGAATCATAGTATGTGCAGTGTTCTAGAGGGGAGGAGAGCATGGTGGGTGAATGTTTACAATTTTGGGGTCCATATGTCACTGTCTAACCAGTGATAGGTTGCACTTAGCATTTTATCTAGATAATAAAAAATCTCTCAGAGAACCAGTGGCCACTCCCTGTTCTTCTGCTTCACCAACAGCACACTCTCTCAAATCTCTTTTCTCTCCATGGTTGGCTCTTTCCTCTTACCCTTTATTGATCACCTACTATGTGCAGGCCTAGGCTAAACTGAAGGAAAACAGACTTGAAACTGTACCTGTTCCAAGTTCACATGATAATTGGGGGAATAATATTGTACATGTGTGAGTGTGTGTGTATGTCTGTGTATGTACATACTGTAATACAGACATCTGTACAAGCCAAAGGAAAAGTGAAAGTGGAGTCACTCAGTTGTGCCGACCCTTTGCAACTCCATGGACTGTAGCCTACCAGGTTCCTCCATCCATGGGATTTTCCAGGCAAGAATACTGGAGTGGGTTGCCATTTCCTTCTCCAGGAGATTGTCTCAACCCAGGGGTTGAACCCAGGTCTCCCGCATTGTAGGCAGACACGCTTTACTGTTTGAGCTACCAGGGAAATCCCACAAGCCAAAGAAGGTACTCAGTAAATGCCTGAGTTTGAATCTTTTAGGTAGCATTTGGGCAACAAACCCTGATGCAGCCTTTCTCTGCTTCATTTGAAATATCTGTGAAGATGCAAGAAAAAAGCATAAACTTGTCCTGACTTAAACAATTGAGATGACATTCAACTAGAAAAACTACAATTGACACTCTCAGGGAGAATCTGGGAAGGTTTTACAGAATCAAAAAGATTAAATGTATTCAATAACTTCTTTGAGAAATATAATGTCTGACATATGAACAAAATAAACCATCAGCCTTGCAAACGTTGGGACCTCTCCACTTCCTGGTCCCTAGCTTAAAAACGCAAGGTCCCTTTAAGGCTCAAAGCAGAGCGGTCATCCCTCTGCTCTAATGCTGATGGTTAAGGGGTTTTTTTGTTTTGTTTTGCTTTGCTTTTTGGAAGCAGCCAGCGCGCTTGGTTTCCCAGAACTCTTCCACAACCCAGACCTTATCTTCCCTTTCAGTTCAGTCCGTTAGAAAACTGCCGACCCAAGTAGCCAGCTGGGCTGGAAGGCTGATTTAGGATGTATGCTGATGGGCTCGGAGAAGGCAATGGCACCCCACTCCAGTACTCTTGCCTGGAAAATCCCATGGACGGAGGAGCCTGGTGGGCTGCAGTCCATGGGGTCGCTGAGTCGGACACGACTGAGCGACTTCACTTTCACTTTTCACTTTCATGCATTGGAGAAGGAAATGGCAACCCACTCCAGTGTTCTTGCCTGGAGAATCCCAGGGACGGGGGAGCCTGGTGGGCTACCGTCTATGGGGTCACACAGAGTCGGACACGACTGAAGTGACTTAGCAGCAGCAGCAGCAGCTGATGGGCTGCAGTCTGAGGACCCTGAATCAAACTCTCTTAGTGGGACAGAGATAGGGAAACTCTGTGAATTTGACAGAGGGGGGTAGATTTACACGTCTGTCATCTGCTCTAGGGTTAGAAAGCCAGGCAGTGGTCATCCCCCTCAGGCCAACAAAGCTACACAAAATAAAAACTGCTAGACTCTGGGAATTGGCAACTAACAGATCTGAAGAGGCAAACCCAAGTTACAGTGAGTGGGGCTGAGAGTAAATCATGTGTAGTGTGCTGGGAAATACTGAATATGTATAGTGCCCTGGTAAAAGTGAATTAAAAAAATAATAATAAAGTGAGTCCCTTAGGAAAAACATGTTGCATAAAAAGTAAAAGAAATACTATTTTGAATGCTTAAGGGAAAGGCCTCTTAAAAATTACTTACTACTGAAACCAAAGAGAATATTTTAAAACTTCTTGGCATAGTCAGTAGGATTTTTTTCCAAAGCACATCGCTGTGAAAGAGGGCAGAAACTTATTAGAAAAAAGTGAGTTCAGATAGAGAGGCAAGGGAATGAGAAAACAAAGGAAATAATAAAGACAACTGAAATATAGTAGCAAGATTAAAACCTACATTGAAGATTTGAATGCAAAATTCATAATTTGTACTAAAAAAAATAAGATCAGAGCTGTCACAAAGCAACATGTGCTTTAAATGTATTAGAAAACTTTTTTGATTGTAAGGGCTATGGCTTATTTCGTTTCTAATTTCAACAGTGCTTAGATCAAAGATGGGCACTGAATAATTGCCTTCTGGTTAAGCAATTATTTCAGCCTTCACTTGCCAAGGGAGGAAGGAACAGTGACCTGCCAAGGTCACGACACCAAGAAGCAACAGAGCTTAGATGAAAACAGGAATCCCAGCTTTTAGGATGCACACCCATGTGCTGTGTTCTATGCTTAGTCGCTCAGTCATGTCCAGCTCTTTGCAACTCCATGGATACTGGCCCACCAGGCTCCTCTGTCCATGGGGATTCTCCAGGCAAGAATACTAGAGTCGGTTGCCATGCCCTCCTCCAGGGGATCTTCCCAACCCAGGGATCAAACCCAGGTCTCCCGCATGGCTGCAGTCTGAGGACCCTGAATCAAACTCTCTTAGTGGGACAGAGATAGGGAAACTCTGTGAATTTGACAGAGGGGGGTAGATTTACACGTCTGTCATCTGCTCTAGGGTTAGAAAGCCAGGCAGTGGTCATCCCCCTCAGGCCAACAAAGCTACACAAAATAAAAACTGCTAGACTCTGGGAATTGGCAACTAACAGATCTGAAGAGGCAAACCCAAGTTACAGTGAGTGGGGCTGAGAGTAAATCATGTGTAGTGTGCTGGGAAATACTGAATATGTATAGTGCCCTGGTAAAAGTGAATTAAAAAAATAATAATAAAGTGAGTCCCTTAGGAAAAACATGTTGCATAAAAAGTAAAAGAAATACTATTTTGAATGCTTAAGGGAAAGGCCTCTTAAAAATTACTTACTACTGAAACCAAAGAGAATATTTTAAAACTTCTTGGCATAGTCAGTAGGATTTTTTTCCAAAGCACATCGCTGTGAAAGAGGGCAGAAACTTATTAGAAAAAAGTGAGTTCAGATAGAGAGGCAAGGGAATGAGAAAACAAAGGAAATAATAAAGACAACTGAAATATAGTAGCAAGATTAAAACCTACATTGAAGATTTGAATGCAAAATTCATAATTTGTACTAAAAAAAATAAGATCAGAGCTGTCACAAAGCAACATGTGCTTTAAATGTATTAGAAAACTTTTTTGATTGTAAGGGCTATGGCTTATTTCGTTTCTAATTTCAACAGTGCTTAGATCAAAGATGGGCACTGAATAATTGCCTTCTGGTTAAGCAATTATTTCAGCCTTCACTTGCCAAGGGAGGAAGGAACAGTGACCTGCCAAGGTCACGACACCAAGAAGCAACAGAGCTTAGATGAAAACAGGAATCCCAGCTTTTAGGATGCACACCCATGTGCTGTGTTCTATGCTTAGTCGCTCAGTCATGTCCAGCTCTTTGCAACTCCATGGATACTGGCCCACCAGGCTCCTCTGTCCATGGGGATTCTCCAGGCAAGAATACTAGAGTCGGTTGCCATGCCCTCCTCCAGGGGATCTTCCCAACCCAGGGATCAAACCCAGGTCTCCCGCATTGCAGGAGGATCCTTTATTGTCTGAGCCTAAGGGAAGCCTATCAGGGAAGCCTGAGAATGCTGGAGTGGGTAACCTGTCCCGAGGCTTCCTTAACTCATACCTCTGGACTTCACGGGATGCACTGACTCATGCATGATTTCACACTGGACCATACTCTGCAGCCCAGTTCCTGCTCGCCTGGTCTGACCACTAGCCTTCTTGCTTGTTCTCCCGTTTTTTCCCCTTACCCTGATTCTTGGATTTAAGCTCTAACCCTATCTTTTCTCAATAATGGTTCTATTTTTCTTTCCACCCTCACTGACTCAGATTTCAGAAGTAATTACCACTCCTGGTTTGACCTGTCTTTAAACCCTTCCACTTTAGGTGCCTACCCTCTTGAATAGAACAGAGCAAAACTCGGGAATCCTTCCATGAGGCTTGATAGAATCACTTTCTTTTATTCTGGTAAGAGTTGGCTTCCTGCCATGTTACTAGCTGTTTAACTTCTCCTTCGGTGATGTAGGATTGACCCGTGGCACTGGACTCAAAAGAGTGATGGTTAGAGGGTGGGCAACTTAATAGTATGCTTGAACCAAGTAGCCACCTATGTAAATATTTTTCCTTGCCACTTGATAAATGAGGCATGGAGAGGTAAGGGGCATCCATCTGATGTCTGAAAGGAGGCTGGGTAACAGCAATCAACATTAAAATGTTTAGCACCAATGATTCTATGTTCTTTAAAAACAAAAACAATACTTTTTAAAGAAGTATGATGTGGTCATGTGGTCATAGAGAGAGATGAAGCTAAATACCATCAATAATGGTTGTGTGTCTTAGATAGTGGATGTATGTGCAATTTTTATTTTGAATGATTGATTGCATAGCTTTTACTCAAGTGAAACAATAAAGTGAGCCCAGGATTTGAAGTCAGACATAGCTTGAAAATGTGCCAGCTGTGTGTGACCTCTGAGGTTAGCTCTGTGAGGTCTGTCTGCTTGTCAGTAAGCAGGGGCAGCAGAGGCTTCCTTGCAAGGTCATTGTCAGAATCAAATGGAGAGACTGTCATGCAGCAGACAGACAGCGATGACAGCTACTTTTGAATTGTAGGTCTTGCTTAGTGGCCCTTACTTGCATATTTACAAGATGGCCTTTGAATCCCAGGCAGCTGCTCACAAGCCATCCACCTTAGGCTCAGAACCAATGGTACCTACCAGCCACCAAGGCCTCCAGCCACAATCAGCTAGAGAAACGAAACAATCACTTGGTCCATCATAGGAACCACGTTTCGTACAAGTTTAGAGATTAGCCTTCTCTTTCCCAGGTTGCACTAGTGCTAAAGAATCCACTTGCCAATGCCAGAGACGTAAGAGATGTGGGTTCCATCCCTGAGGTCTTCCCAGGGGATCCTGGAATGGCGACCCACTCCAGTATTCTTGCCTGAAAATCCCACGGGCTGAGGAGCCTGGTGGGCCACAGTCCATGGGGTCATAAAGATTCGGACACGACTGAGTGGCTGAGCACACTTCGCACTTGAGTATTTAAATTATCAGCCCTCAGTTTCTTCATCAATATGATAGGAAACCCCGCTTTGGTGTGCCTTACCAAACAGCTAGGGCTGTAGGAGTTGTAAAAGAGCCCTTGCCTCCTTGTGTACACAACCAGTGTTTATTCTCCAATCAGTATGACCTCTTTGTTATGGTGGGTTTTAAAAAATTCTTTTCCTGAAACGCCCACTCAGGGAAGTAAATTACCTCAGAGACATACCAGGAGGTGAGAACACACCATATTCACCAATTGGCTGAAACATGTTTTCCCTGCTTCATTTTGCAAGTACAACACTACCCAGAACGGAAAGTTATTTTCTGGTTCTTTGAAGAGCTGTGATTTCTAACATAAGGCCATATGCTGCTCAAACTGCTGGAGAGGTTGAGTGCTCTTGCTTTCTTCAAAGCAAGCACAGTACAATGTGCATGTGGAAGACTAGGAGGGAGTCAGGAAAGAAGCGCTGTGAGACCTTAGCCAGTTCCCAGAGGACTGACTCCCAGCTAGAGACGGACATCGCTAAACAGAGTCAGATGTGGGGGGGTAAGCAATTCTGGTGAGTGTGTGCAGAGAAGCCAGAGGCTGTAACCCTGTGGCTTCCCCTGATTGGGAGATAGATGATGGAGTTGGAAGCTCATGGACCAATTAAGCAGCGTTTGAGTGATATATTTGTAAGCCTTGGAAACATGTGGACTCTTTGACATGAGTTTATTGATTTTTTTTTGCTCTGATTTAATATTGTTTTATGTACCATTCTTTCAAATATTGTTTTTGCCTATGAAAAATTGACTCCTATAATGAAGTTTAATGTCCTCAGTATCATTTAACTGGTTTTCAGATAATGTATTTTTTTTTTTTATTAAAGCAACTAATTTGCCAGCTAGTATGATGATTTGTAATAGGTGCTGTTTATTTTTCAGGAATCATGACCTACCAAGCACCATGATAGATGCCTTCCAAGCATCATCACCAGCTTTCTTTATAACCCTGCAAGACAGTATTATTACCGCATTGAAAACAGTGGAGAAATTGAGGGTCAGAGAGTCTAAGTAATTTACTCAGGGAAGAAAAGACCAGAAGTAGTAGTAGAACCCAGTCAGTTCAAACCGAGGTCACTGACATTCTCAAGTGAAAAATTAAATCTTTGTATTTTTGGCATTCGTTTAGCTGTTTTCAATATGTCTGAAATATTTCTCCCTCAGTTTAGTGATCTTTTTTTTTTAATTGCAGTATAGAATCAGTCTTTTCTTAGTGCTTTTTATCTTCCCTGTATACACCAAATGACAAGCAAAACTGGGGCTAGGGGGCAGTGTGGATTGTGAACAGGATCCTTTCTCAAGATAGTGTATAATGATAAAAGATTGAGGAGTAAATCAGGTGGAAATCTGCCAGGAAGACCTAAGAGATGAATAATGGGAAATAATTAAGGCTAGAGGACACAGGCGGAGAAGGCAATAGCAAGCCACTCCAGTACTCTTGCCTAGAAAATCCCATGGATGGAGGAGCCTGGTAGGCTGCAGTCCATGGGGTCGCTAGAAGTCGGATGCGACTGAGCGACTTCACTTTCACTTTTCGCTTTCACACAATGGAGAAGGAAATGGCAACCCACTCCAGTGTTCTTGCCTGGAGAATCCCAGGGACAGGGGAGCCTGTTGGGCTCCTGTCTATGGGGTCGCACAGAGTCGGACACGACTGAAGCGACTTAGCAGCAGCAGCAGCAGCAGCAGCAGAGGACACAGGATGGGATCCAAGTTGTGTGTTAATCCAAGACAGGGTTATAGGACAGCAAATGTGAACTAGGACTGTTGACCAAAATACCCTTGTTTATACTGGTACAAGTGCATATTAAAATATATGATTATTTTAGATTTAGATTTTTTAGACTTAGTTTTAGCACATCAGAAGCAAGGCAGATGAAGATGTGAAGTACCTGGTACATCTGTGCTGTGCTGTGTTAAGTCGCTTCAGTCATGTCTGACTCTTTGCGGTCCTGTGAGCCATAGCCTGCCAGGCTCCTCTGTCCGTGGAATTCTCCATGCCAGAATACAGGAGTGGGTTGCCTTTTCCTACTCCACCTGGTACATCTGGGAAGCAGCAAATGGACTAGTGTGCCTGGTAGAGTTCACCAACAGAATAGGCTGTAAAGGAGAATGCCAGTCCGTTCTCCACTTGCCATATGTGTATTAGCTGTCCATTGCTTCTGTAGTGAATTACCACAAGCTTAGTGGCTTAAATGTATTTTTTACATTTATTTTTAAATGAGTTATTTAATCTTAGCTCTGCTGGGCCTTTGTTGCTGTGCATGCACTTTCTCGAGTTGTGGCGAGTGGGGGCTCCTTTTGTTGTGGTGTTCAGGCTTCTCGTGGTGGCGGCTTCTCTTGAGGGTGCACAGATCTCAGTGGTTGAGGTGCACAGGCTTAGTTGCTCCATGGTATGTGCAGTCTTTCCAGACAATGTATCGAACCCTTGTCTCCTACGTTGGTAGGCAGATTCTTAACCACTGGTCTACAAGGGAAGTTTAAGGCTTAAATTTATTATCTCACAGTTATGTAGGTCAGAAGCCCAGCCTGGCCCAACTGGTATCTCTGCTCCTGTTTTCACAAGATGAGAATGAAGGGAGGTTCTGGGAATAATCTGCTATCACATCCTTCAAGTTGTTGGCCAGATTCAGCTCTGTGCAGTTGTAAGACAGAGGTGCCTGTTTCCAACATAGCGGTTAGCTAGGGATCCTCAGGATCGAGAGGCCACATGAATGCCTTGGCTCATCGTCCTCTTTCTCCATCTTCAGAGCCAGCAATGGCAGATCAAGTCCTTCCCATGCTTTGAACCTCTCTAATTTCCACTTCTACCTCATCTCTCCTACATGATTCTACTGTATCTCTTGACTGACTCTTCTGTCTTCCTCTTCTGCTTTTAATAGCTCACAGGATTACATTGGGCCCAAATGGATAATCCAGGGTAGTCTCCCTATTTTAAGATCAACTGGCTAGTAACCAGTTCCATCTGCAAAGACCCTTTATAACAGTGCCCAAATTAGTGTTTGGTAAGGTAGTCAGGGGAGAAGGCAATGGCACCCCGCTCCAGTACTCTTGCCTGGAAGTCCCATGGACAGTCCCCTGGTGGGCTGCAGTCCATTGATTCACAAAGAGTCGGACACGACTGAACGACTTTACTTTCACTTTTCACTTTCATGCATTGGAGAAGAAAATGGCAACCCACTCCAGGGTTCTTGCCTGGAGAATCCCAGGGATGGGGGAGCCTGATGAGCTGCCATCTATGGGGTCACACAGGGTCAGACACAACTGAAATGACTTAGCAGCAGCAGCAGGATAGTCAGGATATTAACCTAAATTTGGCCTATCACATTGTGTTAATACATTTATATGCATTTCCCATTTCTGGGTGAGTTTTTGACAATGCCAAGTGTTAGTTTCCATCTCCGATACTGATAAGTATAAATATTTGGGGGAAATTTTATCTCCCTTTCTCTTTCAGGCTGCTGACTATCTGAGACCTGTTCTCCAATCTCTGGCCTCTCTCCAGAGGTTTACCAGAAATCTTTCTCTGATCCTCCTTATTTCCTTGCTATACGCCCATCATCTCCTCCTTCATTATTGACTGAACAGCCAAGCGTTTCTTGTTCCTTTGTGTTCTGAAAAGCTTTCAATCAATTCCCTGGAGCCTTGGATACTCCATCAAGCTCTGATGACCCTAGAAAATCTTATGACAGAGAATCCCATTTTCTTGTCTTTCATAATCTTTAGAGGCCCCTCGAGCTCTATTTCTAAGCATTTTTCTTACCAATATACATAATCACTTAAGTTTTTGAACAGCTAAGAAGGGAAAAGCTTAGCTAACTAAATTACTAATAGACCTTTGTTTATAATCTCAACTACTCCATGGCCTATGGACCTATAATTGACATAACCAGGTTTAGGGCAATTGTTCCTACAACTTATCGTGCATTCAGGCCTTGCTAAAAATGCAGATTACTGGGCCCCCACCAAAAGTTCAGTAACTAGAAGTTGGATCACAGGAAATCTGCCTTTAACTTAGATCTCAGGAAAGAGTTAAGAGATAAGCCCAAGTTCACACAGCTGCCTGGGGGTACAGGATTTCAGCTGAAGTCCAGGGTGAAAATCATGTGTCTTTCCTTTCACAGAATGAATGGAAGTGTATAGGTTGATAAGGACTAAGGCTTCTCCAAAAAGTCCTTGAAAGTGAGTCTTCCACTGTCCTATTGCTGGACGCTCATCAGGGGCACACTGCTTCTCCACACTCCTGCTGCTGCTGCTGCTAAGTCACTTCAGTCGTGTCTGACTCTGTGCCACCCCTGAGACGGCAGCCCACCAGGCTCCCCCGTCCCTGGGGTTCTCCAGGCAAGAACACTGGAGTGGGTTGCCATTTCCTTCTCCAATGCTTGAAACTGAAAAGTGAGAGTGAAGTCGTGTCCCGATCCTCAGCGAACCCATGGACTGCAGCCTACCAGGCTCCTCCGTCCATGGGATTTTCCAGGCAAGAGTACTGGAGTGGGGTGCCATTGCCTTCTCCATCTCCACACTCCTAGCTGTCTCATATGATCTGATGCTGACACCCAGCACTCTTTCTGCTTTGCCTTCCCCACCCTATACCAGTACTGGTCTTCAGTCCCCATCGCTGATGCCCTGGGAGTACCCACAGCATGTTGCAGGAGATCTTTTATTTCTGTATCCCAATTAGTGAATGAGATTGAGCCCCTCATGTAATTCAGAAGAACAGAAGTGAACATTTATTAAGAGAAAAGGGAAGAGTATGAACATTTATTAAGCACTATAAGTGTCTAGCTCTTGTCTATTTGGTACAGCTTGCATAAAAAGTTAGATGCTTTGCAAATGATAACTCATTTAATTATTAAATACCTTGAGGTATTATTATTCTTACTTTACAGATTTTTTAAAAACTGAGGCTCAGACAGGTAAAACTCACAATTGTCCTGCAGTCAGTTAGAGAGAACATCTTACTCCAAAGTGTATCATCTTTCTTTCACCTTTATAAATCCCAATAGTATTTACATAAATGTTTTATAATTGTACCTAGGAGGTTGAAATTATCCATTGCCGTTCACGTCTCTTTGGCCACCATATGCCTCTAAATATTAATTATGAATGTTTTCTGTTACAGTCTTCATTTCACAATAGTCAAAATAAATAAAATATGCTTACCATTGGAACTCTCCATGGGGGCTTCCCCACTCATTTCACTCTCTCCCAAGCATTTGAAACAGGTACATGTGCATCTATAAACAGATTCCTTCCACTTACGCCTCCTTTTCATATCTTCTTACTGATGGAGCCATTCAGCCTTCAGCCAAGAGTATCGGCTTCTCTGGCCTGTTCCAGCTTTCTGGCTGGTTGCAAAGCTGTACCTCCCCCAGGACATCCTGGCATTTCCAGGGCTCTGCCACTTCTTGCCATGATAGCTCCAGGAGGGTCCTCTGTAGCCTCCTGAGTGGTCCATATGACAGACACACCTTAGAAAGTGTGTGATCCTCGGATTGGAAAGATCCCCTGGAGAAGGAAATGGCTATCCACATCAGTATTCTTGGGGCTTCCCAGGAGTCTCAGACTGTAAGGAATCTGCCTGCAATAAGTGAGAGTGAAGTCGTGTCCCGATCCTCAGCGAACCCATGGACTGCAGCCTACCAGGCTCCTCCGTCCATGGGATTTTCCAGGCAAGAGTACTGGAGTGGGGTGCCATTGCCTTCTCCATCTCCACACTCCTAGCTGTCTCATATGATCTGATGCTGACACCCAGCACTCTTTCTGCTTTGCCTTCCCCACCCTATACCAGTACTGGTCTTCAGTCCCCATCGCTGATGCCCTGGGAGTACCCACAGCATGTTGCAGGAGATCTTTTATTTCTGTATCCCAATTAGTGAATGAGATTGAGCCCCTCATGTAATTCAGAAGAACAGAAGTGAACATTTATTAAGAGAAAAGGGAAGAGTATGAACATTTATTAAGCACTATAAGTGTCTAGCTCTTGTCTATTTGGTACAGCTTGCATAAAAAGTTAGATGCTTTGCAAATGATAACTCATTTAATTATTAAATACCTTGAGGTATTATTATTCTTACTTTACAGATTTTTTAAAAACTGAGGCTCAGACAGGTAAAACTCACAATTGTCCTGCAGTCAGTTAGAGAGAACATCTTACTCCAAAGTGTATCATCTTTCTTTTACCTTTATAAATCCCAATAGTATTTACATAAATGTTTTATAATTGTACCTAGGAGGTTGAAATTATCCATTGCCGTTCACGTCTCTTTGGCCACCATATGCCTCTAAATATTAATTATGAATGTTTTCTGTTACAGTCTTCATTTCACAATAGTCAAAATAAATAAAATATGCTTACCATTGGAACTCTCCATGGGGGCTTCCCCACTCATTTCACTCTCTCCCAAGCATTTGAAACAGGTACATGTGCATCTATAAACAGATTCCTTCCACTTACGCCTCCTTTTCATATCTTCTTACTGATGGAGCCATTCAGCCTTCAGCCAAGAGTATCGGCTTCTCTGGCCTGTTCCAGCTTTCTGGCTGGTTGCAAAGCTGTACCTCCCCCAGGACATCCTGGCATTTCCAGGGCTCTGCCACTTCTTGCCATGATAGCTCCAGGAGGGTCCTCTGTAGCCTCCTGAGTGGTCCATATGACAGACACACCTTAGAAAGTGTGTGATCCTCGGATTGGAAAGATCCCCTGGAGAAGGAAATGGCTATCCACATCAGTATTCTTGGGGCTTCCCAGGAGTCTCAGACTGTAAGGAATCTGCCTGCAATGAGGGTTCTGCCTGCAGAATCTTCCTGCAGTCTGGGTTTGATTCCTGAGTCAGGAAGATCCCCTGGAGGAGGAAATGGTTACCCACTCCAGTATTCTTGCCTGGAGAGTTCCAAAGGAGACTGGCAAGCTACAGTTCATGGGGTTTCAAAGAGTCAGACATGACTGAGCAACTTAACACTTTAACTTTCTTTTACTGCAGTCTCATAGAAATCACTTCTCTGATGAGGAAGAGAAAGTGTGGAGGTCGAGGGAGGGGGAAGAGCATGGAGTAAGCAACTATTAAGTGATGGTCCAGTGTTTTTCTTTCTTGGGGTGTGGAGAAGATATACTCACTCCACCTCTGTGAATTTATGAGAGGCTGAGGTAATAGATACTGTCTTTCCTGTTGGTTCAGACAGGAAAGAATCTTCCTGCAGTGCAAGAGACCAGGTTTTATACCTGGCTTGGGAAGACCTCCTGGAGAAGGAAATGGCCACCCACTCCAGTGTTCTCGTCGGGAGAATTCCACGGTCAGAGGAGCCTGGTGGGCTAGAGTCCATGGTGTCCTAAAGAGTCAGACACGACAGAGCAACTAACACTTTCACTTTTTTCTCACTTTTATAATTGTCTATGACAGAGAGGGATAGTATGTTAGAAGAGAGAATGGCATTCATAAAGAAAAAGGAGCACTGAAGCGCCACACATTCAGCAAGTGTTAACGTAGTGCTGCTGTGTGCCAGGCTCCGTGGCAGGCACGGGAGACACTGTGGTGAGTAACACAGCGTCTGTCGGAACACCTAGGTTCTGGCTTCCCTGAACCTCTGGATTCTCTCTTAAGCAAACTGTTTTCTCCTCTGTGTCATAAACCTCTGCGGTATCAGTGTGGTTCACGTTCTCCTAGTTCCAACATTCTTACTGCATATTTAGGCCTCTGGAGAACTTTCCGAGAGATGTTCCTTCAGAGTTCTTGGCTGGAGAATATGTACACCAAGAGCTCCTTTCTGGTTTCTCCTTCAGACCTCCCATGCTCCTTTGTGATCATATCAACACCACTACTATCATTGAGTGGCTTCATAATATGCCCCCAAAAATCCACCAGCAGGTAGCTCTACTGAATTCAGGAATACCCACTTTAGCAGACTTAGATGAGTCATCAGAATAGCTGGGTGACTGCGCTGGTGGTCCAGTGGTTAAGACTCTGCTTGCACTGCAGGGGACGGGAGTTCAATCCCTGGCCAGGGAACTAGATCCCACAGGCTATGCAGCCAAAAAGTTAAAATATAAATAAATGTGCATGAGCAGTGTGCTCAGTCATGTCTCACTTTTTGCAACCCCACTGAGTGCAGCCTGCCAGGCTCCTGTGTCCATGGGATTCTCCAGGCAGGAATACTGTAGTGGGTTGCCATTTCCTACTCCAGGGAATCTTACTTACCCAGGGATCAAACCCACACCGCCTGTCCTCTCCTGCACTGCAGACGAATTCTTTACCCACTGAGCTATCAGCTCCCCCCACCCAAAAAACAAACAGCCAGAACCCAAGATGTTAAGTGAGAACAGAAAAGATGAGACACTGGTGAAAAGAGTGGGACTGACCATAGCCAGAATCACTCAGAGAAGACAGGGAAGGTGTTTCTGCTTCAGAATGAAGGCAATGAGGGGAGCATTTTTCACATGATCAGTTTACTTTTGAGAGTAAGCACTAGCTCCCTTGTAGAGAGGAGCAAGCCCCATTTGAAACAGGGAAATTTGATCAGGAGCTATTTCAGCAATCAGGAAGAATGTGCTGAAGGACTTGTATTAAGGAGGTGACTGACAGGATGAAGAGAGGATGGATTCAAAATAAATTTGGGGGCTCAAATGTACAAGACTTGGAGACTGATTAAACACAAGAAGGGAGAGAAAAGTCAGGGGAAAGTGCTCCCAGGTTTCTGGTTTGGGTAGTGGAGGGATATCTGTGCCCTGGCCGGGGGTAGAATCTGGAGAAAGGGCTGGAGCGATTGAAGGACAGAGACCTGGGTAGACCACTAGTCTCCCCCGTTTGAGTACAGGCTGCATGTCACCACTTCATTGAACTCAGGAATGTAAATACCGTTGCTGCTGCTGCTGCTAAGTCACTTCAGTCATGTCCAACTCTGTGCAACCCCATAGATGGCAGCCCACCAGGCTCCCCCGTCCCTGGGATTCTCCAGGCAAGAACACTGGAGTGGGTTGCCATTTCCTTCTCCAATGCATGAAAGTGAAAAGTGAAAGAGAAATCGCTCAGTCGTGTCCGACTCTTCGTGACCCCATGAACTACAGCCTACCAGGCCCCCCAATCCATGGGATTTTCCAGGCAAGAGTACTGGACATAAATTAATTTTGTCATGAAAATCTAAAGTGAACTGTGGCACTGATGCCCACCAGCTTCAGACTAGACTTAAAGAAACCGGCAGTCTTCACCCTCTAGAAATGTCCTAAGAGAACACCTTCACAAATGGGAGACATGAAAGTGAGACCATGAACAAGTCTTGAAACTACCCAAATCCAGTAACGTGTTGTCCTGGAACCTCTCAGAAATTGACATGCTCCATAAAAAAGCATGTGGTTTGGATTGACTTTAATGGAATTCCCTTGCAAACCACAGATTCTAAATTATCCTCTAGTGGGTATGACATTCGGAGAAGGCAATGGCACCCCACTCCAGTACTCTTGCCTGGAAAAGTCCCATGGATGAAGGAGCCTGGTCCATGGGGTCGCAAAGAGTCAGACACGACTAAGCGACTTCACTTTCACTTTTCACTTTCATGCATTGGAGAAGGAAATGGCAACCCACTCCAGTGTTCTTGCCTGGAAAATCCCAGGGACGGGGGAGCCTGGTGGGCTGCCGTCTATGGAGTCGGACAGAGTCGGACACGACTGAAGCAACTTAGCAGCAGCAGCAGCAGGTATAAATTTATAGGAGACATGTTAGTTTACTCTGAATACCCTACTGATTTCTGACAGTTGCAGAACTCAGAAGAAGATCATCTTTTACTAGAATGCCAGTGCTACATGTTGATTTCTGTAAGCCAAAGAAAATAGGTGCTGGTAATAAAAGAATAATGTTTTCAGATAAGAAAAATATTTAATTCATTCCATGCTAATAAATACCAAACACAATCTCATAAGGAAAACCACACACAATCTCCTTATACTATTTGGTTTGTTTTTCTCTAATCCAAGGCAAGGCATTTTCTTTGGGGGAAGAAAGAATACTTTTTCCAGGTCTGGAGATTAAATAATTTAATAGTCACTTCACGTTCAGCTTACAAAAAGGAGATTTGCATATGAACTTGCTTCGGCAAGAAAACACATCTGAGCATGTTTCATGGGAACTATCTCTAACCGTGGCTCCCTCTTTTCTTTTCTTCATCCCTGTAGGTCACTGGATTGAAACTATCTCAGGACCTCGATGATCTTGCCATTCTCTACCTGGCCACCGTTCAAGCCATTGCTGTAAGACACTTGAATGCCACTTTTAAAGAGATTTAGGTCTATTGATAAAGTTGAGACCGCATATCCCCCAGGACACATCATATGCTGTTGTGACAGAGATTCTAGGGAGCTTGCCAAAAATAGATGCTTGTCCAGAAGGAAATTCTGAAGACCTTTACGTGCTTTATTAATAGCTTCACATAGCTGAGAACTAAAAGGAGTTAAAATCTTAGAACATCTTACCTACTATTTATCTAATTTGTCTTCTAAGTTCAGTTAAATAGAAGCAAGCAAGCAGATGCCATGTTCTTGTGCGTTAAGAAGAGCTGGCGTTAAGAATGTCCAGATTTATAAAATACGTGATATTGTTCACTTTGCAAAAGCATCCAGTCCGGGGTTCCTTTAAATAGTAAGCTTCCTTGGAACATGAAAATGTTTGTTTTTATAATTAGTTGCTTAAATGAAAGCATTGGATGGTTAGGGCAGGAGAAAGGGGAGAATTCAGTGTTAGGAACTCCTAAACTGAAGATCAATCAGAATTGAAAACAAGTTTTTAGAAGGTCAAGCATCACTGTCTAAGGACTCATTCTCTAGAGGTGATCTGTGAGTGAGCTACAGGAGAGCTCTAAACCCTTAAATAACATATGAAAGATTGCATGTATGTGCATGTTAGAAAGTGCATTTGAAGGGAGTGAATCATGGCCTTCAGGCTCTCAGAGCTGGTAGGAACTCCAAAATAACAATAATCCAGTGAGGCTTAGTTGCTCTGCTCCGGAAAGGGAGTTGGGGACTAAAGAAAAGGAGAATCAGGTCACTGAATTCTGTGTCATAATTTATTTTTCAGAAATATACCTACTTAAAGTAAATGCCTTTTATTTATCCATGCTATATAGATATAGCTATATGCTATTCAGTTACTCTGTTCTCCACATACCACTTTCATATCCTCATTGGTTTAAAGAATAGAATTACATGCATATTTTCTATATATCCATATCATCAACTAAAGTACTTTCCTTATGTTTGGGTTTACCCAGGTACCACATACATACAATAATAGAGCCGAGTTGGCCAACACAATTAAATAATCCTTTTTAGTTTATAAACAAGTTTATCTAGAAACAACTTATTGAAGCAACTGTCTTATTGATTTAAGAGCTTGTCCAGTCCAGTAATACCAGTCAGCCTGCTTTATTTATGGGAACTTGGTAAAAAAAAAAAAAAAGGATAGTTCTGACATCTCTCAAAATGGCAAGAGTGACTAGTATGAAACGATGAAAAAATGGAGAACAGAAATATGCATCAGTAGTAAAGGTAGTTATTTAGTGATCTTGCTTTATATTAAAGATAATAATAATAAATGATATAGTTTTGAGATATGTACAAGGTAGTAGGCTAAATATTTTACATACATTATATGACTTTACCTTATGAGGGAGGAAGTATAATCCCCATTCCAAAGATTAGAATCTAAGCCTGCTGCTGCTCCTGCTAAGTTGCTTCAGTCGTGTCCGACTCTGTTCGACCCCATAGACGGCAGCCCATAAGGCTCCCCCATCCCTGGGATTCTCCAGGCAAGAACACTGGAGTGGGTTGCCATTTCCTTCTCCAATGCATGAAAGTGAAAAGTGAAAGTCAAGTCGCTCAGTCGTGTCTGACTCTTCGCGACCCCATGGACTGCGGCCCACCAGGTTCCTCCGTCCATGGGATTTTCCAGGCAAGAGTGCTGGAGTGGGGTGCCATTGCCTTCTCTGGAATCTAAGCCTAAGTTAGGTTAATTAACTTGCTCAGTTTCATACAGCTAGTAAGTGGCAGAACTGGGATTTGAACCCACAGCTTTGTAAAATAAAACTGAGTACACAATGTATTAAGGAGCTTTTATTTTCTGATGTTAATGTGTGGAAAGTCTTATAGTGGAATGAATCACAGGCATTAAAATGAATAATCCTAGAAAATATCAGAGCTGCATAAGGCTCATCCTTCTGAGTCCCGGCTAAGAGGGAGGTATGAAGAAGGAGGCTACCCAGGATGAGCCAAAGGTCACCATCATCTGATGACCATCACTGTTCCTTCTCACTGATGCCCACTGCCTGTGCCAGGCACCAAACAGGGTACCTTACCCACTGTGAGTAACCCTGTAAGTAGGTGGGCTTGTCTCATTTTACAGACAGGGAACACTGCTTGCCAAGGTCAAACAGCTAGTGCATGGCAGAGTCAGAATCTGAACCTCTGTCCTTCTGCTCTCTGGTTTTGCTCTTTCATGTTACCATGCTACCATTGCTCTTGGATCAGTTTGTAAAAGCTACGTGATTGAAATAAGCCTTCAGGCATTCCCAAGAACAGTTTTGATTTGACACATCTTAGAAAACATCATTAATCTGGCCAGGATTGTCTCACAGAGTCCCCTTCCTAGTAAGAACAGTGTAGCAGAAATCCAAGAATGTATAATGCAGGCCAGGGGTGGGGGAAGGCTGGGGCGGGGGAAGCCAGCCACACTTTCCCGAACACCACACACTTGGCAAATCACTTTTGTATGTAATAGGTCATACATGTATTAAAAGTTATCATATTTATTCTCTCCATTGTTTTAATAACCTTTATAGCACCACGAAGGAAAGGCAATTGAAGACAGATTTTTCAATAAGGCTATGTTGTGCAGTCCATTGAACTGTGAGGACTTCAGTCTGTTTTGCAAAAGTATCTGGGTGTTCTGATCTTTTAGTTCATTTGTGCATTTTAATGTGTATTTTAATGAGCATTCTAATACCAGAGATTTTCCCATGATGTTCAAAAAAATGTGTTCACTAACTATGAATATTGCCCTTACACCTATTGATTATAAAGTTAGTTAAGCACATTCCTCTCCATAGCAATATCTGTGGTTGACATTTTCTAAGAACAGAATGAAATTAAAGAGATATTGTAGTGAAGTTAATTTGAGACTGTGCAAAACCCTTCATGAAGTGAAATTCTCTCTTGACCAAGCTTAATTGAAAGACCTGTCAAACACCCAGTTTATCCATAGCCTGTTCATCTATAGTTTTCTTTGCAGAATAGACCCTTTAAAAGTACTATTTGCATTTGAAGTCTCTCTATTTGCATTTGGTTCTGTACATTCCCAGTGGAACAGCCTAATTTTTATTTAAATTTCTCTGTGAAAACATTTTTTCCAGAAAGGTGAGCACAAAATCATTTTAGCACAAAGCTCTTTGGTGGGACGTTTAAGGAGGGTGGAGTGTTTCACACAGAGTGGCGTTAAGTCGTCAAAAGGGAAGGCCCTGTAACTAACCAGCAGCCTGAGTGGGAATTCCCTGCTGACAATGCCACACGGAGGACAGACGGCCATCCCAGCCCCTCTGGAGGGAGCGCCTCTTGTTCTGCTCGCTTCTTGCCTTTTCCCAGAGAATGTGCTTTGTGTTACTCTCCTCTCAGGCCTGCTAATCACATGAGCTCCCAGGTTTCTGGTTTTAGAAATATCAGAAATATCCATTTTGCACGGCATCTCCATGCATGTTAGGAGGCAGCTTCCCCTTCCCTGAAGCAGACTGCATGGCTTTAAGGAAAATATGGAAATCCTAAATGGGGATAATAATATGCAGCTTTTGATTTTTTTTCATAAAATTAGAAATGATGTTAAAGAGCATAGCAGAGTGCTTAGCCTATAGCTAATAACCAGAATAGCTCTCATTTCTAAATACTTTCTGTGTACTAGACACTCTTCTGTGAGCTTTACATATGCTATCTACAGCAGCAACTTTGCAAGGTAGATATTTCTGTATTTCATCAAGTCTAAGACCACATTTTAAATTTTTGTGGCATGTTAACATTTTAGACAGTCCATGGAGTTATCAAATGAAAAATATGATGTTTTATTCCCATTTTTAAAATGAGAATTGAGTCATGGAAAGGTTAGGTGTGAATTTGATTCTAAAAGTAGGTAAAATGCCTGAACGCCTTCCCAGGTTGTTTTTTTTTTTTTTTTCTTTTTTTTTTTTTTTTTAATTCCAAAGCCACACTCTTATTTCCTGGGTGCCGATTCATGCTGCTAGAGTAGACTAGGGTTACCTGGAATCCACAGACACCAGATGATCCATGGCAGATGTAAGGGCATTTGTAGGGCTCCTAAAATTAATCATAATACGTTTATATATGACTTTTTTTCTGGGGAGGTCAGTAGGCTTTATCATATTCTCAAGAGGGTTCGTGACCGCCCCCAAAAGCGTAAGAAAGAACACCTGGGGGTAATCAGGCATATTCAATAAGCAGGATCTGGTCTTATAGGGTACAACATGTTTTAATCTTCCCTTTAACACACTGCATCTGTGGATGATCTCTGGAGGCCCAAGTTTTACCTAATCCATATTCTTACTAGACTCGCTAATAGCTCCAGCAAACCTGAAGACCTGTGGCCTGGAAATGCTTGGTTCTGCTCCTGAACTGCCCCTGCTATTGCAGGAAGGGGGACCTCTCCCAGGACTCAAAAAGGAGTCTAATACTCAGAAATGAATTGTCCAAGGAGACACACGTGCTGACAAAGCAAGAGACTCTACTGGGAAGGGGCACCCAGGCGGAGAGCAGCAGGGTAGGGAACCCAGGAGAGCTGCTCTGCCATGTGGCTCACAGTTTCAGGTTTTATGGTGATGGGGTTAGTTTCCAGGTTGTCTCCGGCCAGTTACTCTGGCCAGGGTCCTTCCTGGTGGTACAAGCACTGCTCAGTCAAGATCAGTGTCAGCAAGAAGGATTCTGGGAAGTAGTAGGACATGTGGTGTCTCCTTTTGACCTTTCCTGAACTCTTCCAGTTGGTGATGGCTTGTCAGGTCCAGGTTCCTTGCTCGGACCTCCTGTCATAAAATAATTCACACAGTCACTGTGGTGCCTGGCCAGGGTGGGTGCTGTCAGTCAGCGTGTTTCCCCTAAGACCATCCCTCATCATTTACTCCACAGCAATCAGGATGTTGTGCATTCTGATGATTTCCTGAACCCTCTTCCCTTCCTTTGGTGAAGTTCGGATACTGCATGCCCTCGAGCTGAGCTGTTGTCTCCTTCCCTGTGGACTGGAATGCCATCGGACCAGAACCACTGTCTACCTTCACTGAACCTGTGAAGCCCACACCCCACCTTCTTGGTGTTTGCACCATCTCTTACCTCCCAGATCCTTAACCTCCCTTTCTCCCTTGACCTTCTCCTTCCCCTTGACCTTTTCTAACATCTGCTTCAGCTACTTCCTGTGTGCACACCTGGGACTTGGTCACTCCCCAAAGTTGCTTTCTCTGAACATCTCAAGGGCTATCATGACACCAAAATACCTTCTCCCTCATTTCTTCCCAGAGCCACTTTCTCTAACATCATCATGCAGTTGCCTCCTAACATCATACCACAGTTCATCTTTTTGTTTTTAATCCTCTCTCAAATAAATGATGATTTGAAGACTTCCAGTTTTTTAACTTTCTAGGAAATTATGGTTTTTAGCTACTCTAATACCCTAGCTAAAAACTAATGGCTTATGTATTAAGATTCACCTTGATGACCCTATGGTAGTATCTTCTTGTCAAGCATCAGTTTTTACTGAGTTTCATGAACTGAACAAGACAAGGATGAAAATAACACATTTTTGAAAGATAGGAAGACACAAGGGCTGAAATAAAAATAGGCTGAAGCTTGAGCCAAACAGGGCATGTGGTTTCGGCATCATCTCAGATCACGAAGGACTGATGAGGAATGGGTTCTGGCACTGGAAACTGTCTCATTAGAACCACTACCTGGCTTCCGGTGATAACAAAGGTCCTTTTAGCCCTTTGCCGGCCTGAAGTCTTCTGGCTCACCTTCTTTGTGCAATGAGAGCCCTCTTTCCATGTTTCTGCTGCTGAGTTTGTTGGCACCATTTCCAAGGAACTAACTTCTTTAGTTCCTCTTTAGGGAAGGAAAACTGACTTAGAGATCTCCAGCAGAGATCTTTTGAAGCACAGTTTTTCGGAGCAAAGCTGCCAGTCACTCCATTCCCCATAACTCATAGAGCAGAGGTCCCCAGCCTGCCAGGTTGCACAACAGGAGGTGAGTGGCAGGTGAGCTAGCGAAGCTTCATCTGTATTTACAGTTGCTCCCCATCGCTCATGTTACCAACTGAGCTCTCCTTCCTGTCAGATCAGCCACAGCAATAGATTCTTATAGGATCACGAATCCTGCTGTGAAGTGCACATGTGAGGGATCTAGGTTGCACGCTCCTTATAAGAATCATCCAGAAACCACCAACCCCACGCCAGTCCGTGGAAGAACTGTCTTTCACAAAACTAGCCCCTGGTGCCAAAAAGTGTATTGTAGAGGATCTGGGCCATAGTGGATACTCATCAAATTTGTGTATTTGAGTGAACTGTGTTAACACTGTCAACTTGTTTTGTCAGTGTTGTATGACTACTGATAGAAGCAAATGGTATAGTAATTCAGAAGGTTTTGGAATCAGGCAGACCCAGGTTGGAATTCCCACTCTGCAACTTAATATAACAGCATTATCATGATCAATGTAATCTCCTTGAGTCCTGACTTTCTAAGAGGGTATATATATGTCAGGCTCCAAGTGCAGGGTCTACTGCTGGGTAAACACTTAGTAAATGTTCTATATCATTTCCCTTTGCTACCATGCTGATGCTTTCTTCTATTTTTCCTTTTAAGTTCGGAACACGCCTCATTATAGAGGCCATGGAGTCAGCAGGGCACTCGATCAGCACCCTTTTCCTGTGTGGTGGCCTCAGCAAGAATCCCCTTTTTGTGCAAATGCATGCGGACATCACTGGTGAGTCTGAGGAGGAGGAGAAGAGGTCATCCTAGACTTGACAGCACATGACTGTGGCCAAGATCTAGACAGGGTAGAAAAAAGGAGGGTATAGGTGGGGTGCCATATTATTTAGAGCATTTATGTTAAAATGATTTTTTTTAAGTTAACTGCTGTTGTCATACCAGGGAAAGTGACTTCTATGTGTATCTAACTACTAGATGATGGTAAGAAATAAGAGAAGTTGGCAAGGGCCAGATCTTAATTTTCAAATATTTACTTAACAGTCTTGAGTACCTCTTCCGACACCCCACTTTGGGTAGTATTGAAGATACAGAGATGAAAACATGATTCTTGCCCCCAGAGAGCTCAGGGTCTATGGAAGAAGGCAGACAGCAAACAGACACGTCAAATCTAGTGTAGCAAGAGCTTTGAGTGAGAAAAGCACAGGGTGTTATGGAAATACCATGACCTTGCCCTGGTTTGGATGTGTAACAGTGCAGGGCAAGTGACTGGAGGAAGTGATAAGCAAACTGTCTTGAAGAAAGATTGCAGAGCCTGGCTATGGTGGGAGCTGCGGGTGTCTGGCTGCTGGTAGGAATTTGAATCCTGATTCAAGTTTCAAGATCTTGTGATTCCTTCTCACCTCATCAGAACCAGAGATCATGACACAGAAGAAGAGAATCCTGGGTCATGGGCTGATCCCCCTGTGATCTGAGCAGATAAAAGCAAGCAGGCTTCATAGTGCAGACTCCTGAGCCCCATGGAAGGGACCCCATGAATAGGAGGCCTGCTTGAGTCCCAGTGGCTGACCTGGGCTCCTATCCCTCTGGACCTGCTGCCCTCATGCCTTTTGCTCCCTTCTCTCCCACTGTCCCCTGGGATCTGATGTTCCCACTCCCCACTACCACACGGAGGCCAGGCACCAGGGCAGAGCAAGCAGAGGGAAGTGGGAAAGAATTGGACCCTGATCACAGCCCCGACTCCAGTCTCATCTGATTCTCGTCCACTGGCCTCCATTCATCATGATCTCTTGCTTCCCGCCCTGCCCCCTGCATGCCATACCTCTGATGAATGGGGGGGGTCCAGTTTTCTGCCAGACTCTCCCTTCCCCCTTCCAGGCCATGCAGATGCCCACAGGTGAGAGCCTTCCCACACGTGATGGGCAGAGTCACCCCCTTCACCTTATGAGATTGAACTCTGTTGCTGAACCCCTTCTTAGAGGTAGGGAAATGGAAGCATAGGCCAGTGAACAGTATCAGAAGCATCCAGTCTAAGGGTAAGTATGTAAAAATAGGTGTAGAATTGACTACACTCAATTGCACTCCTACTCTGTGTCAATGTAAATCACTTTATTTACATTTAATCTGCACACACCACCAAAAGGTAGGAATCGGTGCCCCTGTCTGTAAGACAGGGAAACTGAGGGTCAGGGAGGTGATTTATATTGACTGTCCAAGGTCAGACACCTGGTAGGTGCCGGACTCGGATGGTACCGGGTGTGTCCAGACCTGATGTCCTCTACACTATGCTGCTGACTCAGGTTTCTTAACTTTTCTGCCCAGTTTATAACCATTTAATGATGAATTCCCCTTTCTTTTTTTTTTTTTTTTAATTATTACTTTATTTTTCTTTACAATACCGTATTGGTTTTGCCATACATTGACATGAATCCACCATGGGTGTATATGAGATCCCAATCCTGAATCCCTCTCCCACATCCCACCCCATTTCCTCTCTCTGGATCATCCCCGTGTACCAGCCCCGAGCATCCTGTATCCTATATCGAACATAGGCTGGTGCTTCATTCTTACATGATAGTATACATGTTTCAATGCCATTCTCCCAAATCATCCCACCCTCTCCCTCTCCCACAGAGTCCAAAAGTCCATTCTATATATCTGTGTCTCTTTTGTTGTCTCGCATACAGGTTCATCATTGCCATCTTTTTAAATTCCATATATATGTGTCAGTATAAAGTGTCCAAAACCTATGGAAATGGGCCATTTGGAGGTAGAGAAGAAGATGTAAAAAAGGAACCCAGATTACCTTATAATTTTCCCTAAAAGAAAAGCCATAACTAGCTTGTTCAAATACAATTCATACTTCAGATCTGATCTGTGAGTGACTTTCCAACATCCAGCCTCCAAACAGCCACCAAGACCTCCTACCTGAATCTAGGAAGAGGGATAGAATCAACCCTGGCTGACACATCACCCGAGGGAATAGTAAACAACGGCCCGAGAGCAGGGCAGCAGGCCCTGACTCTACACTGTGGTACCCGCCTTTGGGAAAGTTGAGTTCTCTTCCAGGCCTCACACCACTGAGCTGACTCAGAAGAAAGGGGTGCAGTGGCTTCATAGAAAGTTCTACTTTGGAAACTGTTCTGCTTTAGGCTGTCAAATGAAAAGGCTGTTAATCGTTATTTGGATTCCGATTGAAACTGGACCCTTTGTCTCTGACTGTGGACCAGTTACAGTTTTGAACAAAGGGATCTTTTCTTTGGCCTGAAATGCCTCTGCCTGGGGAAGCCTGTGATTGACAAGTGATGGCAAAGTGCATCTGCCTTGAAATGCTTTGGGTTCTGCTAGACTCATTAATGCATCAGATAAAATAGTTCACATTCCAGGCAAAGCTGCCTTCTTCCTCTCCTTCACCCAGCACTCCGTAAAAAGAACACATTTGCATGTGTTTCTGTAAAAGACGGGTACACAAGCTGTGGGTGTATAGGTAGAGTGTTTGGTGCCTTTAAAATTGTAATTGCTCTAGTTTTCCTGCAAACAAAGCTATAGAAAGAACCATAGACCTGATACATGAGTCTCAGGAATACATGTGAAAACATAATGGAATTTGGCAGATTCATTGGAGATAGTGTGGAATAATGGAGGAGAGCACTAGCTCAGTGACTTTAGGCAAATTGCTTTACCACTCAGCCTCATCTCCCCTTTCTGAAAGGTAGAAATAATATTATTTCCCTCATAGAGAGCATGCCGAGGAATAAATATGAGTTTGTGTGTACCAATCTCTGTGCTTAGCTTAAGATAAGCGTTCGGTGAATGTTAGTTCACTTCTTCCCTTCAGGCAGCCCCACGCCGAAAAGAAGGAGGTGCATTTTAGAAAAAAAGAAGTTAAATATTTTGTAAGCAAGTCTTTGCCATTTGGGGAACAGTCTGCTCCTGCCTGTTCCATGCAAGCAGGGAGAGCAGGATTTTGCCAACTTGAGAAATGTCCTCTACGTGAGGAAGAAGAATCTTGTTGTACCCTGGGCATATAGTTAACTGTGGTTTCAAGAAATACTTGATGTGTACTGAGTAATTATAGGTTTCTCTCACTGACTCAGGACTAAATGTTCCTCCTAAATTTTGTTTTGAAAAATTCTGGCCATTTCAGTAGGGGTTTCCCTCTGCCTGTCTTATTCATTATTCAGTCACTTACTCTTTCATGTATTCATTGTCTGAGTTTGGCACAGGCATGTAAAGAAGAACAATCCTGTCCCGCCAAGAGGGTCATTACAAACAGAAAAAGTGTTCTTGTGCTCTGATACTCTCCAGAGAGGATAGGGAGACCCAGAGGACATTGGTGTCAGTATGAGTCAGATCCAAGCAGAGAACAGATGACACACTCACATTGGATTAACTGGAGAAGAGTCCAATAAAGGGTCTGTTTACAGAGGCGAGGGCAGGGTTGAGGGAAACCCCGGCCACCAGGCAGTACCATGAGTCTACTCACAGTCTAACTACCCTGAGGCTTCCAGGGGCCGGGGCGGGAGGTAACCCACCCGAGGCTGAGGGGCTGCGTGAGGAGGGGCCACCTGACTGCAGATGAGCTCAGTCAAGGATGTGATCAGAGGGCAGGGGGCCTACAGACATGGTCCATACAGGCCAGTGTCCCAGGACCCAGATCAGGTAAACATGAAGACTTTGGGATTTTCCAGGCAAGAATACTGGAATGGGTTGCCATGCCCTTCTCCAGGGGATCTTCCAAACCCAGGGATCAAACCCTCATCTCTTATGTCTCCTGCATTGGCAGGCAGGTTCTTTGCCACTAGCGCCACCTGGGAAGCCCAGTTTAGTGCTTTCTCTAAGCCACAAACTCTTTTAAGTGCCTTATTTACAATATCACTTTTTTTTTTTTTTTTTTAAAAGTATAGAAGTTGGGTCAATTCTTTATGAGAATGTTCCGAAACAGTATTAAAAGTGCTCAAATAAGCTTGTAAATTCTCACAACAACTCTGTGAGATCAGTGGAATTTCAACCTCATTTTGCAACTGGGAAAACAGGCACAGAGAGCTTAAATAACTCACCTAGGGTCACACAGCTAAGACAGGGAGGAAGCCAAAATTCAAACCCTGGCAGCCTGATTCCAGAGTACTTTGGGCTGCAACTGGAGAGCTAACAGGGGATCCACCCAGCTCCCTCTGGAGTCCCATTCTTGAGGACAGGGGCCACGAGCAGTTCTTTGCTCAGACCAGTGAGGCTTTAACAGGGAAAGGAAGGCTGGGAGGCAAGCAGCATGTGGGGTGATGTCGTGTGATAAGTCCAAAGCCCGTAGGATGGTCAAGATCGCATTCCCGTCCCACGATCCCCAGACTCTGCAGAGGCTTGTCCTGCTCTCTCCAGATGTGGCCCACACAGCCCTCCCACATGGCCTGGCATCTCTCCTGTCTTTTGGACGACTGATGGGCATCTTCCCCATTCTTTCCCCACTGATCCACTTTCCAGCGCAGGTGAAGTGCATCTAGAAGGCCTTCGCCTCTCATTGAGATCCATCCTAACACCACCATTCTGAAAGGGGTTGTGTTGAGCCCTGCACATACCCTTTCCCATTAAAATTCCAGCAAACCTGTTATTATCCCCATTTTACACAGGGGGAAACTGAGGCTAGAAGTGTATAAATGACTTGCTGAAGAACACAGGGCTAGTGGAACCAGGTTGAGCTTTTCCCAGAGACCCCACCCCACCTTATCAGCAAAGTCTCCAGCACTGCCCCTGTGGATGGGGCTGGTATTCCTAAGTCCCCTGGGATATGTGTGAGAATTCTGTCCCCTGTTCCCTTCATCAAGGGTAGCTGGGGAAGGGGCCCCAACCTTGGAGTGGGAAGATGAGTTAGGAGATGGTGGGAGGGCAGAGGAGGCTATGTCCAGGAAGTCTTCCCCAGAAAAGACAGGAAGAAAAACACAGTCTTTGGAAAAACAATGTCTTGAGTAAAGGAAGATCTTACAGGTCTGGCCACAGAGCTTACCTCTGTGGAGTTTGCTGCCATCTCCTGATTATCAAAAATATTTATATTTTATGTATGTTTTTTTTCATATGCGCACATATAAAATACTAAGAATTCTAAATTATTCCTATTCATCTTAAGTCCACTTTGAGCTAGGAGGGTTCCTCCCTACCTGGTGGACCCCTACTCATCCTTCATATTCTTACTGAATCCTGAGCTCCACTGCTCTGACCCCCTTCCCCATCTCAAAAATTTATTTGTTCATCATATAAGCACTTACATATGCTCAATACCAGTCTCAATTCTAGGGATTCAGCAGTGGACAAAATAAAGCCCCTGCCCTCATGGAGCTTGTGTTCTAGCAGACAAGACAGTAACCCAGAGAAGTAATAATACAGTGTTGGAGGGCATTGAGGAAGTCAGGGGGGTAAGGAATGTTGTGGGTGAGTTGTCATTTTAGTTCGGATGGCCAGGAAAGCCACAGTGGGAAGACACGTTTGCACAGACTTGCAGGAAGGAGTTGCCCCAGGGACATCCTGAAGGAAGTGACCCAGACAGGAGGAGCAGCACAGGCAAGGCCTGAAGCTGATTCAGGAAGGAGCAAGGTGACCGGATCGCGTGGCCTGGAGGAGAGGAGGAGCCAGTCAGGGTGCGAGAAGTGGCCCTGGGCCTGGAGTGCCTTGTCAGCCTTGGAAAGGGCTTTGGCTTGCGCTCTGAGTGATGTGGGAGGCCCCCCGAAGGGTCATCACACCCTCTGTCACACTTCCCTTTTCTCAGTGCCTCTCAGTTACAAGCCCCAACCCCATACGAGGCCTCTATCTCTCTCTCAGCCACCTCCCCTCTGAGACCTGAGTAGCAGAGAACTCGGATTCATCTCTGTCTACCATAGGCTCAGTAGAGCACCTCAGAAAAGTTTGCAGAAAACTACCCGAAATGGCAGGTAGCAGCTGGCAGAAGCCTAGAAACCCTAGGCATTGAGGGTGGGGTGGTGTGTGTGTGTGTGTGTGTGTGTGTTGCCCCTGCCTTTCCATCAGGTGTTTGTGCTGCCGGGGCTGCTGACTGGCGCCCCTGGCCCTGCTCCCTAACCAAGGTGTGGCCTTGTTCTGTGCAGGCATGCCTGTGGTCCTGTCGCAAGAGGTGGAGTCTGTTCTTGTGGGCGCTGCTGTTCTGGGGGCCTGTGCCTCGGGGGATTTCGCTTCTGTACAGGTATGTGAGGACCAAGGGGTGGGCTGTGGCCCTGCCCCGTCTGGGGCTGTCCTTTCTCTTGACAGCAGCTCATGTCTTGCAAAACACACACAGGATATAATTAAGAAATGATAGGTTCCAGCCAGGGAAAGCACAAACACTTCTAGCCTCAGACATATTTATTGCAGTTTTCATTTGACTTGGCCTTCGTTATGTCAGTCGTTCTGTTCTTCTGTTGGTTTTCTTTTTTTTTTTTCCCCTCCTTTAAAATAGCTCTTACATGATTTCATCTAAATTTCCCCATTTTTTTTCTTTTAGCAAGTGAAACAGGTAAGGTAGAAAACTTAAATTTTTCATGTGAATTTCTGATTTTTATTTGCTTCCTTCATCTCCACGCACCACTTTTTAAATACCTCTAAGGCCTCTTTCAACAGGAGACACAAATGAAAACGTTAGTAAAAGGGAATTAAAAGAAAAAATAAGGAACAGAGATACAGGAAGAAGGAAACAACTTGCTGGTGATGATGGAGCACACAGTTTGACTCTGAGCTTCCTGGCAGCCAAGACGAAAAAGAACACATGATAAGTTGCATAATTCTTCTTTTCAAAAGAGGAAGCATAGTAGTCTCTGTAGGAGACAAAGCTTTTCCTCCCACCAAATTGCAAAAGACATTTCACTTGTGGGTTTTATGGAGAGATTTTGAGTTGTAAAATAATAAGGTTAACAATAGGTTTACAAAAAGGTAGAGAAAAAGTATGGAGAAGGCAATGGCACCCCACTCCAGGATTCTTGCCTGGAAAATCCCATGACGGAGGAGCCTGGTGGGCTGCAGTCCATGGGGTCGCTAAGAGTCGGACACGACTGAGCGACTTCACTTTCACTTTTTACTTTCATGCACTGGAGAAGGAAATGGCAACCCACTCCAGTGTTCTTGCCTGGAGAATCCCAGAGATGGGGGAACCTGGTGGGCTGCCGTCTATGGGGTTGCACAGAGTCGGACATGACTGAAGTGATTTAGCAGCAGCAGAGAAACAGTATGGATTAGGGCTCAGAGCACAAGCTCTGGAGTCAGCCCTCACTTGACTTCCTACAAGTTCTGTGATCTGCTCTCCACTCTGTTTCTTTATCTATAAAAATAATCAGGAGCACATGAGTTCTTTCTCTGACTCAGGAATGTACATTCAGTCCCACAACAGCTCTATTATCCCCCTTTTATAGTTGATGAGTCTGAGGCAAAAGAAGTTAAATAACTTGGCTTATGTTGAAACAGCTAGTAAATGCCAAAACCAAGAAGTCTGACTCTGAAGTTGTAACTGAAAGTTGAAGAAGTATTTGTTCAGCTGAGCATGAGAGAGCTTAAGTGACTTGCCCACGGTCTCAAGGTTGGGACTAGAAGCCAGGTTTTCCATTAGTAGCTCAGTCATGAGAGCTTTATTTATTGTAACCTTCTTTTGTACCAAGAACTATGCTAGGTGCTTTTTGTATAATCTTCCTGGTACCTCTCACAACCCACATGGGCAACAGAGATCCAGAAAGATTACAGAATTTAAGGGTACATATTGGAAATGGTGGGTGGTGTGTGTGTGTGTGTGTGTGTGTGTTGCCCCTGCCTTTCCATCAGGTGTTTGTGCTGCCGGGGCTGCTGACTGGCGCCCCTGGCCCTGCTCCCTAACCAAGGTGTGGCCTTGTTCTGTGCAGGCATGCCTGTGGTCCTGTCGCAAGAGGTGGAGTCTGTTCTTGTGGGCGCTGCTGTTCTGGGGGCCTGTGCCTCGGGGGATTTCGCTTCTGTACAGGTATGTGAGGACCAAGGGGTGGGCTGTGGCCCTGCCCCGTCTGGGGCTGTCCTTTCTCTTGACAGCAGCTCATGTCTTGCAAAACACACACAGGATATAATTAAGAAATGATAGGTTCCAGCCAGGGAAAGCACAAACACTTCTAGCCTCAGACATATTTATTGCAGTTTTCATTTGACTTGGCCTTCGTTATGTCAGTCGTTCTGTTCTTCTGTTGGTTTTCTTTTTTTTTTTTCCCCTCCTTTAAAATAGCTCTTACATGATTTCATCTAAATTTCCCCATTTTTTTTCTTTTAGCAAGTGAAACAGGTAAGGTAGAAAACTTAAATTTTTCATGTGAATTTCTGATTTTTATTTGCTTCCTTCATCTCCACGCACCACTTTTTAAATACCTCTAAGGCCTCTTTCAACAGGAGACACAAATGAAAACGTTAGTAAAAGGGAATTAAAAGAAAAAATAAGGAACAGAGATACAGGAAGAAGGAAACAACTTGCTGGTGATGATGGAGCACACAGTTTGACTCTGAGCTTCCTGGCAGCCAAGACGAAAAAGAACACATGATAAGTTGCATAATTCTTCTTTTCAAAAGAGGAAGCATAGTAGTCTCTGTAGGAGACAAAGCTTTTCCTCCCACCAAATTGCAAAAGACATTTCACTTGTGGGTTTTATGGAGAGATTTTGAGTTGTAAAATAATAAGGTTAACAATAGGTTTACAAAAAGGTAGAGAAAAAGTATGGAGAAGGCAATGGCACCCCACTCCAGGATTCTTGCCTGGAAAATCCCATGACGGAGGAGCCTGGTGGGCTGCAGTCCATGGGGTCGCTAAGAGTCGGACACGACTGAGCGACTTCACTTTCACTTTTTACTTTCATGCACTGGAGAAGGAAATGGCAACCCACTCCAGTGTTCTTGCCTGGAGAATCCCAGAGATGGGGGAACCTGGTGGGCTGCCGTCTATGGGGTTGCACAGAGTCGGACATGACTGAAGTGATTTAGCAGCAGCAGAGAAACAGTATGGATTAGGGCTCAGAGCACAAGCTCTGGAGTCAGCCCTCACTTGACTTCCTACAAGTTCTGTGATCTGCTCTCCACTCTGTTTCTTTATCTATAAAAATAATCAGGAGCACATGAGTTCTTTCTCTGACTCAGGAATGTACATTCAGTCCCACAACAGCTCTATTATCCCCCTTTTATAGTTGATGAGTCTGAGGCAAAAGAAGTTAAATAACTTGGCTTATGTTGAAACAGCTAGTAAATGCCAAAACCAAGAAGTCTGACTCTGAAGTTGTAACTGAAAGTTGAAGAAGTATTTGTTCAGCTGAGCATGAGAGAGCTTAAGTGACTTGCCCACGGTCTCAAGGTTGGGACTAGAAGCCAGGTTTTCCATTAGTAGCTCAGTCATGAGAGCTTTATTTATTGTAACCTTCTTTTGTACCAAGAACTATGCTAGGTGCTTTTTGTATAATCTTCCTGGTACCTCTCACAACCCACATGGGCAACAGAGATCCAGAAAGATTACAGAATTTAAGGGTACATATTGGAAATGGTCCCATGCAAGAGTCTCATTACAACATTTTTGAAAGTGTAATGCCCTGCACCCTGTCCAAGCCTCTCAAGCTGATGCTTATGAAATATCTCTTCCAAAGAATTAAACCCATTCATGAATGCTTGTGGATTTTAACTGGAGTTTTAAAACAAAGATGGGAGAGTTGAATTTTCAACATTCTTCTGGATTTTCTGGTGTCAGAAACATCACATGGAGATATTTATTGTTGAAATGTCAGTGACTTATTTTAATGTGTTGATTGATGAAGATGTTCTCATAACTAGCTGCCTTGCCCTCCCTGGGATGAAGCATAATTGCTAAAACAAAGCAGTAGAGATGCTTACTAAGGCCCTGCATAGGTTAATTCATATTATGAACTGGAAGTTTCTTTTCCCTTAAAATTCAAATATTGACTCCCTAAGGCTATGGTTTTTCCTGCGGTCATGTATGGATGTGAGAGTTGGACTGTGAAGAAGGCTGAGCACCGAAGAATTGATGCTTTTGAAGTGTGGTGTTGGAGAAGACTCTTGAGAGTCCCTTGGACTGCAAGGAGATCCAACCAGTCCATTCTGAAGGAGATCAGCCCTGGGATTTCTTTGGAAGGAATGATGCTAAAGCTGAAACTCCAGTACTTTGGCCACCTCATGCGAAGAGTTGACTCACTGGAAAAGACTCTGATGCTGGGAGGGATTGGGGGCAGGAGGAGAAGGGGACGACCGAGGATGAGATGGCTCGATGGCATCATGGACTCGATGGACGTGAGTCTGAGTGAACTCCGAGAGATGGTAATGAACAGGGAGGCCTGGCGTGCTGCGGTTCATGGGGTCGCAAAGAGTCAGACACAACTGAGCGACTGAACTGAACTGAATCCTGCAGCATGATGATATTTAGAGATGTGGCCTCTAGGAGGTAATTTGGATTAGGTGAGGTCATGAGGGTGGGAACTCTATGGTGAGATTAGTGCCCTTCTAAGAAGAGATACTGGACCTTGTTTTCTCTCCGCTATGTGAGATCACAGCCGAAAGGTAGCCATCTGCAAACCAGAACCAACCCTGCTGGCACCTTGATATTGGTCCCTTGAGAAAATAGATTTATGTTGTTTAAACACTCAATCTGGTATTATGTTGTTTAAACACTCAATCTGGTATTTTGTCAGCCCGAGCAAATGAAGACACCTCATTTAATCTTGACAGTCTCTAGGTAGGGCTTTTTATTCCTGTGTTATATATGAATAAAACCAGGCTCAGAGATGTTTTAAGAAATTTGCCCAAGGCTACAGTTAATAAGGGACAGAAGCAAAATTGAAATCAAGGTCTCTCTGAACTTAATATATCCTCTGCTGATTTTCATTCTGTTTTTATTTATATTTTTCTTTTTTCTTGAAAAATATTTTTTGGCTTCTTAAATGTTCAAGGGTGAATTTTCAGAAAATAAATGTCATTGGTCACAAGGAGATTGTCTACAGGCAAAACAGAGTAGTGTGACATGATCTGACTGTTCCATCCGATTCTTCATACCATGACTTATAGCTCCTCATTGATATTTTAGTCATATTTGGAGTTTCTAACTCTGAGAAGATTCCACTCACATCTTCTCCTAGGTGAAAACTGAGCCTTATCTCACACTGATGTCTTCTTCACTACATAATATTCTCCCTTAGTCTTCTGGAACAGTATCTAAGATAAGGTAGATTGAATGTTGGAATCAGTAACTTGAGTAGCAACTGCAAGGCTTGCCACCATTTTAAAGACAAGCTCCCATCCCCTGTTCAACCCACAGAATTGAGTGCCTCTCCTACTTCCCTGGTGGCTCAGAGGTTAAAGCATCTGCCTCCAATGCGGGAGACCTGGGTTCAATCCCTGGGCCGGGAAGATCCCCTGGAGAAGGAAATGGCAATCCACTCCAGTATTCTTGCCTGGAGAATCCCATGGACAGAGAAGCCTAGTAGGTTACAGTCCATGGGGTCGCAAAGAGTCGGACACGACTGAGCGACTTCACCTCACCTCACCTCACCTCATAATCTAGTAAAGAAAGCCCGTGGGTGCAAGAGACCTGAACCTTGCCTGTCATCACATGCCAGAGAGAGCCCATGTGGTCTTGACTTCTGTGTGTGGTTGTTGTACATCCTCAAACAGTGTCACTTGACCTCTCCAGGTGCTTGTTTCATTTGTTTATTTCCTTTAAATAAAATGTTTAATTAAGAATTGCCACGCCTGTGGAACTGCTGAGCTAGCACCTTTGAAAGCTTCAGGGACCTCCATGAAGTTCTGTTCAGTTGCATCCAGCTCTTTTGCGACCCCATAGCCTGCTGCATGCCAGGCCTCCCTGTCCATCACCAACTTCCAGAGTTTACACAAACTCATGTCCATTGAGTCGGTGATGCCATCCAACCATCTCATCGTCTGTCATCCCCTTCTTCTCCTGCCTTCAATCTTTCCTAGCATAAAGGTCTTTTCAAATGAGTCAGTTCTTCACATCCAGTGACCAAAGTATTGGAGTTTCAGCTTCAGCATCAGTCCTTCCAATGAATCGTTAGGACTGATTTCCTTTAGGATTGACTGGTTGGCTCTCCTTGCAGTCCAAGGGACTCTCAAGAGCCTTCTCCAACACCACAGTTCAAAAGTATCAGTTCTTCGATGATCAGCTTTCTTTATAGTCCAACTCTCACTACCATACATGACTACTGAAAAAACCATAGCTTTGACTAGATGGACCTTTGTTGACAAGGTAATGTCTCTGCTTTTTAGTATGCTATCTAGGTTGGTCATAACTTTTCTTCCAAGCATCTTTTAATTTCATGGCTTCAGTTACCATCTGCAGTGATTTTGGAAGCCCCCAAAATAAAGTCTGTCATTGTTTCCATTGATTCGCTATTTGCCATGAAGTGATGGGACCAGATGCCATGATCTTGGTTTTCTGAATGTTGAGTTTTAAGCCAACTTTTTCACTCTCCTCTTTCACTTTCATCAAGAGGCTCTTTAGTTCTTTGCTTTCTGCCATAAGCATGGTGTCAACTGCATATCTGGTTATTGATATTTCTCCCACCAATCTTGATTCCATGAACCTCCATGAAGCCCAGGTATGATTATCAACATTGTTATAATGATTATGTTTGGAAATGTAAATGCATGTACACTTGGATTCATTCATCTCTCTCTAAAGAAGAGATGCAAACCTCTGTGTCCCAGGTCTGGGCACCAGATCAGCACTCTGGCAGGTTCAGGTAAAACAGAATAACTTCCTCCCTGTGATTCATATTCTTCAACCTGAACTTCAAACTTCAAACCTGAACTTCATAGATCCTAACTTGATCTTCAGGATGCCTGCTATCCCTTCCTTTAAGAAAGCTGAGCAAAGCTTGCCAGCAACTCAGTGATTCCCATGGGCCATATGTTTTGTCTTCTCATAAGCTACACATATGATAGTTGAATAAAGAATTTCACTTCTTATCTAGATGGGCTGACTTTGGTATACTCAGCCAGTGGCATCTCCTTCAGATGAAGGAAAGGATAAGAAGACTCTAAAAGATCCAGGCTACATGCCTGGGAAGACAGGATTTCCCAAATTCTTAGGCCCATGAATGGATGACATCAGCCAGGAATAGAGTGCTATGCCTTCCTTTGCCAGTACAAACAGATCAGAAGAACTTAGAGTTGTGAATTTTACTTATAGCTGTTGCACACTTCTATATATTTCAATTCTGGAGAAAGTGTATCAGCTGGAGGGAAAGGGATAGTGGATGGAATTTTCTGATGGGTTATTAATGAGAAAGATTATTCAAGTTACAAGGTCCATTGCTATCCAAATTTTGCAGCCCACTGACAGTTCCTGCTTCCACCCTTTGTTTATTTATCCATTCATATTCTCATCCTCAGAGTCTCCATTTCTTCCCCTGCCCTTTTCTGTCCTCCCTTTAGACAGCTAAAGTCTTCCTCAGTTCAGTTCAGTCGCTCAGTTGTGTCCAACTCTTTTACAACCCTATGGACTGCAGCATGCCAGGCCTCCCTGTCCATCACCAACTCCTGGAGCTTGTTCAAACTCATGTCCATCGAGTCAATGATGCCATCCAACCATCTCATCCTCTGTGGTCCACTTCTCCTCCTGCCTTCAATCTTTCCCAGCATCAGGGTCTTTTCCAATGAGTCAGTTCTTCACATCAGGTGGCCAAAGTATTGGAGCTTCAGCTTCAGCATCTGTCCAACCAATGAACATTCAGGGTTGGTTTCCTTTAAGGTTGACTGGTTTGATTTCCTTATAGTCCAAGGGACTCTCAAGAGTCTTCTCCAACACCACAGTTCGGAAGCATCAATTCTTCAGCAGTCTTCCTACTCTTCCCTTTTCAAATTAGGGTCTCACAAAGGGTATTGATACAGTCATCCAGCCACATTAAACAACAGAATAATACCTAAAAGCAGGGGTCCCCAACCCCCAGCCCACAAACCCCCAGCCTTCCTCCCTCCTTATAGTCATAAAAACATGGAATCCGGGCCATCTTGGCATCTATGATCTTTCTGTCTGACCTCTCCCCCATCCCTAGAAGGTCACCCACTGCTCTTCTGTCCATCAGTGTACTTCAAAGTGATCCTCTCTAATTCTGAATGTCCTGCCATGCAAATAATCATAATTAGAAGTTGGGAGCATCCCATAACAATTCTGTAGGCTCCTAGGTCCTGAAAAATTAACCAACTGGAAAAAATAACTGTATGAGCTATCAGCACGCTTCCATTTTCTAAGCACAGGCAATAGAGAAGTTCTGAGAAACGCAAAGGACACATAAAACAAGAAACCGGATTCACAATGCCATCAGAGAAAAACTCAGTCCAATGGCAAAGAGGTAGAAATACAAAATGGCTTTCCACTTTCTGCTTCCTTCAGGCCCTCTGCAGAAGTCATTAGCTTCCTGTAATTTCTTATCTTATAAGGCAGGTTTTTTTTTCCCCCAAGACTATTTGTATAAAATAAGCTTTAATTCTAACAGTGCTATTTATCTTGATACCCGCCCTCCCCACCTTGGGGGAGGGAGAAAAAAAAGCAGTAAAGAGAAGCGTCTAAAGCAAAAATCAGCAAAATGAAACAGTGACAGGAGATCAGAATGAATTCAGCCATCTTTCAGGGTAAGGAAAACAAGCCCTTGGAATCAACCAATTAATCAAAACCTCTTTTCCTCCCATGGTGTGAGGGCTGCTGGCTCTGTAAACCATTGACTCCATGCGTTCCCACCATCAGCTTTCCTTGTCACGTTCCAGACAGACTCCTGTGTCTCGCAGACCAATACGGGTAAGCGGCCAGTGGAGAGCGGTGATTACTCACCCTTTCTGTAATGTGTGCCCACAGGATAAACTATCCACGCTGACCGCAGTGGTCTAGCCTCAAGGTCAGTCCTTGCAAACACCCTCACTACTTAGCCAAAGCCTCTCCTTCTTTCTGTTCCTTTTTTGCGAGGTTTTACTTCATTTGGAGCCAGTTTATATTCATCACCTATTATGTGCTTCAAAGCCTGTGGTTTTGTATGTGACACAATACGTCTCCAGTCTGTTTTATTTTGTGAGAGTCAACTTTCTGTGCTTTTTAGTTCTGTTTGGCTTTCTGTCACCATAAATACCAGTTTTACATTTTGCAAAGTAAAGTTGATTATCATGATCTTGCTTTCTGGAGGTTTGGAAGGACTGATATATTGATATAATGGATGTTCAGAAATATGAAACCATCCCATTTCTTGGTACATTCAATCTTAATTTGCTGAGTTTTTTCCTTTTTCTGGAATACAAGTAATAATTCGTGTTCATTGGGAAAAATAAGAAAATTCAGTTAAGCTGAAAGAAAAGTATGAAAACACTGATATTGCTATCCTAAAACTATCACTATATTATATTCTGGTTTCTATCCTTTTAATCCTTTGGTCCATATTTTTAAATTACTTTATACTTTTCTTGATTGCAGAAATCTATTCATACAATGCATACTGTTTTATAACCTTTCCCCCCACCCCAAAATACATAATAAACATCTTTATCATTTTTGTAGGCTGTATAATTTTCTGCCCCATAGAAAATGCCATGACTTATTTTTTCCAGTCCTCTAGTTTTGAATATTTAAGTTGTCTCTGCTGCAATTCATGTCGCAAAGAGTTGGACATGACTAAGCGACTGAACTGAACTGTTGTTTTAAGGAACGTTGCAACTAATAACATCTCTGTAGCTAAAATTTGCCCACACCCTAAATTATTTCCAGAAACTAAATTATGGAAGTATAGTTGTTTGGTCAAAGAGTTTGCCCAAGCTTTAGGGATACATATTAGCACTTTATACTCCCACCAATAGTGGGTGAAATTTCAGGGCTCACATTTCTTGTGTGTAAGGAATCTTTTGCTGTGAATTTTAGTGTCGTTTGGTTTTCATTCCCAGGCCTCTTAAAATCCTGTTCATTTCACATATGGTCTTGATACTGTCAGCTCTTTAGTAGCCTTTTGCCCTTTGCTGCATAAGCATATGCTTCAAGAGCTATGAGATTCTGGTTTCTTATTAAGCAGATTCAGGTCTCTGATTGGATTTTCGATGTCCTATCCCATATGGGAGTGCCTCATAGAAAATCAACAGAAAATCCTGGAATGGTAATTAATTTAAAGAAGGATTAAATTAAGAATGTGATGTTACCCTTAACATTCTTTATACTTACTGCCATACCTGGTTAACAGTACATTCTTATATGTTTTGAAAATTGCTCCTACTCAAAAAAAAAAAAAAACAAAAACAAAAACAAAAAACAACCAACAACAAATTCAGGTCCTGATTAATTACATATCTCTTACTCTAATCCAGTTTGGAAAATGGCATCATGGGTATAAAAGTCAAAAATTAGGGACTTCCCCAGTGGTTAAGATTCTGTGCTTCCACTTCAGGGGGACATGAGTTCAATCCCTGGTTGGGGAACTAAGATCCCCTACTGAATAAAAAAAATAGATAATTAGTGAAGACTTACTGTATAGCACAAGGACCTCTACTCAATGCTCTGTGGTGACCTAATGGGAAGGAAATCTAAAATAGAGAGCATATATGTATACATATAACTGATTCACTTTGCTGTACAGCAGAAAATTTAACACAACATTGTAAAGTAACTATCAGTTCAGTTCAGTTGCTCAGTCGTGTCCGACTCTTTGCGACCCCATGAATCTCAGCACGCCAGGCCTCCCTGTCCAATAAAAATAAATAAGTGTTTAAAAATAGCTCAAAATTAGAATTCTACTTTTAAGAGATTATTTCAATATATAAGATATATGACATCTGACTCTCCCGTTCTTTGTAGGGTTATCCTAGATCAAGGCCTGTTACTTTCCATCCTATGTCAGTCATGGAATCTTTGGTTTGTCATTCATGGAATCTCTGCAGCGACCAGTGGATGTTAACAGTTCCCACTGTGCAGACGGGGACAGTGAGGCATCAGTTCAGTTCAGTTCAGTCACTCAGTCGTGTCCGACTCTGCGACCCCATGAATCGCAGCACACCAGGCCTCCCTGTCCATCCCCAACTCCCAGAGTTCATTTAAACTGACATGCATCAAGTCAGTGATGCCATCCAGCCATCTCATCCTCTGTCATCCCCTTCTCCTGCCCCCAATCCCTCCCAGCATCAGGGTCTTTTCCAGTGAGTCAACTCTTCGCATGAGCTGGCCAAAGTACTGGAGTTTCAGTGAGGCATGGAGAGGTCATATAACCTTGTCCTTTTTGTTCCATCAAGCCATGCTTTTTATATCTGTTGCTTGGAAAAAGCAGAATATATCAGCACCCATGTTTATCATTGCTACTTTGTTGATTATGACTTGTAGAAATAAAAAGAAGAAATATACCCTCTTTGGTTTGGAAGTTTTCTACTTCTTTTGTTTGGAGAAGGCTTCATACCATGTTCCCAGTAGTGTTTTATCTTTTTGTATTTTATCATAACCTGTCCATTTACTTTTTATAGAGATAGATATAAAAAAGCACTTAACTAATTAAGAACTTTAGTTAAAAGACAGTTTTTATAGTACTGTTATTAACACAGAGGTTTAGGCTAACAAACATTTTTTTCAAATATCTCCTTCCTCCTGCAGTTTTACTCAGGAACTTAAGAATTGGACTTTTATAAAAGCAAACAATAGCCAAATATCTACTGAGTCCTTTACTTGCTTAGAAGGATTTCAGGACTGTAATTCTAAAATAACGTTTACCTACTTCTCTTTGACTTAATTTTGTTCAAGACAACATTTTATACTGGTACAAATCTGAAAAAATATGTTAGATTATTTTGTAGAAATGAATATCTACACATACTTAATTCCTCATTCTAATTATCATTTATGCTTTTACTTTTTATGGTGAATTTCCTTGTTGGGTTGTTGGGATAAATTAGAAATGAATAAGTTGGGCTTTTTTCTCTTTAGGATGTTAGGAATAGAAGATCTGTGCAATATAAATTTAATATTCAACACAGTAAATTAAGCTATAGAAGCAAGCAAATAAGACATGAGGGAAGGTAAGACCTTTAGTTAAATCAGGAAGTGTCTGTAATTGGGGAAAAGTTCTTAAAAATGCCTATACATGCACACACATAAATGCACACATAGATACCACTGAACAAAGATTGATTCAGAGCCATGAAATATTTAGAGGTCTTTCTGAAATCTATGAAAGACTGCTGATCCCATCATTGAGGCAAATGATCAAGATGTATGCAAGAGAAAAATATCATTATTACAGTTACTTATTGGAAATGTTTGATACTTTGCAGTGAGCCATAAAGTACTATGGGTACAGAAACTTGGATGTCATCTCTCTAATCATATACATATCAAAGAAATTTGGACACCTAAAAATTTAATATCATGTTAAAAGTTATTCATAAGGAAATTTCCTATACTATTACCATCATAAATTTTACAAATGAAGAAACAGGGTAGAAGGTTTAAGTGACTTACCAAAGTCAAAGGCTAGAAATGGTGGGAGCCAGAATCCAAGGCCTAGGCTAGAATTCCAAAGCTGAAGATTGTTCAACTTAGTCATAATTGGAAGTGGACTCCTGTGGGGCTGAGTGTGATTGCCATTATTTTTTTTTAATTTTTTAAAATTTATTTTATTGAAGTATAGCGGATTTACAGTATTGTGTTATTTTCTGCTGTGCAACAAAATGATTCAGTTATACTTATATATACCCTCTTTTTCATATTCTTTTCCATTATGGTTTATCACAGGATATTGAATATCATTTCCTCGGCTATCCAGGACCTTGTTGTTTATCCATCCTGTGTATTTTGCATCCTGTGTAGTTTGCATCTGCTAATCCCAAACTCCCAATCCATCCCTGCCTCACTCCCCCTCCCCCTTGGCAACCACAAATATGTTCTCTATATCTGTGAGTCTGCTTCTCTAGACAACTAGAATTTCAATATACATTAAAATGTCACTGTGTTAGTCAAGGTCTTCACAGAAGATACCCTCAAATGGATAGTTGTAGGGAGTTTAGTCAAGGGACTGTTTACAGACTGTAGACTGGCTCTGGAGAAATCACAAGGGACAGTGTAGTACACTGGAATCTATAAGAGCTGGACCTTAAGAGCTGAAAGGGGAACACAGTTCCTAGAACCTCTGAATCCCAGAAGAGAGGACTATATGGAGGCTACCAAGTCAGCTGTCTTGCCAGTGACCTTGGAAGTGAAGAGCTGGATTATTGACCCCTTTCTCTTCCCCCTCACTGATTGACTGTCAGGCTTCCATTGGGTGGAGTCAAAGTCAGAGGTCAAGGAAGCTCGTTGACATGGTCCATACACATGAGTCTGGCTCAGCCCAGAGGAGGGTGGGAGAGGGTGTTCAGGAGCATGTACCGCCATTCTCTGCAGTCATCCAGACTGGGTTGGGCAGTTCTGTCTGCAGACCAGAGGCCAATCTGTGAATGGTTTGTTACAGATTTGCAATGAGATAAAGCACTTGCATCAGAATGTAATTCAATTATGACATTTTGTTCATAGCACAGTGTTCTCAATGAAAGAATCAGTGTGTTTGTTTACTTTCTGCCGCAACTCTTTTTGTCATATGTCATGGACAGCCCCTTTAAGTAGCACTGATCAGATCTGCCAGCTCTGCAGATGACAGAGAAAACCCCCTTATATCTGCCTTTATTTTCCTCCCTTGCTGCTGCTAAGTCACTTCAGGCATGTCTGACTCTGTGCAACCCTATGGACAGCAGCCCACCAGGCTCTGCCATCCCTGGGATTCTCCAGGCAAGAACATTGGAGTGGGCTGCCATTTCCTTCTCCAATGCATGAAAGTGAAAAGCGAAAGTGAAGTCGCTCAGTCATGTCCGACCCTCAGCAACCCCATGGACTGCAGCCTACCAGGCTCCTCCATCCATGGGATTTTCCAGGCAGGAGTACTGGAGTGGGGTGCCATTGCCTTCTCCCTTTCCTCCCTTACCTTCCACTAAAGATAGGAAAACTGTCTGTGCCTCTTCTGAGATGGGCAGTGTGCTAAGGTACTGGAGATGACATTTATTTCATTACAGATAGGAAACTGAGGCTCAGAAAGTTTAAATACCTCATCTAACAAGTAAACAGAGGTGGTGATCAAATCCAGAGCTGACTCCAGAACCCATGCTCTTCCTATGGACTGCCCTAGGGCCATGCTTAAAATTATCTGACATTAATACTTAGGAAACAATGCAGAATTCTGGTGGGATTGCCTTGTTTGGAGGCCCAGAGCCGTGTTCTGGTGTCAGTAACAACCAAGTCATGGTTTCTGGGAATAGACACACCCCAGCTCCCAAAAAATAGAACCATTTATGGATCCCATGTCACTCAGCTTTATAAGGCCTTTCCCAGCCCAGCCAGCTAGATCAGAAGGTGAAGTCAGTTTGTTTCTAAGGACCTCTTGTCTGTTTCTATCTCTTTTTCAATCTGGGAGGTTGGAAAGAAGATGAGGAGAAAGAATTCATGAGAGGGATACATTTCCTTAGAAATGTTATTAATTGGCTGGGCAAAACAAGAGAAAGAAATAAAATAGCTGCTCCTTACTAAGTAAAGGCATCCTATTCCCTTATCTCATTAAAAATTAAAAGCACTCTTGGTTTAAGTAGGGCAAATTAGTAATTAAGTGCTATATAATCAACTTGTGTAAACATAATATTGAAGGGGAGGCCAAATTAATCACTCTGCTGGCTTGTTTTTGCCCCCATTAATGCACCTTTTACTTGGGTCCTTCCTGTGATGTCAGGATGCATTTTCTGCTCTCCCTCTGCTGCTGGGGATAGGGTGGGCTGTGATAGCTGGGCTGACAGATAACAGTGGGCTGGATCTGGAAAAGGCATGTGTCTGGGCCTGATTCAACTAGGTGCTGAGGCTCCCTGCTTTGTTGTTTGACCCAGAGCTCATCAGAGAAGGGCTGCCAGGTGTCAGGGACAGTCCTAGATGGTAGCCGGACAAAGAAGAATTAAACGCATCTCAGGACCCATGGGGTTCCAATCTCGGGGGGAGAAGATGGACACAGGCAGATGGATTCAGTTATGAAAAAGTCAGCACTAAGTGTAATGGCAAGGATCAGTGGGCCTTGGCTTGGGCTCAAATCATAACTCTGCCACTTACCTTGGGCGACTTACTTAATTTCTCTGTGCCTCAGAGCCCTCATCTGTAAGCCTAACCATAATATCTGCATCATGATATGCTGTCTCACAGTTCGTGTTGTAAGAGGCAAACGCATGAGTACCTGTAGGGTGGAACGGGCCTTCCAGGTGGCTCAGCGGTAAGGAATCCATCTGCCAAGGCAGGAGATGTGGGTTGGATCCCTGGGTCGGGAAGATCCCCTGGAGAAGGAAATGGCAACCCACTCCACTATGCTTGCCTGGGAAATCCCATGGTCAGAGGAGCCTGGTGTGCTACAGTCCATGGAGTCACAAAAGAGTCAGTCACTACTTAGCAACTAAACAACAAACAGCAAAGTAGAATCCTGTCTATTTAATGTTGGCTGTTACTTAACCACACTTGCTCTACAGTGGATGATGGAGCAGCACGGAAGGAGTGTCTTCCGTTGCCTTAGGGCTATGAGTGTCCTTCTGAGAAGGGGACATTTGAACCAGGCCATAGAGCATTAATTACTCTGGAGTTGGAACTCTGGAGGGGCATGTGACACAGGCTGGCTTTTAATCTTTGCGTTGGAGTCCCTTCTCTGGAAGCAGAGGAAGGAGCATATACTTCAGACCTGCACAAATCTTTCTCCATTTCAATTCCACACAATACACTGTAATAACTGATGGAGTTCCATTGTGTTATGGCAACTGCCTGCCAAGTCTGGGGAGTGGAAGAGGGCAAATGAGCTACACCTGTTGTGGGCAAGATAAGAGGAAGTCAAATGGGGCAGTAAAAAGTCTAAGTCACCTTATTCCACTCAAGGTGATGGCATCTCCTTGACTTGCTGGCTGGGTGAACCATCCCGACGGGCAAGTTTCTCTCAGCCTCTGTGCCATATTAACTGACCCCACTGAATAACTGCAAATATTCTATGAATGAAAGCACATTTAGCACAATACTCAGCATATACAAAAGTACTGTTATTATTTCCTGTATTGATTTAATCTTTACCTAAAACCCAGTAAAGTAGGTAATAACATCATCCCACTTTATAAAGCAGGAAATGGAGGCATCAAGATGCTGATGAGCTCCTAAGGTCACATGGATGGCTGGTACAGGGAGGAGGGTTCCTGTTTAGCTGTCTAACTCTAGGCTTACCCTCTGCATCTCCCTTGCTGCCCAGTGCTTCAGAGAGCACCTGGAGCTCAATTTACATATTATATGCTAGAAGTAGGGAAGATGTCACTTGATATGTCCAGGCCCCTCATTTGCTAATGAGGAAGAAGTCTTTCTCCTGCTTGAAGGAACAACAGGATTCCCTTTAACAGATGGGGCAGGCCAAAGAGACGCACCCGAAATGATCATCCCTTGGATGCAATGGATGCAGCTACTTACACTCATCTTGGCAATTTTGCTTTGGAAAGAAAACAGTTTATTTATCATTCATACTCCTCTTCCATAAAGGATTTGAGCAAGCTTATAGTAAAGGGCTAAGCAGAATAAAACTAAGCGAAATAAAACACAAGTTAGAAGGTATGTAGAAAGAGAATACCCCAACTACTTAGACTAGGGGATCCTCAAATATATATGCCGTCAGGTGCCAACTAGTCTGTATAAGCTTGGGACAATACCAGCAAAGGCCAAGATAATTTCTTATGCAGGTTGGAGAATGTATACTCTTGCCTAAGGACATTGACATTCAGGTTGTTTCAACCCTGCTTTGGTGAGTGCCAGACCAAGCAGATTTATGGGGCAGATTTGGCCTGTGGGTCTCTGACCCTGAGATAAGGGGATTACTTGGAGCTTCCCAGCAGCCAGCATAGAACTGGGAAATAGGTCAAGTCAGATAGTGTCCAGGGAGTCAAGGAAGTATACACCCATTCTCCAAAAGAGACTATGTCTTCCCTGCTCTCAAATTCTAAAGTTGCCATTTCTTTAATAACAAACTGAGAAATCCTTCTGTGTAACTTTACAGAAGCAGCAGAAGAATTCATCCTACATTAAGTTGTTATGAGTCCAGAGCAGAACAATGAAACTTGACTTGAACTTAAGAATTGCCCAGGTTTATAACTTTGTGGAGCTGTCACTTGACCCAAGGGTAAAACTGAGAATACCCAGCATGGTAGATGGATGGCATGCCCCTTACCACTCTTCCCTCAGCCAGCTTCACAAACAAAGCTGTGTCACTGACCTAGGAGTGTCTTAGAAGACCTCAGTACTAAAACTTTTTACCAGCCTGGCATCAGGGACGTGCTAAAATGAAGTACCCATCAATCGAGAAGGGCAACAGATGTTGAAGCCTATCAGATGTCAGTAAACAGCAAGCCTACAGAGGCCAGTGAACTTGGCATCCTCCTAGCAAAATTACACTGTTGCCTTCAAGAGGGAACGCCATGGACTTTTATAAACTGCATTAGGTGATATATTTTTTCTTAACCTCTATTTTTTTTTAAAGGGCAGATTTAATGTTCACAGAGTGTTCTAGGCTTTCAGCCCTAGAAGTGTAGGTCTTCAAAATATCCTCCCAGTAATTATGAGACATTTCATGTTCAGCTTATCTTTTTACTAGTACCCTCCCTTTTACTGTTAGAAGTATGATTCATATTCTAAGCAATAAATAGGACCATAGTTAAGAGCACAGACTCAGATGTCACAGAAGTCTGGGCTCCAGTCCTGAGTTCAGATGCTAAAGCTGTACGTTAGGTCAATCCCTTTTACCTCTCCTGTCTAAACTGGTGTTCTTATGGTACAAATGAGACTGTTAAGAGCGCCTGCCTCAGTAAGAGTGCCGTGAAGATTAAATGAGATAATATGTAGAAAGTACTTAGCACAGTTACTGGTATGAATAAACTTTCAGTGAGACTTCTACAAAGTTAGAGGAATATTTGTGATACCTCTCCTTATTAGCTGACTGTAAATTACACGTGGTTGTAGCTCTTTAGGTGCATTATTAAAAGATGTCTGGGCCACTCATTTACCCCCTGTTTGCTCTCAGGTAGCTTTTTACTACGTGTGCATTACATTTCCTGGACTCTCTTGCAACTGGCCATTAAGTAGTATTTAGCACTGTTTGGGGTTTTGTTTTCGTATTTGGTTAATGGGAGATAGTGATGGAGATTGGTATACAGGAAACAGGGAGAAGTCAGGTCATTGCTTTTACTTCAGCAGCAGCAGCAGCTGCATCTCCCTTGTGATTCCAGCTTCCAGCCTTCCCCTCAGGTCCCCGTGCTGAGCACTCAGCCCTTCGTTGGTTTCAGCTCCAGCCTGACATCCCCAGCCCCTGTCTCTGGTCGCGCTACTGCCTCCCATCTCTTGACCCCTGAGAGGAGTAGCAGCTTTCTGCCATCCCTGGTCTCTGAGTTCCTTCAGCATCATCAGTTTGGCTTCTAAGTTTCTTCCCTCGTCAGTGAAAACAATTTCTTGCACTCCTTTCTGTTAAATGACCTGGAGTGGCTTTGCGTCTCCTGACTGCACTCTAATGATGCAGTTGCTTTTAAATATTAAAAAAGAAGTCAGTCCTTATGGTGAGTCCACTTCCCCTTCTCTCTGCCTGTTGGAATGGGCTAGGCCAGCGTGAGGAGGGGTGGCTGGTTCTCATGAAGAACAGTTCACTTTGACGAAGTAACGCCAACACACAAGAAATTGGCCTTAGCGACTCTAGTGTACCCAGCTCTGAATAATCGAACTCTGAGTCAGGCACTGGGGACAGTGGCTGTGCATAGCTTACCACTTCCATCAGGAGACACGGCTGGATTGCAGGTCAGAGCCAGGCGCAGGTCAATGGCGTGTCTAGTCTCAAAGAGTAGAAACTCCTCTTTCTTGAACCAGAACTCTGGACCATTCTCAGTGAGTCATTATATTACATGTGTGATTATTTTCATCACTCAAATGAGGAAATAGAGACTCAGAAAGGACAAGCAATTTGCCCAGCATCCTGTAGCTATTAATGGTGTTAGTTTAAGTCTGTATGTCTCGGAGCTTATGTTTATTGAGACATACCGTTTACTCAAGGTTTTCCAAACTTTCTTCCTATTTCAAAGCAAATTATAAGAAAGCTACTTGCAAAACTCATATTTCTCTGGTCTTGTAGACATTCCCTTGCAGAATCAATAGTTAGCCTTTTCTCCCCTAATTCTCACAGTAGATTTATATGTAAATTTTCTTGCCTTCAGTTTTACAAATGAGAAAACAGAAAGCAAAAAGAACTTACCCAAGGTCACACCAGGTGTTAATATTCAAGCTGAAATTTGAATACAGATTTTCCTGTCCCCAAGCAAACACTGTTTCTACTGGTGACGTCAAAACACTGGATTATGTGATAGAAGGCCAAATGTTGTACAGTTTTAAAAAAGAAAAAGGGGAAAAACAAGGCCAGGTTCCCCACCTTCAAGGAGTTGACGAGCTAGAAAAATAAAAATGAAGCAACCTGAAACCAGAGACTGCTGTTACATAATCTACTCCCTGGTAACAGCTACAGGCAGGAAAGAGAAGTGTGACTTTGTATAAGAAGTAGAGCTTGAAATGGAAATGGTAATTTAGGAGGAGCAGAGAAGCAGTAGGAAGTGGACTTTTCAGACAGAGATGCTAGTGAAAGGAAAGGAACAACACAGACAATAGAGACATCAACTCAGCTCCTAGGAAAGCATCCCAGTTCATGAGGAACAAAAGAGAAAGCTCGATACATAAGGACCACACTTGACTGGGAGCGGGAGTCATCAACTATGAACAAATTATTAGGGATTTGATCAGGAGTCTTAGGAGCATGCTTTGCCCAACATCCCATAACTCTATCAGTTATTTTTTGTTTTTGTTTTTTTTAATGTTTCAGGCTAATAGTCTCATTTTTCTTTTAAATCAACAACATCAAGTGCTTCTTAGATCATAATACTGTTTCCCGCTTTAAAAAAAAAAACCTGTAAACTAATTCAACCTGAGAGTAAGAACAAATATTTATTATTTATCTCTAACAGTTTTGAAGTCTTTAAATGCCCCTGGAAAATTATCCTATTTTGCAAGAGAACATTTGTGTATAGAGTGTTATAGCATATCATGCTTGAGAATTTCAGGATGAAGGTACCTTCTGAGACAAGGTCACTGAGATAACGGGAAGCAAGCAACCCACTTCACCCCATCTCAAATCCTACCCCTTCCCCTCCCCATCTCAACTGACACCTTGGCCAGAGGAGCCTGTATGTTGGATGGAATCGATCAGACTGAAATTCCTACCAAGTTGGCCATGTCAGTTTCACCTGTCAGCATCTCTGATGAGGAGGGAGCATGAGAGACCAGACTGGTTTAGGTAATTGGATTATAGCGGTTGTCTTCATTTTAGTAAGCTGCTTAACCTCTACTAACAGACATTTACAGAGGGAAAATTTATAGACAGCCCTAAAGTGGTGATTCAAGCAAGTGCTTAGACTGCTGAGGAGCAGCAGGCATTGTGAGTCCAGCATGCTGTGATGTGGTGGGGAACCAGGAACCTGCTCTTCAAGGGGCTCCTAAAAGGATAACAGAGGGTATTCATATCATTTCACCAGCCATTGTGCATGTGACTTTGTGGATTAAATCACTTAATCCTCACAACAATTCCATTCAATTCTGATATTCCTAGTGCTTTGCCCATAAAGAGGTCTTTGCAGAGAAGGAGGTCAAATCACAGAGAAATTAAGTACTTTCCCAAGGTCACAAAGCTGGTAAGATATACTTAGGTGATGTTCTGACCCTGTAGTCTGTCCACTGGAATAATACTGGAACCCATCTGTGGAATTGCCTTGCGATGTTTCCTCGTGGTCAGGCCCACCTCTACACTCCCCACCCAGGCCTGTGCTTATCTCTAGTATTGCCCTTTTAGGGGTTTCAGTGTCTGCTTACCTCATTTGGGTATGGGCTTCCAGGGAAGGACCCCAGAAGTCCTCATCCTTAACCAGTAGCGGGTGCTGCATAAACATGTGTGGTACCAAAGAGGAGGTGTAATTAACAGAGAAGGTATGGTCTCCCTTGATCTGGCTGAGCAGCACTTGAAGCAGAAGTGCTGCTGTGGATAGATGTGGATTGAAAACCCTTAGCAGGTAAATTCTGACGCAAGACCACCTAGTTCTTAGCTCTGTCTCTGAAAACAGCTTTCCCCATTCTCACAGGCCTTCACTCCAGACTGTTCCTTGTGATTCTCAGGCACTCTCTTTTTTCCAGAGATAAAGTCCCCATCCTCAAAGTCGGTTTGGTTACTAAACAACTCAGTATATAACCTGGGACAAGAGGTCTACCACTTTAGGCCTCAGATTCCTCATCTTTATGCTGAAAAAATTAGGTCCTGATTTTCAAACAATTTAAAGTAGTGGACCACTTAGGAGGCCACCATGTAAAACACACAGAAGCCAAACCATGTCTCCTGTTCACCAAGGGTCCCAACTGAACATAAGAAGCCCGGCTCTCAATTGTTTCAGAGGCAATAGCCCAAAATATATTAAGGTAATCAACACAAATACTTAATAGTACAGTAATTAAAATGAGTTCCAAATGGAAGATCCAGGCCATTGAAAAAAATGGGTTCAAGGGCTCCCAGCGAGCCCCCTGTGCCTGCTTCTCTGTGGAAGGCTTCTCTGTGTGCTCCTGGAGGAAGAGGGTGTGTGGCTGGACTGTGTACAGTGGGTTGGGGAAGCTAAAGCCTCTGGGCCCATCCTCCTTGACTGAAGATAGACTGTGTGCTGTGGCACTGGTGAATTAGAAATTCTAGCCAGTGACTCTGAGAGGTTGATTTTCTGTCTGGGGATCTGACCTCTTGCTTCACCAGCCAAGGGGATCAGACTGTCCTGGGAGGAGCCATGAGCTAACCCTCTGAAAAGCCTTTCCTTTCTTTCTGTTTCTTTCTTTTTTTAACTCTATGTTTCAAGGGGAATTTCTGATTGGGGGCTGAGCACCGTCAGTTTGAATCCCTCTTGGCATTTAGAGCTTTGAGAGATCTATACCACCCTCTCACTGGTGTTTTGTGCTATAAGATCACTAGAGATTTAATTTCATTCATGTCACTGGATTTATTTTTTTAAAAAAACCTTTTGGAGTCAGGGATGAATGCCCCATTCCTTTTATTTTTTTTTTGGTCAATTTTCACTGATTCGTTATGTGAATACCTCAAGGGTAAGAATCTAGTTTTAGTTATTTAGTTATTTCCAAATCTCCTGTCCCTAACACAGAGACTGACCTGGACTGCTTGGTAAATATTTATATTTCATTCTACAAATACAACCTCCCCTAACCCCAACCCCCCCACCCCAGGTGCAGCAATGTGTAAAATAACCGTTGTACCAGGTTTCATCCCATTTACAGTGGAGTGTAAGAGACCATTAAAAAAGTAAATCCAAATAAATATATAGTATATCTTGGATTAGGGCTCTAAAGAGAAAAGAACAGTTTCAATGGAAGGACAAATATGAATGATTGATGAATGAAAGGAAAATGACCCCAACTGCCAACTCAAAATCTGTCTCATCTCATCTCTTTGTAAATAATTATTATTGGTATTATTTTAACTATCACAACTGCTGCCATTTCTTGAGTATCCACCACATTCCAAGCTCTGTGCTAGTACCCTCCTATTTAGTGCATCAAATTCTCAAAAGAACCTTGCTGTTTAGGCCTTCTTATCCCTTATTCCAGATGAAAAAGGAAGCCCCAAGGAAAGTAATTAACTTGTCCATGATCAGAGTCAGTAAATGGGACAAATGCAAGTTGGTCTGACAGAGACTCTGCCTTGAGCAAAAGGAAAAACATTCCAAAGATTATCATCAGGGATCCAACAGGGAGTCACTGACTGAGGAACACTATATCCTACCTTGTTGCTGCTGCTGCTGCTAAGTCGCTTCAGTCGTGTCCGACTCTTTATTTCCATTTCCCCTTTTCTGATGACTAACAATGTTTCACACACCTTCATACACATATTGATCATTTGCATATCTTCTGTGAAACTCAAGACTTAACTCTTCATTTGGTTGTATTTATTTTCTGTTTATAGGAGTTCTTTGTATATTTTAGAGCTTTTTTTTTTTTTTTTTGTAAAATACTGGCATTGAAACTATCTTCTTATTCTTACTCTCTCAATGGTGTCTTTTGATGAATTGAAGAAATTCTCCATCTTCATCAAGTCCAGTTTAGCTACATTTCTTCTGTAGTTACATCTTTTTAAAAAGATAATTTTGGTCATTAGGAGTTCTTTCAGATGGCTTCTATGTCCCTTTGATATTGCATATTTCCATTATGACAAAGTTTTATATTATTTTTTAATTCTATCTTATTTGTGGCACTATAACATGATCCAGGTTCATCTTGCATATTTCTAGCTCCAGGCTGAAATATAGTCATTCCTCCAAGAAGTCCTTGTTCATTCTGTTGGTGAATTGTATTGGAAATCAAGATCTGGGACTGTCCTGGTGGTTCAGTGGTTAAGGCTCAAAGCTTCCAGTGCAGGGGAGTTTGACCCCTGGTTGGGGAACTAAGAACTCTGGGCAGAGAACTAAGATCCTACACATTGTGCAGCACAGCCAAAACAAACTAACAAACAAAACCAAACCTGGACTCCAGTTTGTTTCTACTGGAGTCTTTAGGCCCTCTAGTTGATAAACAAGGAGATATATGTATGTGTGCTTGGCTTCCATGGTGGCTCAGTGGTAAAGAATCTGCTTGCAATGTAGGAAACACAGGTTTAACTCCCTGGGCAGAGAAGATGACCTAGAGGAAGAAGCGGCAACCCATTCTAGTTTTCTTGGCTGGGAAATCCCATGGACAGAGGAGTCTGGTGGGCTACTGTCCACTGCATCACAAAAGATTTGGATGTGACTTAGCAACTAAATAACAACATGTGTGTATACTAACTTGTGTGTATACTAACTTGTGTGTATACTAACTTGTGTGCATGCATACGTGTTTTGTCACTCAGTTGTTCCAACTCTTTGGGCTCCCATGGACTGTAGCCTGCCAGGTTTCTCTGTCCATGAGATTCTTCAGGCAAGAACACTGGGGTGGGTTGCCATGCTCTCCTCTAGGGGATCTTCCTGACCCAGGGATTAAACCCAGGTCTTCTGCATTGGCAAGCAGATTCTTTAGCACTGAATTACCAGGAAAGGCATATACTAATCTGTGTATGTATCTATATATATCCTGTGTATTTATGTCTCTAACTCAAATTTATTGTCATAAAGCTTACTCCAACCCAGTCCCCTTTCTTATGTGGTGCAATACTGAGATTCTGGGTTTTCTCATCTATCATCCACTTAATTGTTCTGTTCCAGTATAATAGAAGCATAATAATTGTTAATATATATTATGGTGGAATACAACTTTATTAACTTGATTACAGTAATTATGCACAATTCTTTTGCCTTTAATTTTATAATCTCTACTATAAAAAAGCAGAGACATTACTTTGCCAGCAAAGGTCTGTCTAGTCAAAGCTATGGTTTTTCCAGTAGTCATGTATGGATGTGAGAGTTAGACTACAAAGAAAGCTGAGCACTGAAGAATTGATGCTTTTCAACTGTGGTGTTGGAGAAGACTCTTGAGAGTCCCTTGGACTGCAAGCAGATCCAACCAGTCCATCCTAAGGGAAGTTCAATCCTGAACATTCATATTGGAAGAACTGATGCTGAAGCTGAAATTTCAATACTTTGGCCACCTTATTTGAAAAGATCCTAATGCTGGGAAAGATTGGAGGCAGGAGGAGAAGGGGACGACAGAGGATGAGATGGTTGGATGGCATCACCAACTCTATGGACATGAGTTTGAGTAAGCTCCGGGAGTTGGTGATGGACAGGGAAGTCTGGCATGCTATAGTCCATGGGGTCGCAAAGAGTCGGACATGACTGAGAGACTGGGCTGAGCTGAACTAAACTCATTTCCAATATTACTTAGTTCAACACTGTTTCCCCCTCTTCCTTCAGTGAAGGTGTCCCATTCATTTGAATACAATTAGATATTTTTGCCCACATTCTGCATTCCATCCTGGAATTCGCTGAACCTTCTAAATGATGTCTTTATTTGCATACATTGAGGTTTACTCTTTGTGCTGTAAAGTTTAATGCATTTTAGCAAATACATAATGTCACATGTTCACAATTACAGTATCTTATAGAAGACTTAAATTGAAGAAAGTAGGGAAAACTGGTAGACCATTCAGGTATGACCTAAATCAGATCCCTTATGATTATACAGTGGAAGTGAGAAATAGATTTAAGGGCCTAGATCTGATAGATAGAGTGCCTGATGAACTGTGGAATGAGGTTCGTGACATTGTACAGGAGACAGGGATCAAGACCATCCCCATGGAAAAGAAATGCAAAAAAGCAAAATGGCTGTCTGGAGAGGCCTTACAGATATCTGTGAAAAAAAGAGAGGTGGAAAGCAAAGGAGAAAAGGAAAGATATAAGCATCTGAATGCAGAGTTCCAAAGAATAGCAAGAAGAGATAAGAAAGTCTTCTTCAGCGATCAATGCAAAGAAATAGAGGAAAATAGCCCTTCGTTGGTTTCAGCTCCAGCCTGACATCCCCAGCCCCTGTCTCTGGTCGCGCTACTGCCTCCCATCTCTTGACCCCTGAGAGGAGTAGCAGCTTTCTGCCATCCCTGGTCTCTGAGTTCCTTCAGCATCATCAGTTTGGCTTCTAAGTTTCTTCCCTCGTCAGTGAAAACAATTTCTTGCACTCCTTTCTGTTAAATGACCTGGAGTGGCTTTGCGTCTCCTGACTGCACTCTAATGATGCAGTTGCTTTTAAATATTAAAAAAGAAGTCAGTCCTTATGGTGAGTCCACTTCCCCTTCTCTCTGCCTGTTGGAATGGGCTAGGCCAGCGTGAGGAGGGGTGGCTGGTTCTCATGAAGAACAGTTCACTTTGACGAAGTAACGCCAACACACAAGAAATTGGCCTTAGCGACTCTAGTGTACCCAGCTCTGAATAATCGAACTCTGAGTCAGGCACTGGGGACAGTGGCTGTGCATAGCTTACCACTTCCATCAGGAGACACGGCTGGATTGCAGGTCAGAGCCAGGCGCAGGTCAATGGCGTGTCTAGTCTCAAAGAGTAGAAACTCCTCTTTCTTGAACCAGAACTCTGGACCATTCTCAGTGAGTCATTATATTACATGTGTGATTATTTTCATCACTCAAATGAGGAAATAGAGACTCAGAAAGGACAAGCAATTTGCCCAGCATCCTGTAGCTATTAATGGTGTTAGTTTAAGTCTGTATGTCTCGGAGCTTATGTTTATTGAGACATACCGTTTACTCAAGGTTTTCCAAACTTTCTTCCTATTTCAAAGCAAATTATAAGAAAGCTACTTGCAAAACTCATATTTCTCTGGTCTTGTAGACATTCCCTTGCAGAATCAATAGTTAGCCTTTTCTCCCCTAATTCTCACAGTAGATTTATATGTAAATTTTCTTGCCTTCAGTTTTACAAATGAGAAAACAGAAAGCAAAAAGAACTTACCCAAGGTCACACCAGGTGTTAATATTCAAGCTGAAATTTGAATACAGATTTTCCTGTCCCCAAGCAAACACTGTTTCTACTGGTGACGTCAAAACACTGGATTATGTGATAGAAGGCCAAATGTTGTACAGTTTTAAAAAAGAAAAAGGGGAAAAACAAGGCCAGGTTCCCCACCTTCAAGGAGTTGACGAGCTAGAAAAATAAAAATGAAGCAACCTGAAACCAGAGACTGCTGTTACATAATCTACTCCCTGGTAACAGCTACAGGCAGGAAAGAGAAGTGTGACTTTGTATAAGAAGTAGAGCTTGAAATGGAAATGGTAATTTAGGAGGAGCAGAGAAGCAGTAGGAAGTGGACTTTTCAGACAGAGATGCTAGTGAAAGGAAAGGAACAACACAGACAATAGAGACATCAACTCAGCTCCTAGGAAAGCATCCCAGTTCATGAGGAACAAAAGAGAAAGCTCGATACATAAGGACCACACTTGACTGGGAGCGGGAGTCATCAACTATGAACAAATTATTAGGGATTTGATCAGGAGTCTTAGGAGCATGCTTTGCCCAACATCCCATAACTCTATCAGTTATTTTTTGTTTTTGTTTTTTTTAATGTTTCAGGCTAATAGTCTCATTTTTCTTTTAAATCAACAACATCAAGTGCTTCTTAGATCATAATACTGTTTCCCGCTTTAAAAAAAAAAACCTGTAAACTAATTCAACCTGAGAGTAAGAACAAATATTTATTATTTATCTCTAACAGTTTTGAAGTCTTTAAATGCCCCTGGAAAATTATCCTATTTTGCAAGAGAACATTTGTGTATAGAGTGTTATAGCATATCATGCTTGAGAATTTCAGGATGAAGGTACCTTCTGAGACAAGGTCACTGAGATAACGGGAAGCAAGCAACCCACTTCACCCCATCTCAAATCCTACCCCTTCCCCTCCCCATCTCAACTGACACCTTGGCCAGAGGAGCCTGTATGTTGGATGGAATCGATCAGACTGAAATTCCTACCAAGTTGGCCATGTCAGTTTCACCTGTCAGCATCTCTGATGAGGAGGGAGCATGAGAGACCAGACTGGTTTAGGTAATTGGATTATAGCGGTTGTCTTCATTTTAGTAAGCTGCTTAACCTCTACTAACAGACATTTACAGAGGGAAAATTTATAGACAGCCCTAAAGTGGTGATTCAAGCAAGTGCTTAGACTGCTGAGGAGCAGCAGGCATTGTGAGTCCAGCATGCTGTGATGTGGTGGGGAACCAGGAACCTGCTCTTCAAGGGGCTCCTAAAAGGATAACAGAGGGTATTCATATCATTTCACCAGCCATTGTGCATGTGACTTTGTGGATTAAATCACTTAATCCTCACAACAATTCCATTCAATTCTGATATTCCTAGTGCTTTGCCCATAAAGAGGTCTTTGCAGAGAAGGAGGTCAAATCACAGAGAAATTAAGTACTTTCCCAAGGTCACAAAGCTGGTAAGATATACTTAGGTGATGTTCTGACCCTGTAGTCTGTCCACTGGAATAATACTGGAACCCATCTGTGGAATTGCCTTGCGATGTTTCCTCGTGGTCAGGCCCACCTCTACACTCCCCACCCAGGCCTGTGCTTATCTCTAGTATTGCCCTTTTAGGGGTTTCAGTGTCTGCTTACCTCATTTGGGTATGGGCTTCCAGGGAAGGACCCCAGAAGTCCTCATCCTTAACCAGTAGCGGGTGCTGCATAAACATGTGTGGTACCAAAGAGGAGGTGTAATTAACAGAGAAGGTATGGTCTCCCTTGATCTGGCTGAGCAGCACTTGAAGCAGAAGTGCTGCTGTGGATAGATGTGGATTGAAAACCCTTAGCAGGTAAATTCTGACGCAAGACCACCTAGTTCTTAGCTCTGTCTCTGAAAACAGCTTTCCCCATTCTCACAGGCCTTCACTCCAGACTGTTCCTTGTGATTCTCAGGCACTCTCTTTTTTCCAGAGATAAAGTCCCCATCCTCAAAGTCGGTTTGGTTACTAAACAACTCAGTATATAACCTGGGACAAGAGGTCTACCACTTTAGGCCTCAGATTCCTCATCTTTATGCTGAAAAAATTAGGTCCTGATTTTCAAACAATTTAAAGTAGTGGACCACTTAGGAGGCCACCATGTAAAACACACAGAAGCCAAACCATGTCTCCTGTTCACCAAGGGTCCCAACTGAACATAAGAAGCCCGGCTCTCAATTGTTTCAGAGGCAATAGCCCAAAATATATTAAGGTAATCAACACAAATACTTAATAGTACAGTAATTAAAATGAGTTCCAAATGGAAGATCCAGGCCATTGAAAAAAATGGGTTCAAGGGCTCCCAGCGAGCCCCCTGTGCCTGCTTCTCTGTGGAAGGCTTCTCTGTGTGCTCCTGGAGGAAGAGGGTGTGTGGCTGGACTGTGTACAGTGGGTTGGGGAAGCTAAAGCCTCTGGGCCCATCCTCCTTGACTGAAGATAGACTGTGTGCTGTGGCACTGGTGAATTAGAAATTCTAGCCAGTGACTCTGAGAGGTTGATTTTCTGTCTGGGGATCTGACCTCTTGCTTCACCAGCCAAGGGGATCAGACTGTCCTGGGAGGAGCCATGAGCTAACCCTCTGAAAAGCCTTTCCTTTCTTTCTGTTTCTTTCTTTTTTTAACTCTATGTTTCAAGGGGAATTTCTGATTGGGGGCTGAGCACCGTCAGTTTGAATCCCTCTTGGCATTTAGAGCTTTGAGAGATCTATACCACCCTCTCACTGGTGTTTTGTGCTATAAGATCACTAGAGATTTAATTTCATTCATGTCACTGGATTTATTTTTTTAAAAAAACCTTTTGGAGTCAGGGATGAATGCCCCATTCCTTTTATTTTTTTTTTGGTCAATTTTCACTGATTCGTTATGTGAATACCTCAAGGGTAAGAATCTAGTTTTAGTTATTTAGTTATTTCCAAATCTCCTGTCCCTAACACAGAGACTGACCTGGACTGCTTGGTAAATATTTATATTTCATTCTACAAATACAACCTCCCCTAACCCCAACCCCCCCACCCCAGGTGCAGCAATGTGTAAAATAACCGTTGTACCAGGTTTCATCCCATTTACAGTGGAGTGTAAGAGACCATTAAAAAAGTAAATCCAAATAAATATATAGTATATCTTGGATTAGGGCTCTAAAGAGAAAAGAACAGTTTCAATGGAAGGACAAATATGAATGATTGATGAATGAAAGGAAAATGACCCCAACTGCCAACTCAAAATCTGTCTCATCTCATCTCTTTGTAAATAATTATTATTGGTATTATTTTAACTATCACAACTGCTGCCATTTCTTGAGTATCCACCACATTCCAAGCTCTGTGCTAGTACCCTCCTATTTAGTGCATCAAATTCTCAAAAGAACCTTGCTGTTTAGGCCTTCTTATCCCTTATTCCAGATGAAAAAGGAAGCCCCAAGGAAAGTAATTAACTTGTCCATGATCAGAGTCAGTAAATGGGACAAATGCAAGTTGGTCTGACAGAGACTCTGCCTTGAGCAAAAGGAAAAACATTCCAAAGATTATCATCAGGGATCCAACAGGGAGTCACTGACTGAGGAACACTATATCCTACCTTGTTGCTGCTGCTGCTGCTAAGTCGCTTCAGTCGTGTCCGACTCTGTGCGACCCCATAGACGGCAGCCCACCAGGGTCCCCCATCCCTGGGATTCTCCTGGCAAGAACACTGGAGTGGGTTGCCATTTCCTTCTCCAATGCATGAAAGTGAAAAGTGAAAGTGAAGTCGCTCAGTCGTGTCCGACTCTTCGAGACCCCATGGACTGCAGCCCACCAGGCTCCTCCATCCATGGGATTTTCCAGGCAAGAGTACTGGAGTGGGGTGCCATTGCTTTCTCCGATATCCTACTGTGTTGCAAATGATCGATTATGTTAGGGGAGAGGAAGGAAAAAAAGAAAAAAATCTATGTTCCAGAGTGAGAGGGAAAGGGAGGAAGATAGTATTCTTGAATTGGTCATCTTATCAGCCTAGCAATAATAAGCCATCACCATGGGAACAAGAACTCTAATTAATGACAGATGTTGAGTCACTTTATAAACCACACCATCTGAATGCCGAGCTGGTGCTGTAACCCTCTCTCCCCTTTCGCAGCTAGGAACATGCTACGGTCTTGTTGGAGAGACCCATCTTCCATGGGTGGAGCAAACTCTGGACTTGGCATCAGAAAACTTGCATCTGAGCCTCACATCTGCCCTTTCTGAGTTCTTTTGCCTTGAACAATAAGCTCACCAAAAGTGAGAGGTGGCTATCATTAATTTTGTCATTATTATTGCTACCACTAGTAGTAGCTTTCTGAGATTCTAGATCTACAGAATGCAATGTAACATCATCTCATCAGCTACTACACTGACAGCAAATGTCTGGCATAGACAGTGTGCTACGTTATTTAACCATGGTGATGCTGATGCTGGAGAAGAAAAGAAGGAAAGGGAAAGGGGAAGAAAAGCCGTTGCAGCGATATGCAGTGATGTACGTGTGTAGAACTATGAAAGCTCTGAGGTGAGGGCATTCTACTCATTGTCAAAATATTTTTGGTTAGTTCCTGGGCTGGTAGCCCATTCCTGTGTTCAGTTTTGTCAAAGGTTCTATTGTCTCTGTTCCCTTTCTGTCCAGCCCTGTGTACGTGTCTCTCCTCCTTCCGGCTGTGCTGTTTAACTGGGGGAAGGACAACCAAGACAAAGAATTCACAGAAATCATGAGAAAAATTTACTCAGAGCCCAAGTTCTCTACAGGCCAGGATTTCCCATAGACTGTTCTTTTGGACATTAGAAGATATTCCTGGAAATAATCCCTTTGGAAAACACTACATTCAAGTTAACTAGGTATCTTTATAGAAAGACTTTGCATAAGAGTTTAATATATTAACATGCCTTGTGAATCTCCTAGGTTGTGGAGGCATTTAGAATACAGACTTTCCTAAATTTACTTGACCAAAAAATTAGTTTTTCATGGAGCATTTTACTTTGCTCAAGGACTAAACATTGAAAAGTGCTGCTGTAAACCCGGAGTCAAGACCATCAAGTGTACAAGTAGTACCAGATAACAGGTTTGAAAAATCCCTCCAATCTTCCCATCATTCATGTGCCCATTTAACATATTAAAAGGGTGCCAATCCTGTCTGTCCTTCCCTAGTGAAGGACAGGGAAGCCTGTGTGCTGTAGTCCATGAGGTCGCAAAGAGTCAGACACAACTGAGCGAGTGAACAACAATGCTGTATTTGGCAGTAACTTCATGCTGGATGGTGGAGTAGCGACAAGATCCACGTATTTCCACTCTTACCATCTTGGAGCTCTTGTGAGCATTTTGGGGTGATAGAGAAATTGCCTGGCAATAGCGATGCAGGTGAAGGGTGGAAAGCAAGGGTGCTGTGGCGACAAGGACGGGCTTCTTATTCCTACTTCATACGTCAAGAGGAGGTTCCCAGGGGAAGGGACTTCTAACCCGAGATCCAAAGAACAGTAAGAACAATAGGTAACACATTGTCAGTGCCCTTTCCCAGGTGTTAGCAATCCTCTGGGTCAGACACAGTGAGAGTGGTGACAGGAAAGATGAGAGGCACGTGAACCAGCACATTGCTTTGGGTCTGTTGGTTCAAACTTGAATGAGTTGTTAAACTCCATGGACTCAAGTGTCCAGAAGCCATAAATGGATACAAAATAGAATATCATGGCTTCTCCCCAAATGCACAGCTACACTATTGGCAGCGCCCAGGGTTTTAGCTGGCTTGTGGACACTCTTTTTGTAATAGATATATATTTAATTTAACATATATTAGAAAAAGGTAACCAGCATCATACTTAAGTTTTCATAGACATTTTTGCCTAGAACAAGGCAATTTGAAAAAAGAGAAAAAAGAATTTATTCAGAATTTAGAAGAAAATATTACACTAATATAATACTACACATGATACTTGAACATGGAAACCATTATGAAGATGGTATGTGAATAACCAAAATTTGTGAAGTAATAAAGTAACATGTGTGACAGTGTCTCATGCATAGAAAGGGAAAGAAGTGTTAGTTGCTCAGTCGTCTCCAGCTCTTTGTGGCCCCATGGACTATAACCTGCCAGGCTCCTCTGTCCATGGAAGTCTCCAGGCAAGAATACTGGAGTGGGGTGCCATTCCCTTCTCCAGGGCCTCTTCTGAACCCAGGTCTCCTGCATTGCAGGCATATTCTTTACTATCTGAGCCACCAGGGAAGCCTCATGCATAGAAGGCCCCAGTAAATGCTTCCTTTCTTTCTGATTCACTGGGCCAGCAAGTGGCAGACCTCAGGATTAAGCCAGAGCCTCAGACTCCCAGTCCAATGCTCCTTCCAGGACACCTTTAACTGTGTCTGCCTCACCCAGCCTCTCATCCCTCAGTAATAAAGCAATGAGTGGGTATTTCAGAAGTGACTCATGACTTTGCAAAAATGTTCTGATGATTGTCAATAATAAATAACATGTATACTTACTAACATAGACAGTGTTAGCATTTTCAAAAACAGGAATTGGAATCTGAGAATTGAAAGGGCACTCAGAGATCATCTCACCCAATCCTGCCTTTTATGGATGTGGAACTTGGGACCCAGAGAGGAGAAGTGCTTTGTTCAGAGCTCTTAGCTGATCAAACCAGGATGAGAATTCATATAAAACATGCAGTTATAAAATGTTACATGTAAGGACTTCCCTGGTGGTCCAGTGGTTGACTCTGTGCTTCCAATGCAGGAGGTCCAAGTTCAATCCCTGGTCAGGTAACTAAGATCCTACTTGCTGAGAGGTGTGGCCACAAAAAAACAAAACAAAAAAAAACACAAAAAGTTACATAAAAAGAAAAAAAAAAAAAAAAACTGTCTCCTTTTTTCCAGAAAAGTATCAGGGATATACCACAAAAGGACTTATACTTTCACAAACTTAAAAATTTGGGAGGTCATGCTTCATCCTATGCCAACCACTAAATGATCACTAGAGAAGGCATTCCTGGTTCTATTCATTTGTTTGTTTAATTGTAAAATATACATAACAAAATTTACCATTTTTGCATAAATAATATAATAGTGTTAAGTATTATTCACATTATTGTGCAACCAAGATCCAGAACTCTTTTCATCTTGCAAAACTGAACTGTCTACCCATTAAACAAGATTTCTCCACCCCTCTCTCCTCCAGGTTCTAGCAACCATGATTCTACTTTCTATCTCTGTGAATTTCACTACTCTCAGTACATATATAAGTGCAATCATACATATTTGTCTTTTTTGTGACTAGCTTCTTTCATTTAGCAGAATGTCCTCAAGAGCCGTACTTATGGTGGCATGTGTCAGAATTTCTCTCCTTCCTGGTTGTTTTCTTGATGCGACACAGACTGTTCTCGGTGGTTCCTGATTATACCCATCATCACCGTGAAGACTTTGGCATGCTTACTATTTTAGTGACTTTTCTCCAGTGGGGGAAATAGATAGCTCAGTTGTGGATGACAGCAGCAGTGAAAATCAGTATCTAAGAGGAACTCAAGCCTTCGTCTTCCGATCTTTTCTAAGCAGGTGACAAGGGAGATAAATGAGATTGCTTGCTGTATTTCCAACCCTCACCCCCAGTTCCCTTCCTTGCTTCCACCTCGAGTATTCCGTCAGCCACAAAGGAACCATGAGGTGGTGGTTAGTGATTTAAAAAGTGGATTTTCAAGTAAAACAGCCTTGGATTCCAGTCTAGCCTCTGTAACTTATTAAATCTAGGATCATGGGTAATATGATTAACTCTCAAAGCTATGCTTCTGTTATCTGTGGATGGATAGAATAATACTGGTATATAGTTTTTCTTTTTTAAAGCTTTTTTTTTTTCTCCTTCTATGTGGTAAGATATTATTTCTGGACTTAGTTTCTCAAACTGAAAAATAATAATCGGTAATTTCTTCCACTGGATTGTTCAGAGATGGGATGTGATGTTTTCTGACATTTTGGCCACTGAGACGTCTTGTTCCAGGCTCAGAGTTCTAGGAACCTCGTGATATTGGAAAGGAGAGAACGCTCATTTATTATGCAGCCTCTGTATGTCAGTGAAGTGAAGTCCCTCAGTCATGTCCGACTCTTTGCGACCCCATGGACTGTAGCCCACCAGGCTCCTCTGTCCGTGGGAGTCTCCAGGCAAGAATACTGGAGTGGGTTGCCATTTCCTTCTCCAGGGGATCTTCCCGACCCAGGGACTGAATCCAGGTCTCCTGCATTGCAGGCAGACGCTTTAACCTCTGAGCCACCAGGGAAGCCTGTATGTCAGATACAATACTTTTTCATCCAAAACTCTGAGTAGTACTCCATTATGGAGTACTACTTTGCATCATTAGCATTTGCAGTCTCGCTGGCTTATCTTAACCATCCCTGTTCCCCAACTCTCACCCCTTCATCAGGGCCTGCAAGATGCCCAGAAAACTACAGATCCTGCTCGCCCTGCTGCCATTTTTTTAAAAAAACTGTTTCTTTAATGCATTGGGAATCACTCAACATGTGCCTGCATTTCTTTGGCCACTAATACATCCCCATATCTCAAGATATTATCCCTCTTCCCACTCCAATATCCCCCTGGCCTCATGGTAAAAGGTACCATTCATTTGACAAGGAAGCCTGCAGATGAAAACTGATTTGGGCTCCTCTCTCAGCACTCTCCTTGCCGACCACTCATGAATTTTTTCCCCCCTGGATTTGACCCTCCCATCTTCTTTCTTTTGATAAACAGGACAGCTGTCCCCAAAGGGATGCATCCATTACATTTCACCAGAGTTGAGTTCACTTTCCATTGTGTGTTTCTGTTTAAAAAGAAAGCCTTTTAAAAGGGTTGCGCATACATTGAGTGTGTACTTAATTTTTAATATGTGTGTGTGCCCACAGCCAAAAGAATAGAAAAGAAGCCTTAAATAACAATGAAACTGAATTGTATATGTGTGTTATGTGGCACTGATTCCTAAACATGTATATTCTTAGCAGCCAGGTATTATTTAATAACATCCCCATTAGTCAAGATGCCAAATCTAAATGAAAACCATGTTTAAATATATTTAGTAATATTATGGCTTTTGGTTAACTTTCAAGCTGTGTTAACATAACTTTATTTTTCCCCAGCCAGCCCTCAGTCACTGTCTTATATTTTTACTCTGAATGTTAGTCTAGTTCTTTTGTGTTATTAACCCAATTTTGATCATAAACAATTATACCACAGACTTTTAGCATCATTTGCACTGGGCCCTTAAATGTGAATGTTTTAGAAAGAGAATAACCCTGAGTTTTTTTGTTTTTGTTTTTATTTTTTTTCTGGCTGAAAAATGAAATGTCTCTTCTTCATGGGGTGAGTCCCTGAATCAAAAGGAAGTTAATAAGTGCCTTGGAGATAGTAAATTGTGTAGTTTCTGTAACGAATGGTGTCTGCCTTTTGAGTTGTTATTGCTTTTAGTGTTTTGTACTAAGTGTGCTGTGTTCATTTTTTCCCTCTTGTGATGATTCACGCTTCTGTTAGTTTTGCAACAGCACCACCTACAGGCTATGGGGAACATTGCATGTGCTGCTAAAATGTTCTTAGTTCAGTTCAGTAGTTCAGTCGCTCAGTCGTGTCCGACTCTCTGCGACCCCATGAATCGCAGCACGCCAGGCCTCCCTGTCCGTTACCAACTCCCGGAGTTCATTCAGAGTCACGTCCATCGAGTCAGTGATGCCACCCAGCCATCTCATCCTCGGTCATCCCCTTCTCCTCCTGCCCCCAATCCCTCCCAGCATCAGAGCCTTTTCAATGAGTCAACTCTTTGCATGAGGTGGCCAAAGTACTGGAGTTTCAGCTTTAGCATCATTCCTTTTAAAAAGCAGTTCCCCTGCTCTTCAGGATGTAATGACAAAAGGCTTGTGGGTCTTGGGATTGAAGAAGAGAGAAGGCAGTGGTAGCCTGATGAGGTAGGCTGCTATCTCCATCCACCAGGTTTCCAATCTGTGACAAACCAAAAAGAGCTATAACTAGAAAGCATTCCTTTTAAAAGAATTAGCCACACTTGGAGTAAAATATTCTGTTCTAGCAGGTTTTTTAAAAGTTATTAATAAAGCATCATTGTGTATATGCTTTATGTTTCACTCTTGTTCTTGTGTCCAGCAGTTTTCTTGCTGTTTTCATCCTTGTAACAGTCATTTTCCAACATGATTGCAGTGAAATGATTCCTGCATGTGGTGCTTCGGTTTTGCTCTCTTATAGTAATTACTTGCCTCTCACATTTCCGCATGCTCTCTTCTTTCTCTTTCATTGTTCTCTGTATTAGTCCTTATAAAGTTTTATTTCAGCCTTCAGCCTGTTTATGCTTTCCATTAATGTTTCATTATCGTTTCTTTTTGTTTCTGGAGTTCTTACACGGTTCTTTGTGTTTACATCTGAAAACGTTTTAAAACCTGATTAAAAATATCACAAATGTGTTTATTAAAAAACACAATTCTTTGATTATATTAGTGCTGATAAATAATGCTTGCAAAACTGTTTTTTGCATCATATTAAATCCAAAATTTAACATGTGTTTAACTTTGCACACTGTAGATGTTCTGTGGTTCACTTTAAAAAGAAAAATTAAATACAGTGCATAGCAGTACATAAAAGTCTTGTTCAGTTCAGTTCAGTCGCTCAGTCGTGTCTGACTCTCTGCGACCCCATGAATCGCAGCACGCCAGGCCTCCCTGTCCATCACCAACTCCTGGAGTTCACTCAGACTCACGTCCATCGAGTCCGTGATGCCATCCAGCCATCTCATCCTCTGTCGTCCCCTTCTCCTCCTGCCCCCAATCCCTCCCAGCATCAGAGTCTTTTCCAATGCGTCAGCTCTTCACATGAGGTGGCCAAAGTACTGGAGTTTCATGTGCCGTATCTCTATAGATGATGATGGCAGTGATAATGATTTTAGGCATCACTTGATGACTTCTACATGCCAAACATTGTTCAAATCACTTTACATGAATTAGCATATTGAATCACCAAAACAATATCTTGGGATAAGATCTAAAAGTCCTCCCATTTTATACATGTTTACAGAATGTTTGTGTGTTCCCAAAAAGGAAACATCTACAAGGTAATGTATGAGCCTGCCATAGCCAGTGTGCAATTGAAAAGTTAATATTATTGGCTCTTTCTTGGACTTTAAGAATTAGTTTGGGTCACTTTTCTTTGTCCCATTAACCAACTGTCCCTTTGGGAGCTTATGCTTCCCTTCACCCTTTTATACCTGTCAACTTCTCCTCACTGGGTGACTCCAGCTTTATCTCCTAAAAGAGTCATGTCTGCCCTCACAGAGCTTATACTCTCATTGGGAGGAGTCTCATACAAGTATTTCTGGAAACAAGTAGTCACAACAAATAATAGGATTTCAGGTAGCAAAAAAAAAAAAAAAATTGCTGTAAGAGGAAGTAAAGCAACAAAAAAGAACAAAGAGAGGTCAGGCAGATTGGGCGGGTGGGACTGCTGTGTGAGCAGCGTGGTAGAAGGGCCCTCCTGAGTTAGGATGTTTGAGATGAGACTGGCATGCCAGACAGCACAGGGGTTGCAAAGGTCCTGGGCGGGAATGAACCGAACATGTCTAAAGAAGAGCAGAAAAAAACAGGGAATGAGTCTCTTCTTTCTCTCCTTCCTCAGCTCTCTGACAGTCCATTTTCTGCCTCAGACCCTGGTCTTGCTGAATTCAAAGAAATGATCTGGAATGACAGAATCCTTCCATGATATTCGTGGAAGTCAGGGGGCAGGGAGGGCCACTGGCAAGAGGATCAGACTGGGAGAGCCTACGCTCCGTGTGTCTGCCAGGTACACCCACATGTAATGTATGTCTGTTGTGTAAAGTCGGATTAAAGTGAGCATAAGGCAGAAGTGAGGTCCCAGCCCTTCCTGGCACAGTGAGTCATTCATCCTTCAGTGCTCCCGTAATACAGAACAGATCGGGCACATATTCCTCCTCATATGTATGACAACTCCTCCTCCCACCAGCCTAGAAGCTTACTGAGGGCAGAGTCTATGTCAGAATCATTCTTCAAGCCTTTTTCCTTCTTGCATCCATTTATCCGGCACTGTTTCTGAGTGCCAGCCACTTATGCTAGGTCTGTCTCTCTGTCCCTAGATGCAGGTCTGAACAAGAAAGACCCAGTCCTTGTTCTCAAGTTTCTTACAGTATTGCAGAGGAAAAACACAGTAAAGTCGACAGCCAACCATACTGGTCTGCTCTCAGAGAAAACGTTCCAAAGGAATGACAGTTGCACCAGGACTTGTGTGTGTGTGTGTGTGCGTGTGTGTGTGGCTGAGATGGGGGAGGGTGTACAGAATTTTAGTTCTTGGGAACAAAGGATTCATGAACCTGAAGGTGAACTCAGTATGTCCTGGATGAAAATATGAATTTGAGTAAGTAAGCGAGCGAACAAATTAATGCTTTGGTCTTGTAGGAGCAGCTCCTAACATGGAAGTAGAAAGCCAGAAGACATTTTGTTAATTTACCTTGATAAGTCACTGTTCCAAATGCTGCCTGTCCTGTGCCTGTGGGCAGACTCTCACGAAAACCTGTGTGATTATCAGAAGGCTGCTCGCCTCATAGATCATGCAGGGATTTATTGGAAAAGTGAGTTAAGCAGTCATTTTTAACCTGGGGAATGGACCTATCCCAAGCCCAATGACCAGCATTCCTATCTTTCCTGAACATTACTTAGATGACAACTGTGGGATGGATGAAGGGTTAAAAAATGAAGTCGAAATCTCAAGGCTGTGCATAGAAGGGACAGTGGCTGTTAGAGTGTTCAAGATGTGAGAGGAAGAGTGCTGGCTTGAAAGAGGCAAGGACCTGGCTTCCAGTCTTTGCTCTGCTTGTGGTGTGGCACTGGTATCTACCCTGTGCAGTGGAGTGATGCCAGGCAATGACTGAGATCCCTTTTAGCTCTGAAATTCTGTGATCATCTTAGTTCCGTCAGATGAAGAGAGGGAGGGAGTGGGTATGTATGGGTACCAGCCCTGCCCTGGGGTGCTTACTCTGCAAGAAGCCTGGGCATCTCCTGGCCCAGAGCACGCTAAGGAGCTATCCTGATCTGCCACACTCGTGGGTGGGTCTGACTGTCCTTCACCTGTGTTCCTGCAGAACCATGCATGACTTCGCTCCTGGGGGCCTTCTCCTCCCCATGTCTGTTCTACAGTGATGCGAGAGCTCAGCTGTTCCTGATGTAGCCTTTCCTTAGAGTCTCCACACTGAGCCTCTGCTCTGCTTATTTTCCCTCTTTCCTTCCTGCTCTAAAGCCATATCACAAGCATTCATATCCCAGCTCTTCCACTAACCACCTGTGTAGCCTTCATCGAGTGTCTTAATCTCTCTGCTGCTGCTGCTGCTGCTAAGTCGCTTCAGTCGTGTCCGACTCTGTGTGACCCCATAGACAGCAGCCAACCAGGCTCCCCCGTCCCTGGGATTCTCCAGGCAAGAACACTGGAGCAGGTTGCCATTTCCTTCTCCAATGCATGAAAGTGAAAAGTGAAAGTGAAGTCGCTCAGTCGTGTCCAACTCTTTGTGACCCCATGGACTGCAGCCCACCAGGCTCCTCCGTCCATGTGATTTTCCAGGAAAGAGTACTGGAGTGGGTGGCCATTGCCTTCTCCACTTACTCTCTCTGGTGGATAGCAAAGAAATGTATACAGTTGTTTGTAAAGAGGAATGAAATAATTCACATAAAGCAGTTAGAACGGTACCTGGTACACTGTAGGTACAATGTGCATTGCTGCCTTCCTTCCTCAAACATTTTCTGCTCTATTCTCAGCAAACAGGATGGATCCTGTGGTTGTCGGACACCTCTGCCCTGAGGAGTCCAGTCCAGTGCCTGCTGTGAGGGACATGCTTCACCTTGGCTACCTCACTGAGTCCCCACCTCAGTCCAGAGTGATACTTATTCTGAGAATCTTTTCAGGCCTCGGCCCAGAGACCAGAGGAGTCACGTAACATTCCCCGCAGGGTGCAATTTGTAAATGGAACAGTTGGAATCAGAGCTCAGGTCTCAGATCTCTCAGACTCCAAATCCAATGCTCTTTTCCCACCTCACCCAGGCTGGCACTGGCTTGTTTTGAAAGGAAAAAGAAGTTGTGCATCATGGGAATGATGCTATGGAGATCAACTCTCCTTCCCAGGTCATCCACTCCCAGCTTTCAGAAGAGTTGGGACTGCTAGGCTCCTGAGCCCAGCTCCCAGCAGCCCTTGCATCCATCCATCTGAAAAGGATCGTCTTTAAAAGCAAGGAGCCAGAAAAAATAATTCATACTAAAAACAAACTCTGTCATGAGTCATTTGACTTTGCTTTCCCCCGAACACATAGTTTATGTCTTGGGCGAGCTGAGGCTAAAGGAACATCTGATATGTTTTAGGCTAGCAGAGCCATTATTTAAGGAGCGCTACATCCAGTCTGTGTCTGTTGAACCCCATGGTTTAAATCAAGGCTTGTGCTGAGGGAGCCTGACAATTTGTTATTGCTGTTGTGGTTCTTTCGGGATGTGAGTGTGTATGAGTTTTATCAAGGTGATGAGAATCTTTGGTCTGCGATTCAGAAGCTCTCGAGTGTTGAACTGACCTATGCAGTAGCTATTCTGAGTGAATATGTGCCCAAGAGGAATGTGTACAATGTGCCTGTGTTGAGATGGGGGAGCCCCTCTGGAAATGAGAGGGAGGGAAGGTGGGGGAGGGGGGAGGCTCCCAAAGGAGCTGCTTTCTAGTCCCATCTGCAGAGGAGGGAGTCTCAGCCCTGGACCAGAGTACTTCTCAGTCTTAGGTGACAGGACATTACCCAGAACCCAGGACAAGTGTCTCCACGTCTGTGAATTGCTCCTCTTTAAATAACTGAAAAATGATGGAAATACATTTATGTTGTAAAATCTCAAACAACGTAGCAATGGGCTTTCCTGGTAGCTCAGCTGGTAAAGAATCCACCTGCAATGCGGGGAGACCTGGGTTCAATCCCTGGGTTGAGAAGATCCCCTGGAGAAGGGCGTGGCAGCCCACTCTAGTATTCTTGCCTGGAGAATTCATGGATGGAGGAGCCTGCTGGGCTATCGTCCATGGGGTCGTAAAGAGTCAGACATGACTGAGCAAGTAAGCACAGAGAGTAAAAGGCAAAAGACACAAATATCCCCTGATCAGAGGTAATCATATTGTCCATTTTATTTGTCTTTCTAATCTTTTTAATAGATGGGGAAACAGTGGAAACAGTGTCAGACTTTATCTTTTGGGGCTCCAAAATCACTGCAGATGGTGACTGCAGCCATGAAATTAAAAGACGCTTATTCTTTGGAAGAAAAGTTATGACCAATCTAGACAGCATATTGAAAAGCAGAGACATTACTTTGCCAACAAAGGTCCGTCTAGTCAAGGCTATGATTTTTCCAGTGGTCATGTATGGATGTGAGAGTTGGACTGTGAAGAAAGCTGAGCGCCAAAGAATTGATGCTTTTGAACTGTGGTGTTGGAGAAGACTCTTGGGAGTCCCTTGGACTGCAAGGAGACCCAGCCAGTCCATTCTAAAGGAGATCAGCCCTGGTTGTTCTTTTGAAGGAATGATCCTAAAGCTGAAACTCCAGTACTTTGGCCACCTCATGCGAAGAGCTGACTCATTGGAAAAGACTCTGATGCTGGGAGGGATTGGGGGCAGGAGGAAAAGGGGACGACGGAGGATGAGATGGCTGGATGGCATCACAGACTCGATGGACGTGAGTTTGAGTGAACTCCAGGAGATGGTGATGAACAGGGAGGCCTGGCGTGCTGCGATTCACGCAAAGAGTCAGACACGACTGAGCAACTGAATTGAACTGAATTTTTTTAATACAGTCACAGATATATATATATATACCCGTCATGTATAGGGTCATGTAGTACAAACCGTTCTGCAAGGTTTTTTTCACTTATTAGCTATTTAGAATATGTCAGTACACGTAGAGCCACCCCATGTCTGTTACATATTGATAGAAATTTCAGAGCCTGCATACATAAACGTTATTTAACCAATGTCCTATTGACAGACATTTAGTTTGTTTCTAGTGTCTGGCTTTTGCAAACAGAGATAGAAGGATCATCCTGGGTATGGTTCTTTATACATAAATATGAACAGTTCTCTTGGAGAGATACCAAAGGTGGAATTTCTACTGGAAGGATTTGTGTGTTTGAAATCATGTTGCTGCTGCTGCTGTCCTCCAAAGAGGCTGTCCCAGTTTGTCTCCCTGTCAGTGGTACCCCCGTGCCTTTGCCAACACTGCATATTGTTAATCATTTAACATTTTTGCCCATTTCTTAGGCAGAAAATGACAGCTCATTGTTCCTTTCCTTTGCCTCAGCCCTGTTGCTAGTGAGAATGAACATTTTCTTTCTTTATCTTCAGTCACTTAATACTGTCTTCTGTTGTGCATGCTAAGTCGCTTCAGTCAGGTCTGACTCTTTGCAACCCTATAGAATATAGCCAGCTAGGCTCCTCTGTCCATATGATTCTCCAGGCAAGAATTCTGGAGTGGGTTGCTATGCCCTCCTCCAGGGGATCTTCCCAACCCAGGGACTGTATCCACGTCTCTTATGTCTCCTGCATTGGCAGGCAGGTTCTTTACCACTAGCAACACCTGGAAAGACCCTCTGTTTTCTGTTAATGGCCTATTATGATCCTCTCTTCATGTTCCCATAAGGTTGTTTGTCTTTCCCTCAGGGATCTGGAGGGGTTCTTCGTGTGCTCTGTACATCAATTCTTTGTCATATATATTAAAGACTTTCTTGTGATAAGACCCTCAATATCTACCTTTGCTTATAGTGTCTCATATAGGAGTTTTAAATTTTCATGTGTTCACATCCATGAATCTCTTTCTTTATGGCTTCAAGATTTCCTGCAAGTTTTTCCTGTAAACTATTTCTTTTCCTGAAGCTGTGTTTTTCAGAATAATAACATTGTACACTACAACACACCAGGTTGGCAGAATGGCCTCTGTGTTTTTGCAGACATTCTTGGTTATTTCACCATTAACGATGGGGAAATTCTGAAACCATATGGATCAGTCATGGGCAAATGAGAGGCCGCAGGGGACTAGCTAGCAGGCAGCCTATAGTAATATATGTGAGCCTTGGACCATATCCCAGCTCCAGTACTTACCACTTGATTTCGGGACATCACTTTGCTGCTCTGAGCCTTCGTTTATTTCTCTGTAAAACTGGGCAAATCACAATTCCAATGGATTACTGTGAGGTTTAATGTCTCCCATGTTCCAGCCCACTTAATGCATGTTTGTTTCTGCCTCTCCTGATAAAAATCTTTTTTTTTTTCTCCTCCCTGCACATTTAAATGTAATTGGTCACTGAAAACTGTTGACTTCCATTTCTTCGGAGGATTTTGTAGCTGAATTGTGGAGTCACAGCTTACCCAAGAGTCTGAGGCAATTTCCTCATGATACATCTCTGTGGGCCTAAAGGAAACGAAACACCTACACTGTTGCTCAATGCTGGAAAATTCTCCAGGGTGGCCAACACCTCTGGCAGACAGAAGCCAGGGTTCTGGGGGACATAGTCCATGTAGGCAGAGAGCTTTAGTAGTTCCTGGACTCAATGAGCTCCTGCCTGTGCAAGGATACTCCTCTCTCCTTTGAAATCATCTCCTTTTCTCCATCCCTTGCCTGGCATCCTTTGCATCTTATAGCAACACAACACTCAAAGTTAGGATCACAGACACTTGAGTTAAACTACCTGGGTGTAAGATCCAGCCTGGAACAAATGTCTTAATTGCTCTCTACCTCAGTTTCCCTTTCTGTAAAATGGGAATACTAGTATTACCTAGTCCATAGGGCTGTAATGAGAATTAATACTTATAAAGCCCTGGTACGTAGTACAGTGATCAAGGAGCTACAAAGAGATCATAGATGGTATCTGAATCCCGGATTCTCCATTCACAGCTGGTTGACTTTGGATAATGTACTTATTCTGATCTCAGCTCTCTCATTTGTAAAATGGGTATGAAAATATCTACTTCATAGGATTTCTGGGAAAGTCAAATGGGATAATATATGTAATGAGTATTGTTATGTTGTTTGGTCGCTAAGTCATGTCCAGCTCTTTATGACCCCATGAACCACCAGGCTCCTCTGTCCATGGGATTCTCCAGGCAAGAATACTGAAGTAGGTTGCCATTTCCTTCTCCAAGGGGTCTTCCTGACCCAGGGATCCATGTCTCCTACATTGGCAGGAGGATTCTTTACCACTGAGCCGATAGGGAAGCCCTGTAATGAGTATAAGACTTCAATTATTGGCTACTGTGGTGATGATTATTGAAAAAGCCAGAAGTGAATATGCAGGGAGGATTCAACACTGAGAAACAGAGAGACTGGTGATTAAAAGAGAAGATTCTGTAGTCAGACTCACTGGGTATTAGAACTCAGCCTCCACTACTCTTGACTCTGACCTTGGACCTAAACCTTTGTGACGTTCAGTTTCCTCATCTGCTGAATAGGATTGAGAGTGGTGCCTACCTCTAGGTTTGATATGAGGAGGAAATGATGATAAACCAGGAACATAGAAAGTGCATAGTAAAATTAACTGTTATTGTTACTTACATCTCCATCGATGGAAAAACTCCTGCCTGCAGTCAGGAGTCCCTGGGCAAGAGGAACAGCAGCACAGCCAGAGCCCATGCCCAGTCCATTCTGCTGGGTTTGGACCAGAAGATAGGAAAAAGGGCCAAAACTCAACAAGGGAATCTGAGCAAAAGCCTAGTTTTTACAGATCATCCAGAATGGTTTGCATAGAGAGAGAAACACATTGAAGGATATCTGGCAGGATTTAGTTCAGTGAAGTATCTCCTTGTGATTCTTAAAATCATTCTATTGGGTAGGTCCTGTCATTTCCAGTTGAAACTGAAAACTGAGGGTCAGAGAGGTGAAAACTGAGGGTCAGAGAGGTTAGGTGACTTGCCTAAGATCACATGGCTAACAAGTGGAGGAACTGTGATTTGAGCCCAGGACTATCCAGCTCCAAATCCCTAATGACATGCTGTTAGTATATGTCCCGCCTCTGTTGGGAATGACTCAGAGGCCCAGTGGGAGCAGAGTGGAATAGAGGCATGACCCTGCTTTTCTGGGAGACCAGAGGAGGTGGAGGAAGGGGCAGCAGGTCTGGAGCTGACAGGCTACATGTAAAAATTTGGAAATTTTGCCCCGAAAGACAAGAAAGTGTTCTCAGCAGGGGCCATTTTCAACTGTACCCTGTGTACTAGGCCAAGGGTAAACCAAAACACAGCCAGAAATAGTACTCCCCAGAATTCTCATCACAGCAGCCCACTGTGCTCCTTCTGTTTGGAGAGGACTGTCAAAACACTTTGCATGGAAATGTCTGAATCTGTTACTGTTCACCAAGTCAGTCACAGCCCATTTGCACGAGGTGCCCTGGGTGTGAGTAGAGACGCAAGAATCATCAGATGACCAGTCATTGTGAAGTCTCACCAAATGGCCTGCCCAAGAAACCAGCATCCTGGACTAGGGCCAGTCCTTCCTAAAGCCGTGGCTCTGAAGGGGTCCATCCTGGTTCAGTGGGCCTGCCCTAGCTGGTTATAGAATATGTTTTTATAGCTATCCTTTCTCTCAAAATAAAGAATCAAAGATGAGACTGACTTAAGTCATCTCATCTAATGCATTTAATAGATGGAGACATTTGTTTCCCAAGTGGAAAGTGACATTCCCAAGGTTATAGAGAGGAAATCTGAGACTAGAATCAGGGCTTCCTGATTCTTAGTCTAAAACACATCTCGTGCTGCCTCCTGAGCCTTCCCAGGACAATCACAGAGTTCCCGCCAGCCTCTTCAGAGGGCAGAGCTGAAAGACAGGAGAGGCCGGAAGGAGGCTGTGCTGCTCCTTGATGCGTTCTGCCCTCCCCTACATGTCTCGCCCCGCATTTCAGTGTTTCCTCTCATCTGTCAGAACTAGTTCTGTGGGCCCAAGTCTAGATCCTTGAGAAGCAGCTTCTCGGGTTTCCGGGGTCCGTTGCTGCTCCCCTGTCCTGGGCTTTTTCCTGTTGTGGCAGTGCAACCTCTTGAACAATGGTTAGGTGCCCAGACCGGGTGGATGCCTGGCTCAGCACCTGTTGGGTGGGTTTCCCAGGTGAGACAAGGCCTCCCCAGGCATCGTTTCTCATCTCCAGGGGAAGGCCAGGAAGAAGAAAGGATTGGATGCTAATTGATTGTCTGATAATATGCTGGATTATATAACCACATTTAATCTTCAATTTAGGCTATGTGGGGTAGGTAGAGACTGTCATTTCCACTTACAAACGAGGAACAAGAACCCACATAGCTAGAAAGTGAGAGAGTTGGGACTTGAACCTAGATTGGTGCAAAATTCCAAAGTATAAGCTCTTTCAAGTTCACCAGGCTAGAGAAAATGAGATTAAGTGTGTACTTTCTAAACTGTGAAGAGCCACTCACCCGTGAAGGATAGTGAGGATGACAGTTAGCACTCAGTCCAGGCCAAGCAGGAAATGACTCCCAGCAGGCAGATGTTTAGCCCCTGGGGAAATGGGTATTCCACAAGGACCTCTGGGTATCGAAGCCGCTGCTCAAAGAGTCTACTTACAAGAAGGGGAGTGTAGGGGCTCTTTAGGGGCCGGGGTCTCTCAGTGAGATGCATGCATGCGAAGTCGCTTTGTGTCAGACTCTTTGCGACACTATGGACGGTAGCCCACCAGGCTCCTCTGTCCATAAGATTCTCCAGGCAAGAATACTGGAGTGGGTCTCCATGCCCTCCACCAGGGGACCTTCCCGACCCAGGGACTGAACCCCCATCTCTTACGTCTCCTGCATTAGCAAGCAGATTCTTTACCTCTAGTGCCACCTGGGAAGCCCTTGGTTTTAAGGGTGATGGTTAATTTCTTGACCCCACTCTCTGCTCCTCACAATTACTCCAATTGACCAGTCAAGAATGGGTCACTGTCAGGTAAGCAGAAGTCATTAAAGACCCTTTCATTCATCCTTAAAATGTGAAGTTCATTTTCTGCTGCTGCTGCTAAGTCACTTCAGTTGTGTTCAACTCTGTGCGACTCCATAGACGGCAGCCAACCAGGCTCCCCCATCCCTGGGATTCTCTAGGCAAGAACACTGGAGTGGGTTGCCGTTTCCTTCTCCAATGCATGAAAGTGAAAAGTGAAAGTGAAGTCGCTCAGTCTTGCCCGACTCTTCGCCACCCCATGGACTGCAGTCCACCAGGCTCCTCCATCCATGGGATTTTCCAGGCAAGAGTACTGGAGTGGGGTGCCATTGCCTTCTCATTTTCTAGCACAGGCTAATCCATTGCAGATAAAATCTAACCTTAATAGAACTTGTTGAAAGTCAAGAAACTGATGAGGGGCACCTGCCGCTGGCTGACAGGCCACCCGCAGGGGTTTCCAGCTCCCCAGGCGTCTATGCAACACTCCATGGCAGTGGGGCATGGGGCGGGAGAGGCATTGCTCGTCTGGCCCTGAGACACCACAGGCAGGCTCATGGCTTGGCCTGGCTCTCCCCACGCCTGTGCTTGTCCCTGTACTGCCCCTCCCCATGCCACCCTGGGGGTACGTGGTCAGCAGTGGGGAAATGGGGTAAAGTGCCCAAAGGCAAGGAGCACATAGCCAAGAACTGATCCTAGGAAAGGTGAGGCAGTAGCAGGTCTTCCCCCACCCGCCCAGCACGTGCTCCACTGTTCCATCAGCCTTCATCTGCAAAGCACACATTCAAAGATAAAATCAATAATTTCCAAACAAGGAGGGCCTGCAAATCACAGAACCCCAAGCTTGAGCCCTTCCTGGCACAGGGCCTTGGGCAACTGCACAGGTGACATGCCCATAAAACTGATCCTTATTGCAGCCCTTTAACAGAATGCCACTAGTAGAGGGGAAATGAAAAAGTGAGGGCAGTCTGTCAAGGTTTTACCAAAACTGTATATGAACAATTTAAATGATTTCCCTGTATTCTGAGATAATGATACCTGTTTTCCCCCTCTTTAGTGTTAAAATCTTTTTTTTCTTGGATTTGTTTATCTATATTTTGGTGGTATATGGATTTACTTTTTACTTGACTTTTACTGGAGTATAGTTGCCTTACAACGTTGTGTTAGTTTCTGCTGTACAGCAAAGTGAATCAGCTATACGTATTTGTTAAGCCCTCTTGTTTGGATTTCCTGCCCATTTAAAACTCTTTTTCATTAGGACATGATGGCCAGAGTAAAAGTTGAGTAGGTTTTTGTTTTGTTTTGTTTTTTTCTAAGGTGCGTATATGGGCTTTCCATGTGGTGCTAATGGTAAAGAATCCACCTGCCAGTGCAGGAGAGTAAGAAACATGGGTTCAATCCCTGGGTCAGGAAGATCCCCTTGAGAAGGACATGGCTACCCACTCCAATATTCTTGCCTGGGAAATCCCATGGACAGAGGAGCCTGGCGGACTACAGTCCGTAGGGTCAGAAAAAGTCAGACACAACTGAGCACTGACCATCTGAGCACAAATGGCAAAGCAAAATAAGAAGCTGACAACTCTTTGTAGATCTCCAAAAGGTTTGGAGATTATATTGGTCCAGAGACTGGGAACTCCTGAGCTGGGGCTTCCAAGAAGATATCCCTTCCTGATTGTTAAGAATGGAGTTTCTTCCCCAGCTGCCGGAATCAGAATGGCATACCTTTAGTAATTGTATATTTCAGTAGTTTCTAGGTACGTCTTTGCTTTTGTGAAGTCTAAAGTCTGGTGGAATCTGTAAGAAGAGGCAACACAGAATAAGGGCATCAAAATCAAAATTCAAAGTCTGAAACTTTCAGTTTTCTGTGACCCTAGAGATCATTTCTCTAAATTTCCCAACCATCAAGAGGTCCGCAGAACTAAAATGGAAAATAATAACACACCCAGGACAAACCCAGCTTATGTCTGATGTCCTAGTCTAATTATTAATAATTGATCATTAAATTGTCCAGGACTCAAAAGAGAGTTTATCAGGTTAATAAACTATGGCTCCCTTTAGTAAAGGCCGCTTCATCTCTCCTGGGGCTTCCCTGGTGACTCAGCTGGTAAAGCATCTGCGTGCAAGGCGGGAGACCTGGGTTCAATCCCTGGGTTGGAAAGATGCCCTGGAGAACAGAACAGCTACCCACCCCAGTATTCTGGCCTGGAGGATTCCATGGACTGTATAGTCCATGGGGTTGCAAAGAGTCAGACATGACTGAGACTTTCACTTTCATCTCTCCTGAAGCAGCAGGAACCACTTGTGGGCAGTTGAAGGGTTGCATCTGTCCTGCCAGTCTGGAGCCTGGAAGATCCCCTTGTGGTGGTAAATCCCTGTGACTCCCAGCCCAGCGCCTCCCACCATTGTATTGTTTTGTAGGAGCATTAAGTCGCTTTCCATCCTTTGATGAGGGAAAATACATCAACACAGTGGTCCACTGAACTCTGGATATAGACAACACACAGTGCCTTTTGGGGTCTGTAGCCTAAATAGTTTTACTCCCAAAGATGTGGCATTAGACATAAAGCAGACAGCTGATTAGTGCTAAACCCACATGCTCAAAACCAACCATTATGGCCTCTTCTCAGTTACAGAACCAGAGAGGCTTTCCCTAGAATAGACATTGGCAGACTGGGCTTTGGGGTGAGAAGTGAGGGGGAGGAGGAAGGGGAGGAGGAGGAAAAAGAGAAATAACACGTTGCAGAGGTGTACAGTTTTGAAATGTTCAAGATCTGTTCCATTTAATTGGGATTACTTTTTCTTTTTATCCCATGTGTATTTCTTTTTATCCATATGGAAAGAAATCTTTGTCAATACCTGCTACAGAGTCTCAGGTTTAAGAAGCCGATTGCTGACCCAAGAAAAGAGAGACATAAATCACTTTCAAGTTCTTCAGACAAAGAACAGCTCAAGGCAAGCTGGAGAGTTTGCAGGGCATTTTGGTGACATTTCTGGATGCCCTTTTTTTCCCCCCTTTCAAGAAAAGCCCTTTCTTTCCTTGCCTTCTCACATAACAGCTTGGGATTCTTGTCCCCCCCTCCCCCTCCCCAGAAATGCATTTGAACTTGCTGTGTTTGTTAAGAGTCAGGGCATAAAGCATTTTTCCATGGTAGAAAATTCTGGCATTCCACAGCAGAACTAATGTGAGATTTGGGAAAGCTGCCCTATTTGTGCACTTAATTAGGGCTCCCCAAAGGCAGTTGATCCATCGGTGTCATAGGAAACCGACGCCAGAGCCAGCAAAGGCTGAGACTGTGAGCACCCAAGAGGGGGTGAACGTGAATTCCACACCTGTTCCCCACTGACTTGGATCAAGACTCAAGGGAAATAAAGACAAGGGCTTGCCTACAGTGCTCATTTGGATCCCGCTCCTGATTTCATCATTCTGGTGGAATGATGAAATTCTGGGTATCACCAGATTTTGAGTCAAACCCCAAAACACTTGTAGATAAAGGATCAGAGTTACAGTTTCTCTGCAGGTCTGTGAAATAAGGTCTTGGTTCTGATAAGATCTGTGAAGTGGACAAAATTACAGTGGAAAAATTATAGACTCGAAAGACCAACCAGCCTCTACTCTGAGTCTGACTCTGCTGCTATTAGACAGCATCAGATCTTGAAGAAGTTACCTGGTTATTTCTGAGATTTAATTTCTTTCCCTAGAAAAGACCATCATAACACCTCTTCCATGGGTTCATTATCATAACAACAGCAAACATTTGTTGAGCAATTTCAGTGTGTAAACACTGTTGTAAAAGCATGAACTGAACATGTGTATTATCATATGTGAACAGATCGCCAGCCCAGGTTTGATGCATGAGACAGGGTGCTCAGGGTTGGTGCACTGGGATGACCCTGAGGGATGGGATGGGGAGGGATGTGGGAAGGGGGTTCAGGATGGGGAACACATGTACACCCATGGCTGATTCATGTCAATGTGTGGCAAAAACCACTACAGTATTGTAATTAGCCTCCAACTAAAATAAATTAATTTTAAAAAATAAAAATAGAAAGTTTTTTAAAAAAGAAAAAATAAAAATAAAGGCATGAGCAGTATTCTCTTCAATCCTCTAGAGACACTATAAGGTAAAGTGTATATTAGAGGTTGCAAACTACTCAACATGGGCAGTTCTTGCCCACTGCTTATTTGTGCAAATAATGTTTTATTGGAACATAGTTATGCACATCTGTTCATGTCTACTCTGTGGCTACTTTCATGCTATAGCTCCAGGGTTGAGTAGCTGCAACAGAAACTGTATGTCCAACCAAACCTGAAGAATTTGTTATCTGGCTTTCTACAGGAACAACTTTGCCAACCTTTGCTATAAATCATCCCAACTGAAAGATGAAGAAAATAAGCCGTGGGTATTTTAAATAGCTTAACTGAGGTCATTAGTTAGTGACAGATAGAACTAGGAGTGGAACCCACTGGCCTGATCCAGAACTTGTGATCTTCACCAGTATCCTACATGTAGTATATATGAATTGTTTAGTGCAATGCCTGACACATAGGAGATGACTGATATCTGTTGCCTTAGCAATCCTTTGCATTCCTCCATGGTTCTCTTTTTCCTTCTGCCTCCCCTTGCAGGTTACTGTCAATTCCAATTGCCTTATCTTTCTCTTCTACCAGAGTGTGTTTTCAATTCAGCAGACTTCTGGGCGATTTTATACCCATTATCTCAGTCCATCAAACAACCCTGTGAATGGGTAAATAGAGTAGGAACAAATTGTACAGGACTTTGAAGGCTGAGAGAGGGCTTTAGAATAATAATAGTGCTAATTATGGTAACACTTTGGCAAAGGGTTGCTGACCCAGGCACTCTAGATCCATACTCTCCTTTAACCCTAACAACCCATCCATGATGCACAATTAGTATTGTTCTATCTTGTAGATGAGAACATTGAGGCTTACACTGTAGCAATCAAATATTAATGGGAAAATCATAAATATGCCACATGCCTAGTTCAACAGCACAGGGATTTTGTGTTGTTCACTTCTTCTGTGGATACATGTGCTTTCAGTTGGGGTTTTAGATATGTCCATACAGTATACTCGGAGAAGGCAATGGCACCCCACTCCAGTACTCTTGCCTGGAAAATCCCATGGGCGGAGTAGCCTGGTAGGCTGCAGTCCATGAGGTTGCTAAGAGTCAGACATGACTGAGTGACTTCACTTTCACTTCTCACTTACATGCATTGGGGAAGGAAATGGCAACCCACTCCAGTGTTCTTGCCTGGAGAATCCCAGGGACAGGAGAGCCTGGTGGGCTGCCGTCTGTGGGATCACACAGAGTCGGACACGACTGAAGCGACTTAGCATACAGTATACTCTTAGGCTTTGCAGGTAAAATTGTCCTCGCTTGCTCTGATCCTGTAATCTACTGTTGGTTGCCCATGGACTCAGACGGAGAACACCAGAAATTACAGGCTCTACACCTGGACCACTATGATGCCTCCCATCACAGGCAGTAGGGAGCCGTGGAATGCTCTGGAGCAGGAGATGCCATAATGAGGAAACTGCTCTGCCAACAAAGTCAAGCTGGCAGAGGGTTAGCGATAGCTTATGGTGAACGGTGTCTGATTCATAATCTCTGAAGAAGGTTTAGCTTCCATAGCAGGGACCAGGCTTGGTCACTCAAGAGCTTTTGTGTAGGAGAATTTTATTAAAGTGAAAAAGGGACAGAGAAAGCTTCTAAAATAGATATCAGAAGGGAGATGGAGGGTGCCCCCCTCGAAAAATCTAAGCAAGGGAGTTATATACTTTTTAAATGGTTATTAGAATAAATCAAAAGAATGTCTCAAGGTTGTAAAAATTTTACCAGACCTACTCCCACAGTTTACATTTTAAGATAACAGGATTAAAATGAAGGATGAAGACCTACAAGACCTTCTGGAACTAACATCCAAAAAAGATGTCCTTTTCATTATAGGGGACTGGAAGGTAAAAGTAGGAAGTCAAGAGGTACCTGGAGTAATAGGCAAATTTGACCTCGGAGTACAGAATGAAGCAGGGCAAAGACTAACAGTTTTGCCAAGAGTATGCCACTGGTAATAGCAAACACCTCTTCCAACAACACAAGAGAAGACTCTACACATGGACATCACCAGATGGTCAACACCGAAATCAGATTGATTATATTCTTTGCAGCCAAAGATGGAGAAGCTCTGTACAGTCAGCAAAAATAAGACCAGGAGCTGACTGTGGCTCAGATCATGAACTCCTTATTGCCAAATTCAGACTTTAATTGACTAAAGTAGGGAAAACCACTAGACCATTCGGGTATGACCTAAATCAAATCCCTTATGATTATACAGTGGAAGTGAGAAATAGATTTAAGGGCCTAGATCTGATAGAGTGCCTGATGAACTATGGATGGAGGTTCATGACATTGTACAGAAGGCAGGGATCAAGACCATCCCCAAGAAAAAGAAATGCAAAAAGTCAAAATAGTTGTCTGAGGAGGCCTTGCAAATAGCTGAGAAAAGAGAAGCAAAAGGCAAAGGAGAAAAGGAAAGATATACCCATTTGAATGCAGAGTTCCAAAGAATAGCAAGGAGAGATAAGAAAGCCTTCCTCAGTGATCAATGCAAACAAATAGAGGAAAACAATAAAGTGAGAAAGACTAGAGATCCCTTCAAGAAAATTAGAGATACCAAGGGAACATTTCATGCAAAGATGGGCTTGATAAAGGACAGAAATGGTATGGACCTAACAGAAGCAGAAGATATTAAGAAAAGGTGGCAAAAATACACAGAAGAACTGTACAAAAAAGATCTTCATGACCCAGACTAACCATGATGGTGTGATCACTCACCTAGAGCCAGACATCCTGGAATGCGAAGTCACATGGGCCTTAGGAAGCATCACTATGAATGAAGCTAGTGGAGGTGATGGAATTCCAGTTGAGCTATTTCAAATCCTAAAAGATGATGCTGTGAAAGTGCTACACTCAGTATGTCAGCAGATTTGGAAAACTCAGCAGTGGCCACATGGCTGGAAAAAGTCAGTTTTCATTCCAATCCCAAAGAAAGGCACAGCCAAAGAATTCTCAAACTACCGTACAATTCCACTCATCTCACAGGCTAGCAAAGTAATTCTCAAAATTTTCCAAACCAGACTTCAACAGTACATGAACCATGAACTTCAAAATGTTCAAGCTGGATTTAGAAAAGACAGAGGAACCAGAGATCAAATTGCCAACATCTGGGATCATCAAAAAAGCGAGAGAGTTCCAGAAAAACAACTACTTCTGCTTTATTGACTATGCCAAAGCCTTTGACTGTGTGGATCACAACAAACTGTGGAAGATTCTTCAAGAGATGGGAATACCAAACAACCTTCCCTGCCTCCTGAGAAATCTGTATGCAGGTCAGGAAGCAACAGTTAGAACTGGACATGGAACAACAGACTGGTTCCAATCAGGAAAAGAATACATCAAGGCTGTATATTGTCACCCTGCTTATTTAACTTATATGCAGAGCACATCATGCAAAATGTTGGGCTGGATGAAGCACAAGCTGGAATCAAGATTGCCGGGAGAAATAACAATAACCTCAGATATGCAGATGACACCACCCTTATGGCAGAAAGTGAAAAAAAACTTAAGAGCCTCTTGATGAAAGTGAAAGAGGAGAGTGAAAAAGTTGGCTTAAAACTCAACATTCAGAAAACTAAGATCATGGCATCTGGTCCCATCACTTTGTGGCAAATAGATAGGGAAACAATGGAAATGGTGACAGACTTTATTTTGGGGGGGCTCCAAAATCACTGAGGATGGTGACTGCAGCCATGAAATTAAAAGATGCTTACTCCTTGGAAAAAAAGCTATGACCAACCTAGACAGCATATTAAAAAGGCAGAGATGTTACTTTGCCAAAAAAAAGTCCATCTAGTCAAAGCAATGGTTTTTCCAGTAGTCACGTATGGATGTGAGAGTTGGACCATAAAGAAAGCTGAGCGCTGAAGAATTGATGCTTTTGAACTGTGGTGTTGGAGAAGACTCTTCAGAGTCCCTTGGATTGCAAGGAAATCAAAGCAGTCAATCCTAAAGGAAATTAGTCCTGAATAATCATTGGAAGGACTGATGCTAAAGCTGAAACTCCAATACTTTGACCACCTGATGAGAACTGACTCATTGGAAAAGAGCCTGATGCTGTGAAAGATTGAAAGCAGGAGGAGAAGGGGATGACGGAGGATGAGATGGTTGGATGGCACCACCGACTCAATGGACATGAGTTTGAGTAAACTCCAGGAGTCAGTGATGGACAGGGAGGTCTTACTTGCTGCAGTCCATGGGGTTGCAAAGAGTTGGATAGGACTGAGTGACTGAACTGAACTGAACTTCTGCAGTTTACATTTTAAGATAACGGGAATAGAACTTAACAATAGAAAGATTTTACCAGACCCACTCCCATAATATACATTCTGAGGTATCAGGATTAGTCATATTTTCAGGAAGGAGAAACTGTCCTCAAGCAGGATACATTGTTGTTATATAATCCTTCAGTCAGTTCAGTTCAGTCGCTCAGTCGTGTCTGACTCTTTGCGACCCCATGAACTGCACCACGCCAGGCCTCCCTGTCCATCACCAACTCCTGGAGTTCACTCAGACTCACGTCCATCGAGTCAGTGATGCCATGCAGCCATCTCATCCTCTGTCGTCCCCTTCTCCTCCTGCCCCTGATCCCCCCCAGCATCAGACTCTTTTCCAATGAGTCAACTCTTTGCATGAGGTGGCCAAAGTACTGGAGTTTCAGCTTCAGCATCATTACCTCCAAAGAAATCCCAGGGCTGATCTCCTTCAGAGTGGACTGGTTGGATCTCCTTGCAGTCCAAGGGACTCTCAAGAGTCTTCTCCAACACCTTAGTACGGAGCTTAAACTGAGTTGTTTGTTGTGTAGTCATCAGTTCTTGGCTTAAAGAGAAAAAAAAGTTTGTGTGACTAAGGAATGTAGAGGAAAAAAAAAAGACATTTGTCCTTTCCTCCTCCTTGAGAATTCCAACCCCCTATCTCCTCCTTGGGGACTCTGGACTTCTTATCAACCTTCCTAGGAAGTGACTCTCTCATCAGGAAGGAGGGAATATGAACCCACAAGTGTGATGTGCAGTTGTAAGCCCTCCTTGGATTGAGCTGTAAGAGCTTAGGCTTGGGATGACTGAAGAGGATCTGGCAAGAAGAGAGGGGTGTGTATATGTAGTCAGAGGGCCAAGACCAGCACTGCTTAGACCTTTCCACCAGACAGCCATGCCTGAGGTACATAGGGTGGAGCCTGAAGATTTAGGTTCAAGTCTGGCTCTACTGCTAAAGTTGCACTTGTAAAGGAAGAAGGAAAGGGGAGGAATTTTATGCTGTTGGAGTTTGCATCTTACGTGTTTTCTCATCAACTTTTGGAGATGGTAATAATAAGAACAATAGATAATATGTAAATACTCCTGGAACCAGCACTTTTCATGTTCTCTTCTAGCCATTTCTCTCTCTATATTTAATCTTCATAAAAACCCCATGAGGTAGGGAGCATTCTCATCCCCTTTGGATAGGTGGGGAGACGGAGGCCCAGAGAGGTTAAGTAACATGGCTGTGGTCATGCAGCTGGCAAACAGAGAAGGTAAGCTTTGAGCCCAGGCAGTCTGGCACCAGAGTCCTTGCTCTTAGTCATTTTCACATGGTCTCTGAGGTACATCTACCTCAGAGATTGTTCTGGGGTTAAGGCTGTTCTGTCCCACCCCATCAGGGCTTCCATGTGGCTCGGTGATAAAGAACCTGCCTTCCAATGCAGGAGACGCAGGTTCCTGGGTCGGGAAGGTCCCCTGGAGGAGGAAATGGCAACCCACTCCACTATTCTTCCCTGAAAAAAATAAATAAAAGCATGGATAGAAGAGCCTGGAGGCAACAGTCCTTAGGGTCACAAAGAGTCAGACATGACTGAGCGACTGAGCGCCCATACTCACACATGCCACTCCATAACCTGCACACTGGCAGCCCTGCCTCTACACCACAGGGTCAGGGGCCTCCCGCTGAGAAGACTCCTTGCCACAGCCTGGTGCTTCTCACAGCCTTCTGGAACTGTTCGCTGCCTCCTCCGCAGCCCCGCCACCTCCCGGCTCCTGGCCATACCCTGTGCCCTTGGTTCTAGCTTCCCAATCCTGTAGCACCTGTGCCCAGGAACATATGTCCAGTTCCCCTTCTCTGAATAATTTGGTTTTGCCCCTGGGGCACGTTTACCTCTTTGTTCAAGGTAAGACTCTAGCACCCAGCTTCCTCCCTCCAGTGCCAGCCCACACGAGTGGCATCCCCATCAGATTTGTACTGGATCCTGGGAACAGGACTGGGCAGCTTGTTCAGCCACTTTCTCAAAGGCTGGTCCCTGACAGTGTTAGCGGTCCCACCTGTTCCTGGCCCGGTAGCTGCCAGTCCAACTAGATGAGGCTTTTCCGGGAGCAGCAAAGACTTATTCACACTAGCAGAGTCTTTAACAAAAGAAGTCAAAAGGCCTTACATTGTTGTTTTGTTTGTGGTTGTTGTTTTTTTAATGTGTGTTAAAATTCTACCCAGAATGCTATAGCAGTTAAGTCATGGCCTCTGAAATCACAAGCATAAGGGTTCAAAATCCATTTCTGCTACTTGCTAGCTGTGTCATCCCAGGAAAATTGCTCCGTCTCCGTCCTTCATTTGTAAAGTGAAGGGGAAAAGGTCTGTCTTTTGGGGTAGTTGTGAGACTTTGGTGAAATGATGTATGTGAGCACGTGTCACACCACCTGACCTGCAGTAAGTTCTCAACAAGTGGTAGTTATTATCAGCATTATATTAAGTATTGTTATATAAGTATCTTTCAAGACTCCCTGGAGATAGTTCACTCAGTTATTTACTCAACAGACATTTATCAGGAGGCTACTCTTTGCCAAATCAATGCCAGGTACAAATATAGGATGTATGTTTATGAGAGGAAGCAATACATGTTAATCACTTATTATAGGCCATACCCTATTCTAGGCATTTTTAGGGACATATATCATTTTATCTATTTTTATGTACATATTTATTTTTTAATTTATTTTTAACCTTATAAAGCATATATTTTTAATTTATTAATATTTTTACAGTAGGTCCTTGTTTATCTTTTGATCCCTGGGTCAGGACAATCCCCTGGAGAAGGGAATGGTTACCCACTCCAGTATTCTTGCTTGGAGAATTCCCTGGACAGAGGAACCTGGTGGGCTACAGTCCATGGGGTCACAAAAATTCAGATACAACTGAGCGATTAACACTTTCACGTTGTTTATCTTATCTCCTTTTAAAATTTATTTTTATAAGAATATATTTGCTTTACAGTGTTGTGTTAATTTCTGCTGTACAGTGAAATGAGTCAGCTGTATATATACATATATCCCCTCCCTCTTGGACCTCCGTGCAATCCCACCCCCATCCCCCCACCTATGTCATCACAGAGCACCAAGCTGAGCTTCCTATTCTTTATAGCAGGTTCCCACTAGCTATCTGCCAAGTCTCATCTCCCGAATCGGCCCCCGCTCCCCTTGCCTCCCTGTAACCACATGTCCATTCTCTATATCTGCATCTCTGTTCCCACCCTGGAAATATGTTCATCTGTACTATTTTTTTAGATTCCACATAGATGAGTTAACATAGCAGTGTGTCCATATCAATCCCAAACTCTCAATTTATCCCTCATTCCCACCTTTCCCCACTGACAACCATAAATTCATTCTTTAAATCTCTGAGTCTGTTTCTGTTTTGTAAATAAGTTTCTTTAAAAAAAAAAAAAGATACAAATGAATATACATTTCATCTTGATAAGAGCTTTTCAGGCAAACATTAGAATTGTCATTTTACAGATGAAGAAACCGAGGTTCAGAAAGATTGGCTTCTCCAAAGATGTGGCCAGTGATTGAATGTAGCCATAAATAAACCAAGATATTCTGAGATCAAGTCCCTACTATTGAAAGATTCACACTTTATTCTCATATTCATGCAATTGAATGCATCTGTTTATGTACCTTTCTGGTAAAAAGGAAATTCAAATAAAAGTATTTTTTATTTCAGCCTATTGGTACAAATCTCTGGAAGAGGTGAGAGTTCTGTGCCTATCTTAGCCTGCTAGTGATGAGCCTGGGGGCTGTCCTCCAATGATTGGGAATTTTGTCATCCGAAAGGATAACTTCTCTCCTTATGTGGGACTGGAATTAGAGAGGGAAAAGGCAGTAGGTAAGGAGCTTATATTGGACTCACCCAAGGCATACTTTGCAAGTTATTTTGTTTTGTTTTTTAAATCAGTCTCAGTCATAAGCTTGCTTTTTGGATCAATGCCTTATGCCTCTAGCCATTGAAAGCCAAGTATGTCAGGGAAAAAAAGTTCCTTCTGTTAGTTGAGGTTTTATTCTGTTTCTACTTTGGTGGTTTGAAACTAATTACAGACTCTGGGTTGTGCCTACATGTCCAAAATGAAATGAGAGTTTGAGCCAATTGCTCTAATAACGAAGAGAGGAAAATCCACTTTTCTTTCCATTATCTAAAGATTTCAGGCATATGTAGTTTTTTTTTTTTTTTTATTGAATTATGTGAAAAGTTGGCCTCAAGCCTTCATTTCACTTTGCCTGTCTAGAAACTAGATTGAAATTTAGTTTCAGGGAGGAGATGGCATGCTTTAGACTGCTTTGGTGGGTCTAGAGGGTCTTGTTAGAGCATTTAATGGCTAAGAGATTTTGTGTTCATATGATAAAATATTTGCAAATGCTTAGGGGAGGGAGGTGTATTACAAAGGATGTCTATTTAAACTTTTTTGAAAGATTGGAGTACTGAAAATAAATTTCAAAAAGAACAGTTTCCATTCATCTCATTTATTGATTCATTTATTTAGTCCTCACTGTGGCCTACAAGGCTGTCCACCTGGCACCCAGTCCTTTTCTGCCTTCATCTCCAGCTCTTTGCCCCTTTCCCAGTTTGCATATCTGCCCTGGCCCCTTCACTCTCTGTCCACATACTAAGCACACTTCCACCTCTGGGCTTTCAGACATACAGTTCCCCTGCATAAAATCCTCTTCCTTAGATATTTGCACGGTTCATCCTCTCATCCCTTTCAGATCTCTGCTCAAACATCGTTGTTTCAGAGCGATACCATGCCTGCTGTCCTGTACAAGCTGCCTTCTTCACTCCTGTAGAGAATTCTTCATCCCCTTATCCTACTTGATTCTGTTTCCCTAGTACTCATCACCACCTAACATAATGTAAGTGTATGTGTACTGATTCATATATTATTTTAATAACCTCTTTTTTTGAACAATGTTGTATTTATAGAAAATTATATAAAATTATGTAATTATATCTCTGTAAAAATATAGAGTCTTCATAAACTGGGCATAAACCCCATGCCCAGTGGCCTTTATTATTAGCATCTTCCATTGGTATAGTATGTTTGTTGCAATTAGTTAACCAATATTGACAGGTTATTATTAAAGTCCATACTTTATTATAGATTTCCTTAATTTTAACATAATATCCTTTACTTGTTCCAGGATCCCATCCAGTATATTAGATTACACTTAAACATCTTGTGTCCTTAGGCTTCTCTGGTTTTTGATGACCCTGACAGTTTGGAGGAGTCTTATAGAATGTTCAATTGGCATCTGTCTGATGCGTCTCTTATGATTAGACTGTGGTGGTAAGTTTGGGGGAGGAGGACCACAGAGATGAAGTACCATTCTCATCACCTCACATCAAAGGTACATACTGTCAACATGACTTGTCAGTGTTGATGCTGACTTTGATCACCTGGCTGAGGTGGTGTAGGCCAGATTTCTCCACTATAAAATTACTCTTTTTCTATTTTATATGCTGTTCTCTTTGGGAGGAAGTCACTATGTGAATCCCACACTTAACAGCATGGAAATTATGCTCTATTTCCTTAAGGGTGGAATATTTATATAGACTTGGGATTCTTCTTTGTGAGAGATTCATCTCTTTATTCATTCACTCTTTCTGTATTTATTCAGTCATTTCTTTATGATAGTTTTGGTTCATAGATATCTATGGTATATTTTGGGTTATAATCTGATACTACTTACTCTGTTTCCCAATTCTTCCACTTTTGACCATTGCAAGCTCCTTAATTGCCTTCTTTATCTCCCGATATAACCTCATAATTCTGTATGTATTTTTTTTTAATTACTTCTTTAATTTTGGGCAGTAGAAGATGTTCCAGGCTCATCTTTTATATTTCTTGCCCCAGACCTGGAATCAGCCACTTCTCCAAGGAACTCTGACTGTTTTTATTAGAGAATGATATTAGAAACCAAAATCTGGGCATCAAGTGTGCTCCCTGCTACTGAGCTGTTTTTGCTTCTAGGGAGGCCAGCTGACAGTGAAAGGAAATATATGTGCATATACTAACCTGTGTATATACCCATCTCTATAAATATTTCTGTATATAATCATCTCTGTCTACATTAAGCTACACATTAGTTTATACTGATGTCTACAACTGTAGTCAGTTACCACATGAATCATTCTAACCTTCCCCTTTCACTTATTTGTAAACTCTCACTCAAATAGTGAGAAACCTGACTCCCACCATTCACCATTATTTTTTAATTGTTCAATTCCAGTGTACCTGTATGGAAATTTCAGAATTGTTAAGCCAGACTCTTATGGAGTATAGCTTCATCAACTAGAGTACAGAGTTTATGTACAGTTTCTTTTGCCTTTTGTTTTACAAACTCTACTCATTTCCAAAATTACTTAGATCAGCACCTTAATCTCCCACAACCTACAGTGAGACTGTCTCATATCATACATTGTATTACAGTTAGATTGCTTGACACTTACTATATTCCATCATAGGATTCCCCTCATCTCTGAAATTATTTTTTGAATTTTCATATCTCATGGTTCACTCTTTATGCTGTAACATTCAGTGGTTTTGACAAATGCACAATGTTGTATATACACGGTTACATTCCAGAATGTCACATAATTGGAATCATGAATATGTAACCTTTTCAGACTCATTTCTCTCACTTGGTAATATGCATTTAAGCTGCATCCATGTGTTACTGAGGCTTGGTAGTTCATTTATTTTTATTGTATAATAATATTCAATTGGTGTAGATGGTACAGATATACCAGTTTAACTATTCACTCACCTTGGGCTTCCCTGGTGGCTCAGAGGTTAAGCGTCTGCCTCCAATGCGGGAGACCTAGGTTCAATCCCTGGGTCAGGAAGATCCCCTGGAGAAGGAAATGGCAACCCACTCCAGTACTCTTGCCTGGAGAATCCCATGGAGGGAGGAGCCTGGTAGGCTACAGTCCACGGAGTCGCAAAGAGTCGGACACGACTGAGCGACAAGCAACTACTACTACTACTGAAGGACATCCTGGTTGTCTCCGGTTTTTGGAGACTATGAATAAATATTTGCACGTAGGCTTTTAAATGGACTTTAGCTTTCAAATGGGTAGGAATACAATTGCTAGGTTGCACAATAAGACTACATTCACATTTGTTATAAAAGAGCAAACTATCTTCCAAAGTAGCTGTACTATTTTGCAGTTCCCCCAGCAAAGATTGAGAGTTCTTGTTGCTCACCATTTATCTGAAAGTTTGATACTGCCAGTTTTGTGGATCTGGGCTACTTTGTAGTGATATATAGGTTTAGAGAGATATATCATTATTGTTTTAATTTTTAATTCGCTAATGGAAAATGCTGTTGAGCATCTTTTCGTATGATTATTTGCCATTAGCCTATTTTCTTTGGTTAAGTTCATATCTTTTGGTCATCTTTTTACTGGGTTGCTTCTTTTGTTATTGTTGAATTTTAAGTATTCTTTGTATATTTTGGATACAAATTCTCCAATATATGTTTTACAGATATGTTCTCCAAGTCTGTGGCTAGTCTATTCATTCCCTTGAAATTGTCTTATCACAGAGCAGTTTTTAAATGTTAATGATCCAACTAATCAATTTTTTCTTTCATGGATTGTTCTTTTGATACTGTATCTAAAAACTTATTGTTAAACCCAAGTCCACCTTAATTTTCTCCTGTGTTATGTCCTAGAACTTTTATGGTTGTACATTTTACCTTTAGGTTTATGAACCATTTTAAGTTAGGCTTTGTGGGAGGTATAATGTCAGTGCATAGATTATTTTATTATTTTTTTTGCATGTGTGTATCCAGTTGTTTCAGCATCATTTATTGAAAAGATTACCCTTTATCCTGTGAATTGACTTTGCTCCTTTGTCAAAGATCAGCTAATTGTGTTTGTGTGGGCCTATTTATGGACTGACTTCATCGATCTGTTTTCCTGTTCTTTCACCAGTACCACACTCTTGCGATTATTATAGCTTTATGTAAGTCACGGGCTTCCCCTGGTAGCTCAGCCAATAAAGAAACTGCCTGCAATGCAGGAGACCCCAATTCGATTCCTGGGTCAGGAAGATCCCCTGGAGAAGGGATAGACTATCCACTCTAGTATTCTTGGACTTCCCTGGTGGCTCAGATAGTAAAGAATCTGCCTGCAATGTGGGAGACCTGGGTTCGATCCCTAGGTTGAGAAGATCCCCTGGAGAAGGGAACAGCTACCGACTCCAGTGTTCTTGCATGGAGAATTCCATGGACAGAGGAGCCTGGCAGGCCCTAGTCAATGGGGTCACAGAGTCAGACATGACTGAGCGACTTTCACTTCACATAGTGAGTCATGAAGTCTGACTTTGTTCTTCTTTACTATTATGTTGATTATCTATGTCTTTTGCCTTTCCATATAAATCTTAGAATCATTTTGTTGTTGATTTACAAAATAGCTTTCTGAGTGTTCAATTAGGACTGTGTTGAATCTATTGATCAAGTTGGGAAAATTTGTCATCTTAACAATATTGAATCTTAAAATCCATGAATACAGAAGATCTCTCCATTTACTTAGATCTTCTTTAATTTCTTTCATTAGAGTTATGTACTTTTCCATATATAGATTCTGTATATTTTATGTTAAACTTATGCCAAAATAAGGTTTTACAGTATGCTAATATAAATTATTTTAACTTCAAATTTCAGTATTTCATTGGTAGCAATTTGTGGGACATAATTATATATTACCTTATGTCCTTGACTTTACTGTGCTCTTTTATTAGTTCAAAAAGGTGTTTTGTTTGTTTGTTTGTTTTTTATTATTTGGAGTTTTCCACATAGATAGTTATGTCATTTGAGAATGAAAACAGCTTTATTTCTTCCTTCCCAATCTGTATGCTTTTTGTTTCCTTTTCTTGTCTTATTGTACCATCTAAGACCAATATATTCTTGAATAAGAATGGTAAGAAAGGACATCCTTGCCTTGTTCCCAGTTTTAAAAGAAAAAACATCCAGTTTTTTCTCATTAAGTATGATGTTAGCTGTAGAGATTTTGTAGATGTTCTTTATCAAATTGGATATGTTCCCATATTTTCCAAGTTTGCTGAGAGTTTTTAATCATGAATAGGTGTTAAAGTTTATCAAATGACTTTTCTGCATCTATTAATATGATTATTATTCTTTAACCTGTTGAGGTGGTGAATTACACTGATTGAATTTTGAGTGTTGAACCAGTCTTGCATAACTGGAATAATTTCTATTTGGTTGTGGTGTATATTTCTTTTTATACATTGTTTAATTTGACATGCTAATATATTGATAATGTTAAAGATTTTGCATCTATATTCATGACATGTATTTGTTTTTGGATTTCCTTTCTTGAAATATTTCTATCTGATTTTTGGTAGTAGAGTAATGCTGGCCTCAGAATGAGTCAGAATGTCTTTCCTCTGTTCCTCTTTTTTTTGGAGGAGATAGTGAAGAACTAGTATAATTTATTTTTTAAGTTTTTGGTAGGGTTCACTAGTAAAACCATCTGAGCCTGGCGCTTTGTGGGCTTTTTTGAAGTTTGAATCTTTCATTAGGTGAATAGTCTGTTTCACCGAAGTTATAAAATTTATGGGCATAGAGTTGCTCATAGATTCTTTTTTTATCTGATCAATGTCCATGGGATCAGTAATCATGATCTCTCTTTAATATCTGATATTAGTATTTTGTGTCCTTTCTCTGTCTTGGTTAACCTGGTTAAAGGTTCATCTTTTTAACTGATCTTTTCAAAGAACCAGATTTTAGTTTCATTGATTTTCTCTATTGTTTTCCTGTATTCAGTTTCATTGATTTCTGCCTTTTATTACTTTTTTCTTGCTTTTTTTTCTTCTTTCTTTGTTTGATGTAGGCTTAAATTGTTTCTCTGTCTTAGGGCTTCCCCAGGAACTCCTCCATAAACAGAGCCTGCATCTTTCAGCTGTAATCCACTATTATTTTACTGGAGCACTGTTAGTGTGGTTTTAAGGGGTGGGAAAGGGAAAGCACTCTAGAATCTTTTGATTTAATCTTGAGCCTGTGTCCTTGGGTTGTGACCTTCACAAAGGTTTTTTACCTTTTTACCTCTCTTATTAAGTGAGAAAGGGAGGTTAGAAGGGGCTAGGGTTCAAAAGATGTCCCTCCCCTTGATAGGATGAGGCTTTGGTTAAGCCTTTTATCCTTGAAAGTAGACCTTTGCTATAAAGAACTCTCTGGCATATTTCACAGCATTTCTTCTCTTTCACTCCTGCTGGAACCAGTGGGGGATCATTCTTGCTTCTTTACAGTGAGTACCTGGTAGGGTTCCCAGAGGTAAAATTCATGAGTGTGTGGGGCTCCCCCTAAAACTACAGCCCCTGAAATTTCTCAGTCTCACGCTAATACACACTCAGCCCCCAGCACTTCATCAATATTATCACTTAAATGTTTCTACCAGTTTGTGACACAGTGGCTTCTACTGTAGGTAAGGAGCTCTGGCCTGCAACTCTTTGGAATTCTCCTGTCTCTCCAGAACTCAGGCTGGTGGTTTTCCCTGTAACCTCATTTCTCCAAACAATCTGAGTGGAAGTGAAAGTTGCTCAGTCATGTCTGACTCTTTGTGACCCCACGGACTCTCCATGGAATTCTCTAGACCAGAATACTGGAATGGGTAGCCATTCCATTCTCCAGGGGATCTTCCCAGGGATCGAACCCAGGTCTCCCACATCACAGGCACATTCTTTACCAGCTGAGCCACAAGGGAAGCCCAAGAATACTGGAGTGGGTAGCCTATCCCTTTTACAGTGGATCTTCCTGACCCAGGAATCGAACCAGGGTCTCCTGCATTGCAGGCGGAAACAATCTGAGCGCCGTCAGTAATTTTCCATTTGTTAGCTCTTTTCTTATTATAGGAATGGGAGTAATGACTTCTAACTTCTTTACACACTGGAGCTATAAAAGGAAGTCACTTTATATATTTGCTTAGTGTATTTTCTGATTCTCCTACAAGAATATAAATTTATGAAAGCGAGGGCTGTGTCTGTTTTATTCACTAGTATATTTTCAATAGCTGAAATAGTACCTGACTCAAAGTAGCTGCTTAATAAATATTTGTTAAATACATTGATTAATCAGTTGATATTCACTGGGCACATCAGTATACTGAGGCACTGTGCTTAGTATGGAGACACAGCAATGAAAAAGTTCCTATGTGTCTCTAGCCATTACAGTGGTAGTAGGGGGCATGGTAGACATACTGTAAATGGAAATAACAATAAACTATGAATTAGGAGATAGGTAGGTATTGAAGCATGGAAGACACCTACCTAAACTAGCCTAAGCAATATGGAGGTAAAACATTGCCAGAGGAGGAAACCACCTCCTTTGAGTTGTAAAGAACAAGTCACTTCTAGCTCATATAAGGGAGGGTGATATTGTCAGAGGAACTAGCATGGACCTGTTAAAGTTCCTGTACGACAACATGTAAAGTGATTTTCTCACCACAACTCATGTAACATTTAGTGAGCCACACAAAGCAGGCACCATTAATTCATTTCACAGATCAGAGAGTTTAAGTGACTTGACAGAATGTCACCAGTGCTGAGCCATGGAGCAAGTCCCTTTGAGTCCAGAGTCCATTTTCCTCCTGCTGCAGAGATGACTAACGCAGGAGTCAGAGCCTGGCGGAGGAGCCAAGCACGTAAACAGAGCTTTCTGGTGCCAATTGCTCCCTTTGAATTTGCTTCATTGTCATTTTTCTTTAAGACTGCAGCCCTCGAAGTAGTGAGCTGCAAATCAGGGCTGCTTTGCAAATGCCCACAAACCACTGGGGGGAGTTTTGTCAAAGAAGGCGGGAAAGAAAAATAAATGTGGGCTTCTGCTCTTTAAACCTCAGCCCAGTGAGGCGGACTTCCCGGAATACTTCAGGCCGCTTCAAAGACCTATTGTGGGAAATCTCCAGATGTGCGTGGAAAACCTCACTGGGGAGCTTCCCAGTGAAGAGGCCTTTTAAGCTTGAACTGAGATGAAGGAAGTTGACGTGATGAGTCCTACCAGGTGGCCCGTTTTCTGAAGGCACCCAGATTCCACCATGACTTTGAGAAGGCGGGGGTGTGGGGGGTGGGGATGTGTGGATTAGCCAGTTCAGATGCCTTTGCCCAGCAGTGCATCTTCTTTGACTGTGGAAAGTCCAGGTTTTTTTTGCTAGAGTCAGGGATGGGGGGCATTCACCAAATGATTTATCTACTTTAAATGGTTAGTGACAGCCTGGTCATTCCTCCAGCCCATCTTGGGAGGCTTGGGAGGGATTTCAGGATTGGAAAAAGTCGAGGCCCTGAGCAATTCATGCCAGTTCTCACAAGGATGCCTCTTAGCGTTCTGAGAGCCAGCATCCTCGGGATTCTTGCTCGGAGACTGCCCTGAATCTCCACTTAACCCATTTACCCAGTGCCCCATCTGGCCTCAGTTTGACATCTTCTTGCTAGACACGGTGGAATCAGACAGACCCAGGTTTAAATCCTGGCTCTCGGGTTCACTTTGCCATCTTGGAGAGAGCAACTTCAATTTGACCGGCTCTCAGCTTCCTCACAGAGAAGGCAATGGCACCCCACTCCAGTACCCTTGCCTGGAAAATCCCATAGACGGAGGAGCCTGGTGGGCTGCAATCCATGGGGGTCGCTAAGGGTCGAACACAACTGAGCGACTTCACTTTCACTTTTCACTTTCATGCATTGGAGAAGGAAATGGCAACCCACTCCAGTGTTCTTGCCTGGAGAATCCCAGGGACGGGGGAGCCTGGTGGGCTGCCGTCTCGGGTCGCACAGAGTCAGACACGACTGAAGCGACTTAGCAGCAGCAGCAGCAGCAGCTTCCTCATCTGTAAAATGAGGGGACCTAGTCTCTGCACCATTACCCGTGTGGAGGAGATGAATGACTGAGTTGATGCACTCATGGGACCCAGCACATAGCCTGGCACAGAGTGAAGACCCGCTCTGCTTTTATCCTTTTCCTCTCCCCGCCAGTCGTAAAGGAAGGCAGGGGCTGTCCCTTTTGGCCTTTGAATGTTTCTTCTGCAGCTCTTTAAATCCTCTCCCTGCTTAGTCCATATGGGCTTAGCTAAGTATTTTGAGATCACAGTGTATTTAAGGGAAAGTCCTTTTGGCTACAGCTAAAATTAGGCCTCTCTTTTGCTCCTCTGCCGCCCCCTTTCCTCTTTTCACTAAGCAGAGGCATTGACACTGGAAACGCTTGAGAAGAGCTGGGAGAACAGCTGGGAGTTGTTCTAGATACCGGCAGCTGCTCTCAGCACACAGGCACCGAAGAGAGTGCTGCTGATCCGAAGGGAGAAAGGGGGCCTGGGCTTGGCAAACAGCAGGGTCAGGGATGGGGTCCCGTTACTGTGTCCTCCACCTTGTGCTCAAAGAAAGAAAGATGGGGTAGGGGGAGGCGGGAGGAGCGGCAGATCAGAGAGAACCGTGGAGACAGAGTGGAAGAGCTGAAGGGAAGGTCGTGTTTAAGAAGTTCAGCGAGGTGGCTATTTATTTAGCTGCCTAGTTCATGCAAACAGCTGCTTCTCCCTCCGGGACTCCGATGGTAGACTTCTCCCACTGATCTGGTGCTCTGGGCTGCTCTCCCCCTGGAAAGTACGGTCTCACTCGGAGATGGCCTCTGAGCGCCTAGGGGTGCCCGGCGCCGCGCCTCCGCCCCTGTTGTTGCCGCAGCTTAGCCCACGCCTTTCCATCATCTCCCTCTCCAGGCCCTCCTTCCCTGCAGCCACATCACCCGAATTCTATCAGATGTCTGCCTTCGAGCTATGTGACCTGGCTTGGGCAAGCTACTTCACGGCTTTGTGCCCTCATTTTCCTTATCTGAAAAATGGGGACACGAATGGTGATTGTCTCAGAAAGTTGATGTAAAGATTAAATGAATAAATAGTTATCAGGTACTTAGTATAGTGACTGGCATGTACCTGCTCAATATTGCTCTCTCTATCGTCGTCATCACTGTTATCATTGTTATCATCTTGTTTATTCCCTTGGCTGTGATGCTGCCCCTCCCCCAACACACAGACTTTTTCTTGTGACCTAGGTCCTCCTGTTCCTTCTGTCATGAGTTTAAATGTCACTTCCTGAGAAACACCCCCCCCCAAATCTAAACGAGTGTTCTTCACATGATATCCTGTAGCCCAGTACTTCCGTTCCACAAGTGTAATGAATTGGTATAGATATTTTTGAGGATATTTGTTTGCTATTTGTGTCTGGTAAGTGTATCAAGGGTGAGAACTATGCCGATTTTGTTTGTTTTTTTAATTTATTTATTTTAATTGGAGACTAATTACAATATTGTAGTGGTTCTTGCCATACATTGACATGAATCAGTCATGGATGTACATGTGTTCCCCATCCTGAACCCCCTCCCTCCTCCCTCCCCATCCCATCCCTCTGGGTCATCCCAGTGCACCAGCCCTGAGCACCCTGTTTCATGCATCTAACCTGGGCTGGCGATCTGTTTCACATATGGTAATATACATGCTTCAATGCTGTTCTCTCAAATCATCCCACCCTCGCCTTCTCCCACAGAGTCCAAAAGTCTGTTCTTTACATCTGTGTCTCTTTTGCTGTCTCGCATATAGGGTCATCATTACCATCTTTCTAAATTCCGTATATATGCGTTAGTATACTGTATTGGTGTTTTTCTTTCTGACTTACTTCACTCTGTATAATAGGCTCCAGTTTCATCCACCTCATTAGAACTGATTCAAATCTATGCCAATTTTGCTTACCAGTAACTGCCAGAGCCTAAAACAGGGATTGCCACATAGTAGGTGTTCAATAAATGTATATAAAGGGAGGGAGGGAAGAAAGGAGGTGAGGGAAAGGAAGAAAAGGGAAAAGAAGAGAGGGAGGGAGGAAGCAGGACAAGAGAAAAGGAAATGAAGATTATTGGGACAAAAAGAAAAATTCCTTCTAAAGCTCACTCTCCTTGGGATCTGATTCCCTCATGCTTCTTAAGACATCAAGGGCTACAGAGGACATCTAGCCTCCTCTGTCCTCACTTCTCTTTCTCGTTTCCCACCCATCTAGGACTTGCTCTAGGCATCTCCATCATATTGATATAACAAAGATAGCTTCCAGCATATTGACTGTTTCACAAATCCCTTCCTATTAAACAGAATGAAAAGGCAGACATTTGTCCTCTGGAGATACTATCTTAATTAAACTTTTGTAGGATCAAGACTCCAGGTAGCGAGCCATGGAGATAAGCAAGCTTTTGGTGTCACCTGGCCCCTGGGAACCTTACTTATGAAGGCCTTTCCTGCAACATCATAGAAATTTTGAAAGATATCATGGCAGAATTTGGGGGTCAGGAGACTTTTCATCTGACCTCAACTCTGCCTGACTCTATGTTAAATGCTGAGCCATTCCAACGGTTCCTGCCACTGGCCAGCTGTGACCCCAGAGTGTCTGTGCCCCTGACCCCAGAGTGTCTGTTCCCTCCTGGTACAGTTCACACAGCCTCCCTCCTGGGTGTCCCAACACAAGGGCTGACTTTGCTGTGACCCACCTGTCAGAGGAGACCTGGGAATTCTTCCTTTATAGGTAGACCACTCAGAAAGGCTGCCTGAAGCATCGTTTTATTTTTGGTGGAAAAAATATATATATATTGTAAAGGATTGGGGGCAGGAGGAGAAGGGGACGACCGAGGATGAGATGGCTGGATGGCACCACTGACTCGATGGATGTGAGTCTGAGTGAACTCCGAGAGATGGTGATGAACAGAGAGGCCTGGCGTGCTGCGATTCATGGGGTCACAAAGAGTCGGACATGACTGAGCGACTGAACTGACTGAACTGAACTGAAAGGATGAAAAAGAGGACATGATACAGCATGATATCTAGAACAATTTATAAAGGATTACAGTCTCATTTAACAAACAGGCTTGAAATGGCCTATGAGGATGCCAACTCTAGTGCTTTAGCAAAATGTGTCTTAGTTTTAGTGAATTTATAAACCAACATGCTTCCGTTTTGGAGTAAAAACTGCATCCCATATCATAGGATTGTCTGCAGAGTTGCATTTATCTAGCACCTGAGAAACATTCAGAAACAGAGTAGATTTCTCTAAGGAACACACTGGGATTTTTTTTTTTTAATATCTAAATTCTGATCAAAGATTCAGTAGTTCTAAAGATAATTCAAAATCTGTGTCTCAGTATAAGTAGTTTCAGGCCTTAGATCCAGTCACTAGTAGTTCTCAAACATCAGTCTCAAAAAGGGTGTCTTCTCTTCCTGGGGAGGGTGATTCCATGAGGAGAAATGTTGGGGTTCAAAGCTCAAAGCTGCACTAAGACCCACGCTCATCTCACCTGGCAGAGAACTTCCTAGGCTGCCATGGAGGTAAAAGGGGCCCAGTCCAGCAACACAGCTTCTTCCAGCATCACTCACTTCACTTTACTCTGAAAAGCTGAGTCCTTCACTCCTTAAGGAAAACTTCCTGGAGGAGGTGGCATTTTCTGCTCAGACAGTCATGTCTGATTCTTTGCGACCCCATGGACTGTAGCCCGCCAGGTTCTTCTGTCCATGGGATTCTCCTGGCAAGAATACTGGAGTGGGCTGCCATTTCCTCCTTCAAGGGATCTTCTGACCTAAGGACTGAACCCACATCTCTTACATCTCCTGCACTGGCAGGCAGATTCTTTACCACTGAGCCACCTGGGAAGCTAGTGGCATTTTAGGTTGACCATTTATTCACCATCCATTCATTCAGCAAATATTTACTGGGTGAGCATCACCAGCAAGCTAATCTCTGTGCTTCAGTATGACCTGTATACATAGGTCCTACCCCTCTGGAGTTGTTGGCCCAATGACAAAGTCAGAGAATAAAGAAATACTTGTACCTATAACCAATATATTCATTATGAGAACTTAAAGGGGAGGTACAGGGTGTGATGGGAGTGTTTAAATGGAATTTGAGATCTCTAAACCTGCCTAGTGATTGCTACCTTCTAGGGAAATTGTCTTATGAGAATGGGAAGTGTGCCCTGGAGGGGAGATTTACCACCAACAAATTGCCAATGCCTGTGATAATAAAATCAGATGAACCTTTTAACCAGTCTTCTTCTTATGTTTTAATTCTCTACAGAGAGTGCAGCCCTCCCACCCACATTGTCCACACTCAAGGTAAATGGCTCATACCACCCTTCCCTTTGATATACCTCTGAGTTAAACAGATTCTATTACCTGGGTTTGAATTCTGGATTTATCGTTTACTATCTGGGTAATTTTGAGCAAGTTACTTAACCTCTGTTTACCTTTTTGTAATTTTAGTTTTTATTGGAATACAGTTGATTCACAATGTTGTGTCAGTTTCAGGCGTACAGTAACCTCTCTTCTCTCCCCTGTAAAATAGGGTTAATAATTATAGCACCCATCTTACGGGGTCACTGTGAATATTGATGAAATCAGGCATGTACACTCTTAACATGGTGCAAAATGCATATGACACCAAATAATGTTAGCCATGGTTACTATAAGTGCTTAAGGAGTGGTAGTGATTCTTATTTTCTTCTTTTCTACAAGGGTAGAAGTAAGATCTGGCCCCTGAGCAGAAATCTTCTGGGGATGTGAGAGAGTAGGAGGCAGAAGGAAATTTCCTTCCAGTGTCTGATTTAAACGGGCCTCTCCAGGTCCATGGGCTTCCCAGGTAACACTAGTGATAAAGAGCCTGCCTACCAATGCAGGAGACTTAAGAGACACAGGTTCAATCCCTGGGTCGGGAAGATCTCCACCAGGAGGGCATGGCAACCCACTCCAGTATTCTTGCCAGGAAATCCCATGAACAGAGGAGCCTGGCAGGCTATGGGCCATAGGGTCGCAAAGGGTGACTTAGAGCGCATGCTTCATGTCCATTCCAGCCTTGAAAAGCTCCCAAGATCCCCCTTGAATTCCCTGTGCATGTCCTGTACACATTTACTCCGGGGTGGAGGCTCCCACCCCATGCACCCCCAGGTAAAGGCTCTGTGGTTCCAGGCAGCCATAGTTGCTTGCTTGAAGATGTCTGTGCATAAGTGCTCTAGCATTTTCCATGGCCTTGTGTCTTCTGTCTTGACACATTTTCATGTCTTCCCATCTCCTCCTGACCACCCTCAGGAAACTGGGAGACGCCTCTTTGGGAGGGTCTCAGCCACAGATACTGTGCTGAGTATCCAAAAGTTACACTTAAACTCCCAGGTTATCCAGAGCTGCTGTTTAAAAAAAAAAAAAAGTGCCTTCACATGTCAGAAGTAGGTGCCAGATCTTGTAGCACTTATAAGGACAAATCCATTTCTTACTGAGAAATGGAGCTTAAAAGCCACATGACTGGCTAATGTAAGCTTTGGCCAGGTCTGTGAGGAACCTTTGCAACATTATTTCTGCTGATGTTCTTTTCTTATACCTGATGTCCTCTGAACAGGAAGAGGCAGGGCTGAGGCTTTGCTGCTCCATGACCCTGAGTGGGCTCTTTCAGATCTAGAGAAGCAGACTGTGTGCAGACAGCCCTCAATCCCAATCTTCACTCTGCCTCCAACTAACCAGGCAGATGCCTAAGCCCAGATGTCTACGAGTTCTTGAGTTGCTTCTGACAACTTTTGTTCCCTAACACTCCCATCTGTTTGCTCCCTAACACCTCTACCACCTAAGCCTCCCGAGCACCTCTTATATCTGTATGCATCTCTCTTGTCCAGTAGCACTACCCTGATTTCCCCCGGACCCCTGCACCTGGCCCCTGCCAGGTTGAACACAGCAGCCCAGCCCAGTGGCATGCCTCTGGCTTCCCTGTGCCCAGGGAAAGGAGGCTGCAAGCAAGGGCTGAGCGGGCACTGCCTGCCTCTCAGCTGTGTGTCGTCCACCCTCGCCCTTGCTCTTGTTCGTCTGCTCCGAACATGCTGGCCTTCTCCTGCCTCAAATGTGTCATTTTCCCCTTCCTGCACATGGTCCTCTCCTCTGCTGGATGCATGCTTCCCCCGTCCTTCAGCCAGCTCATGCCAGCACATCTTTGAATGTCAGCCAAGCCATAACATATAGGATGCATACACACATACATACCATATCATACATGCATGCATGCCATACATCAGAGGCAGTGGACCAGTCCCTGGGGGAAGAGTGCGCCCTCATCTCTCTGATTCAGCCGGCTCGCTGACAGAGAGAGGAAGGATCTGAGGAGACAGCTGTCTGAACTAGCCATGTCACGTCGCTTCTCCTCACGCTCCTGAGCAGACTGTCCAAGGGGAGGCTGTGGACACGATCATTTCTTCTCACCTTGCCTCTAACCTGGCAGATCATTCCTTGATTACCTGACAGAGATTGATTTGACTTCTGCAAGCAAACTTGCAAAGCTTTCCCGCCCAAACTATCAAACATAACCTCACCTATCTCTCTAGCCACATCCAAAACATTCATTCAAAGAATTTTTTTTTCTTTTGGGCTACACTCGGGCCTCCCCTGATGGTTCAGTGCAAAAGAACCCACCTGCCAATGCAGGAGACATTGGTTCGATCCCTGGGCCAGGAAGATCCCCTGGAGAAGGAAATGGCAACCCACTCCAGTGTTCTTGTCTGAGAAATCCCATGGACAGAGGAGCCTGGTGGGCTCTAGTCCATGGGGTCGCAAAAGAGTCAGACAGGACCTCGTGACTAAACAACAACAATTCCCAGTGCAGACTAGGCAGGAGTGGGAAGAGGGAGAGGAAAGAGAAGGGAGTCGGGGTGGGAGAGAACTGCCCAGAGTGACTTGAGGACATTCATCAAAAGCACTCCACTTGCCCTCCTCCTCCCCCCATACACATTCCTGGCCACACTGAGACTCTCTTCCACTCACCAGCCCTCTGGGGCAAGGCGTAGGCCACCTTCCTCCCTTCACCCATGTCTTTTCCCCAGTGTATCCCATCCAGTGCTCCATTCCCCCCAAACCCTCTTCAGTTCATGGGAAAGATCCTCAGCCCAGAATCCCAAGTTCTCGTCCTGGCTTTGACACCATCTGGTTCTATGACCTTCTCTGAGTATCATCAGTTTCTTCCTTTGAAGCTTTTTCAGCAAAGTGGATTTCACCCCTGAAACCACTGTGCACAGAGGCAACCAACATTTGTGAACACTTGATTTATACAAAACACCAGGCTACAAGAATTTCCAGATGTTCAAGCTGGATTGAGAAAACACAGAGGAACCAGAGATCAAATTGCCAACATCCACCGGATCATAGAAAAAGCAAGAGAATTCCAGAAAAACATCTACTTCTGCTTCATTGCCTACACCAAAGCCTTTGACTATGAGGACCACAAAAAAAAAAAAAAAAGCTGTGGAAAATTTTTAAAGAGATAGGAATACCAGACCACCTTACCTGCCTCCTAAGAAATATGTATGCAAGTCAGGAAGCAACAGTTAGAACCAGACATGGAACAACAGACTGGTTCCAAATTGGGAAAGGAGTACGCCAAAGCTGTATATTGTTACTTTGCTTATTTAACTTATATGCAGAGTACATCATGTGAAATGCTGGGCTGGGTTAGCAAAAGTTGGAATCAAGTTTGCCAGGAGAAATATCAATAAACTCAGATATGCAGATGACAACACCCTTATGGTAGAAAGCGAAGAGGAACTAAAGAGCCTCTTGATGAAAGTAAAAGAGGAGACTGAAAAAACTGGCTTAAAACCCAACATTCAGAAAACTAAGATCATGGCATCTGTTCCCGTCACTTCATGGCAAATAGATGGGGAAACAATAGAAACAGTGGCAGACTTTATTTTCTGGAGCTCCAAAATCACTGCGGACAGTGACTGCAGCCATGAAATTAAAAGACGTTTACTCCTTGGAAGAAAAGCTATGACCAACCTAGACAGCATATTAAAAAGCAGAGACATTACTTTGCCAACAAAGATCTGTCTAGTGAAAGCGATGGTTTTTCCAGTAGTCATGTATGGATGTGAGAGCTGGACCATAAAGAAAGCTGAGCACCGAAAACTGATGCTTTTGAACTGTGGTGTTGGAAAGACTCTTGAGAGTCCCTTGGCCTGCAAGGAGATCCAACCAGTTCATCCTAAAGGAGATCAGTCCTGGGTGTTCATTGGAAGGACTAATGCTGAAGCTGAAGCTCCAATACTTTGGCAACCTGATGTGAAGAACCGATTCATTGCAAAAGAGCCTGATGCTGAGAAATACTGAAGGCAGAAGGGGACAACAGAGGATGAGATGGTTGGATGGCATCACTGACTCGATGGACATGAGTTTGAGCAAGCTCTGGGAGTTGGTGATGGACAGGGAAGCCTGGTGTGCTGAAGTCCATGGGGTTGCAAAGAGTCGGACACAGCTGAGCGACTGAACTGAACTAACTTTCTACTCACAATCCCTATGAGGTAGATATTATTCCCATTTTACAGAGAAGAAAGATTAAGACTTAGGAATATTAAGAAAATTGCCCAAGTCCGTAGGCTGGTGAAGATGGGTTTCAAACCTAGATCCACTTTCACACTAAGCTGAGTCCCAAGTGTACTGCAGGGAAAGAAATAACAGTGACTTTTTACAAAACAAGAAATAGAGCTCATCCTCTCATTCATGCATTATGTAGGAGATGAAATGCCTTTCTTGGATTCCCCCTCATACATACCTCTTCCGGGGAGCTAAGAAGGGGGAAAACACACATTGGGACTTCACATACTCGTCTGTAGGAGTCACAGACCCAGTACCAGAGGAAGAAACAAAAGAGGGAACGTTGGGCACTGTGAGGCTCTTAGGTGTCAGAGTAAACCCAACCTGAGACTTTGAATACATGACAAACAAACCGAGGACCAGAACGGTTATAAAGCTTGTTGGAGTTCACGCCAGTTAGAGATGGAGAGCAGAGACTAGACCCCGGGTCTCCTGACTCCACAGAATTGCCAGAGGCAAATAGGCCTCCTCCGATCAAAAAGAAGAACTTTCAGGAACACTGACTTTGTCCCTGTCTAAAAGCCATGCCGAGCTGTATGTATTGGGTAAGTAAGCCAAGGGTATTGGGCATTGCAAACATGTTCTCAGAGAGACTTCCAGCTGAACACACAAAGAAGGGTCTCCAAGGAACAGGGTAAGGATTGTCTGAAGGGATCTGTGCTGGTGAGATTACAAAAATCATAATATATGAATAAATGAACATATGGAAGAAATCAAGCAAAGCCCTTTCCTTCTTCCCACATGTAAACTCAGTCTTCGCCTCAAATCATTAAGCAAACACAGATGCAGCCAAACCAGGCACCAGATGGCAAATGAGAGTTGGAAGAAAAGGTAAAGAAAGCTTTCGGTGTTTGTTCAAAGATGGGTGGAAAGCCATGATCCGAAATGCCATGGTTTCCACGGAATGGTCACCTGAGGTCACCAAGACCCCAAAGTGACCAAAACAAAACAAGATAATCTTGATTGCAAAGTTGTAGGCAAACCACCACTATCTTCTGTCAATGGAATACAGCATCAGAAGAAAGTGATAATTGTGAGAAATGAAAGAAAGAGTTAAATAACAAAAGGACCAGAGAGGGCCAGGAAGGTGGGAAGAATGGACTTTAGCTGAGCTCTTGCATGAGGCAGGAGCTTTGCACCCTTGGTCTCCTTTAATCTTTACAACCACCCATTTAGGTATTGGCCAAATTTTATAAAGGAAATTTTGTAAATGGACCAAGAGAGATTAAGTTCCAAGGTCACATCACAGGAATTCCAATCTAGCTATTTCCAGTGCTTTCTGTGTACCTCTCCCAATTAGAGAGAACTTGCAATTAGAGAATTCTCATTTCTAATCTTTTATCCTGTTGTCAGACCATGTAATATTTGACACAGAAATACGGCCCTTGAAAGGTTCCGTTTACCCTATAATCACTAAGCGTTTGTCACAGGCCACACCCCTGGGAATATGCATGGGTTATAGTTGTGTACGAGACACACAGGGAGGATCATATGGCACTCTCTCGCCCCCTCTGCCCGCCCCACTGGGTGTAAGGAAGAAGTAACCTAGTCAGGCACTGCGTAGAAGGGAGACCAGAGCAGACCCAGACTGGAGAAAAGAGCCTGCCTGAGAGCGTGACACCACTTCTGTTTCATCTCAGACCCCCTTGCACATTCCTTACCCGCCTCTTAGCTTGTCCCTTGGGAGTGAGCACCCGTAATGATAAACTAAAGGGCATCTTAGTTTTTCAGTGTGTGAGTTCATATATACAGGATAGGAAAATTCCAATAATATTTTCGTTTCAATGAAGAGTTTAAATGAACATGAAAGTGTACCCCCTCTCCCCAAATCAATCAGACCACTCCTTAGCTTGCAGGTGGGCCAGCGGTGTAGAAACTGCCTGCCCACTCGGCAGACCTGCCTCCTGACTTCTCCACTAACTAAGCTTACTTCTTAGGCAGGCCACTCTACCTCTAGTTCCTAGTCTCTAAAACAGAATTAACGTGTGCTTTGAAAGGCTGTTGTGGGACTTTCTTTCTTTTCCTCTTACCCCTCTTCTCTCCTTCCAGCTGGCCAATCTCCTTATGGCTATTTACTTTTTTCACTTTCTCCCTTTGTTCTTCTCTTACCAAATCCCAATCCAGGATGAATCCAGCTTTTGACCTTACGCCTGCCTGAAGGCCACTGAACACTATAGGGAAACGCTATACAGCAATAGGGGGCTTCCCTGGCGGCTCAGCGGTAAAGAATCCGCCTGCAGTGAAGGAGCTGCAGGAGACCTGGGTTCGATCCCTGGGTTGGGAAGATCCTCTGGAGGAGGGCATGACAACCCACTCCAGTATTCTTGTCTGGAGAATCCCATGGACAGAAAACCCTGGCAGGCTTAGTCCATAGTCACAAAGAGCTGGACACGACTGCAGCGACTTAGCACTCACGCATGCACACATACAACAGTGAGGCCGACTTCTAACTTTATGTATGAATGATCCCCGGACTGCCCCCCTCACCCTCTAGTTTCTAGCTGGATTTGGCCACTGGGCACCAGAGGAAGCCTGGAGGGTGGATGGAGCTATTTGTTTCCCCAGCTCCCTCCTTGCTGAATTGCCATGGTTTAGCTGATCCATCTACCACGTGTCTATACCATAGACCACAATTCCACAATTCCGGCATGTGGCCCTCTCCCTCTTCCCATCTTCTCTCCAGGTAATGGGAATCACTCCCTTCCCCTTGCTGCTTCAGGCCAGGAGGTGGTAATGGTTCTCCACTGTTGCTAGTCTTTTCCTAAACCTTCTTTAAAACCAACCCTTTGTTAAGCTTTACTTCAGTTACCCAATGTGAGTGTCCATCTGTTTCCTCACAGAAACCAGACTAATACATCAGATCAGTCTCTAATTTTCTGCAACATGACATAAAATCTTATCCATTCCCAGCCCTGTCTTTCTTCTCACATTCAGGCATATGACCTCCTATTTATTCTCAACCCCCAACTACCTCAAAAAGAAAATAAAAGCCATTAGAAAGAGCCACTAGGGAAGCCCCCAATTAGAAAGACACCTACTGTCAAACCTGTGTTTCTCATATCCAGTGATGTGCTGAAGCTGACTCTCACCTGCTCCCAGGAGGCAACTGTGGGCATCTCTGCCCAGCTTCACTTTCAGTGACATCACATTTAGTTTAGTTCAGTCACTCATTTGTGTCTGACTCTTTATGATTCCATGGACTGCAGCATGCCAGTCTTCCCTGTCCATCACCAACTCCAAGAGCTTACTCAAATCATGTCCATACAGTTGGTGATACCATCCAACCGTCTCATCTTCTGTCATCCCCTTCTCCTCCTGCCTTCAGTCTTTCCCAGCATCAGGGTCTTTTCCAATGAGTCAGTTCTTCACATCAGGTGGCCAAAGTATTGGAGCATCAGCTTCAGCATCAGTCCTTCCAATGAATATTCAGGACTGATTTACTTTAGGGTTGACTGGTTCAATCTCCTTGCAGTCCAAGACACTCTCAAGAGTCTTCTCCAACACCACAGTTCAAAAGCATCAATTCTTCAGCACTCAGCTTTCTTTATAGTTCAACTCTCACATCCGTACATGACCATTGGAAAAACCATAGCTTTGACTAGATGGACCTTTGTTGGCAGAGTAATATCTCTGCTTTTTAATATACTGTCTAGGTTGGTCATAGCTTTTCTTCCAAGAAGCAAGTGTCTTTTAATTTCACGGCTGCAGTCACCATCTGCAGTGATTTTGGAGCCCCAAAAATAAAGTCTATCACTGTTTCCATTGTTTCCCTGTGAAATCAGCCATAGTAGAAGTCTTTACACCCCAGTGCTACGAATCAGAGCCTTTTTTTTTATAGAACCAGTTGTTGAGCATTTATCAGCATGCCACTGCTTACATCCAGATGCAGCCTTTTGCTCCTTTACATTTGGTAGAGTGGAAGAGACACCCCACCTGTTATCAGAGGCTCCTCCACCTCACACTACCTTTGATAATCCGTTGGTCTCTTCCTCTGGTGTATTTAGCCTCTCCTTCCATACTAACTCCTCATCAACATTTAAACCTGCCCTAAACTTGTGCTGTTCCACACTGTAGCCACTCATCAGACGTAGTCACTGAGCACTTGAAATGTGGCCAGTCCAAACTAAAATGTGTAGAAGACACACCAGATTGCGAAGATTTAGTATGAATACAAGAACATAGACTGTTTCGTTAATAATTTTTATATTGTTGAAAAGATACTTGAGATATAACAGGTTAAATAAAAGACATTGAAATAAAGTTCAGCAATTTCTTTTCACTTTTTTAAATGGCTTCTAGGAAATTTAAAAATACTTACAGAACTCACATTATTTCTATTGGATAGTGCTACCACAAACTCTCATCTTAAAAATAAAATCTCTTCTTCTCCCTATCAGCCCCTCCAGTTACTGCCTCTCACAGTCAAAAATGCTTTAAAAAGTGGCCAGCATCATTGTCGTGATTTTCTTTATTTTACATCAATCTATTTATTTATTTTTGGTGGTTCCGGGTCTCCGTTGCTGTGCGGGCTTTTCTCTAGTTGTGGTGAGTGGGGGCTACTCTCTAGCTGTTGTGCACCAGTTACTCACTGGGGTGGCTTCTCTTGTTGCTGAGCGTGGGGTCTAGGCATGCGGACTTCAGAAGCTGTAATGTGTGGGCTCTAGAGCACAAGCTCAATAGTTTTGACACAGGGGTTTAGTTGCTCTGTGGCATGTGGAATCTTCCTAGATCAGGGATTGAACCCATGTCTCCTGCATTGGCAGGAGAATTCTTTACCACTCAGCCACAGGGAAGCCCTGTCGTGATTTTCTTACACACCACCTCCCTCCTCAACCACACATGATCTGCCTTCCTCTTCCACAAATCTACCAGGATCACGAGAGTTTAGGTCACTAATGCTAACCTAGGTCATTGCACACCACAAAGGACTGTCCGGGCCTTACCCTGCTTTACCCTGAGCCGCATTTTGCGATGTGGCGTACAAGCTTCATTGAAACACTTTTCTTTTTATTTTTTTTAACTTGATTAAAGTACAGTTGAGTTACAATATTGTGTTAATTTTTATTGTACAACAAAGTAATTCCATTATTCATATATAAATATATATATATACACATTCATTTTTGCATTCTTTTCCATTATGGTTTATCACAGGAAACCGAATATAGTTCACTGTGCTATACAGTAGGACCTTGCTACCTGCAAACTCCCAATCCATTCCCCGCAACTCACTCTCCCTCCTCTTGGCGAACACAAGTCTGTTCTCTCTGGCTGTCAGTCTGTTTCTGTTTCATAGATAAGTTCATTTGGAAACACTTTCCCATTGACAGCATACTTTCTTGATTTTCCTCCTACTGAGATGCTCTTAATGCTGTTTTCCAGATTCCTTGTCAGCTCCTGTCTCTCCTCTACCTGTAACATTTTGTCCCTCTCATCCACTTCAAAGGATTCATTTTGTATTGATATGCAAGCAGCTGTACATCTACACTTGAAGGTCTCACAGGCATCTCAGTTTAAACAGGTTCAAACCTGAACTCAGCATCTCCACCTTTGCCTGCAGAACTGGCGCTAGCTTAGGACGTGGCACTATAGGTAATGGTACCACATCTATTTAATCACTCCTGCCAGGACCTCAAGGACATTTGGAGCCCACCCTCTTCTTCTTCCTCCACTTTGGTCTCTCCGGGTCTCTTTCTAAACTACTCATGGTGTCTCTTTAATTCTCTGCTTTGCTTTAATTGCACAGTCCCATCCTAGTCCCAGCCACCATCAGCTCTCACCTGGACTTCTCCAAGGGCCTCTTGAGTGGGTTCCCTACCACCACTTTTACCACTCTAATCCACTCTCTACACATCTGCCAAAGTGATCTTTTACAAACTTAAATAGGATGCTTTAGCTTAAAAATCTTCAGTGTCTTCCCCTTGACTTTGGCATAATGCTGGAAACCTTTAACATGATTTTAAAAGGCCACCCCCAAACCTATTCCTGCCTTCATTTGTAGCTTTGTCTGTTTTCACTCTTTCCCTATATTCTGTCTACAAACCACCTTGGACTTCTTTTAGTTCTTCGAATGCACCATATTATCTTGACTTGGGACCTGCAAATATGCCTTTTCTTCAGCCTGGGACCCTCTTCATCAATTTTCTTTGTTTGCCCATGTCCTTGTGAACCTTCAGATAGTTCGCTAAGCCCCCAAACTAGTTTTGTCTCCATCTGGCGCTCTCACATTGCTCCTGTGTTTTTCTAATAGACTCTAAACTCCATGAGGTCAAGGATCAGAGCCATCTGATTCACTTATGTATCCACAGTGCCTAGTACAATGTCTGGCACACAGTGGATCCTCAATAACTATTTGTTGAAAAGTAAAGCATTATCTGGCTCAGACTTCTCGTTTTGGAGGTGAGGAAACTAGTATCCAAAGAAAGGGAGCAGTTCATTCAAAATTACCGAGCCCAGACTGAGATTCATACAGGACCAGAGCCTCCTGATTTCCAGGTCAGTCTTCTTTCCAGTACATCATGTGTTTGTCAATAATTTAGTAAACAGGGAAGTAGACTGAATTCCCTATGTTTTGAGAAAGCCACCACAAGCTCATGTTCATAAACACAGCTGACATAGTTGTTGTTTTCTTTGTTTTATGTAAAAGGCCTGGGAGTCCAACCCAAAAATAAACTCCGTATTTCTAAGCCTACAAGCTCCTACAACTTTTATTGCCCTACAGGCCCCATTCTGCTCATTGTCCGTCTTCCTTCCCCACATTAACCAGAGGCATCAGTTGGTATTCAGGGTTGAGCAATGCCTTCATTCCATGCTCTTTATCAATCCCCTGCCCAGGCAGCATGTCACATGTAACAGAAGATTAGGAAGTGCTATCTTTAAATAGTAGTGCTCAAGAAAACAATATAAGATCCTGTATAGTGCTGGGATGGAGATAGTGGAGATTTTTATAAAAATAACAAATTTTTTAGCTCTCACTTGTGCCAGGTACTAAATTAGATGGTTTGCATGTATTTTCTCTTGTCTTACTAACTCTATGAGTAATTATTTCTATTGTTTCTACTTTACAGATGAGTAAACTGAGGCATAAAGAGGTTATTAAATTGCCTAAGCCATTCAGTTAAAAGAGCCAAGGCTCTGATCTAGGCATTCCAGAGCCCATGATCTTAACTGTGTGATATCTGAAAGTGAAGAATAGGTTGACCTGACAGGAAATATCAAAAAGTACAGCTGAGGGAGATCCCAAGTTGAATTATACAGATATCCCGTCCCTGATTCATTCAGTCATTGATCTATCTACTCATTTGTTCTTTCACTCTCTCAACATTACTTATTGAAAAGTCACATTATATCAATTGTTGAGGATACTGGTAAAATTAATGGCCTCTCTCCTCTGAGCTCTCACTGTCTAGTGTAAGAAACATATAAGTAAACAGACATTTATCCTACTGCGTGCCAAGTGCTAAGATAGATGGGGCTTTGGGAACACAAAAAAAGCTCCTAAACCAACTTAAAAGGACACATATGATTTATCCTGGACATGCCTGCTGTGCTTTTTTTATTCTGTGTACCTCAGCTCTCTCCTTCCTTCCCAGTTTCCCTCCAGGCTTTCTCATGCTTTTGGTGCTTTGCCGACGTCTTCGGCCTCCTCTACTCCTGGTTTCAGATGCGTTCTCTCTGCTTGTCTTTGTCCTCCTAATGTAGGTTTGAAATGCCTTTTGGCATATCCAGAAGCACATCTGTACCATAAAACAGTCTAAGGCCAACCCCAAAGGCTAGACCAGGATGTGCATGCCCTGCTTCTAATATGACTCTGATCTAGGAGATTTGGAAATCTAAAACATGGAGCTTTAAGGAGTGTGGAGGACAAGATAGATGGAAAAATACCTGTGTCTTAGAAAATTTGGTTATTTACCAACCTAAACACAGAGAAATTGACTAGTGACTACCCAACATCCCTTGCAGCTCAGTCATCATGTCTTGCATGTCCTACACCACTTTTTCATGATCTTATAGGATATCGGCCTCTGTGCAATGGGGGAATTTTTGGTTTTACAACAGAGTATAATAAAATAAATACATCAGATTTGGAACATTAAAAAATGTTAATGCCATCACATTTTTATTTTCTGCTATCAATTATGGTGCCTGATCTATTGGCCAAAAAGAATCTTCACAATACAAAATTAGCTTTGAAACAGGAAGTGTAAATTTCCAAGGTGCTTGGACCCTGAGAACTTTCAGGATCCTGTATTTTCTCAAGTTGCAATCTCCCATCAGCCCACTCCTTCCTAAGCTTTGTTTTTCTCCTACAGTCATAAATGAAGCATATTCTAGCTAAGGAATGTCTGTGGGTTAGATGTATCAATTGAATTTGACAAATAAAGAGAATTAGTGGTGACTCTTATTGATCAGTGTTTGACTTAATGGACAGGGACTCACCCCTATATATGGAAGAAATAAGTCAGAAGAGGTATATAGACTGAAAAAAAGGGACTGAGATTCTGAGATAGCTGTCAGGTGGAAGAAGACGTTTGATAGGAATGATGTGGCAAACAAGATTAAATTAATGGGCAACTGAAGTCAGAAAGTGGCAATTATAATATTGAAAACACTTTGAAACCATAAGACTCAAGCATTGGATGGGTCTTGTAAACAGACCCTGAAGTCTTACGTGATGATGAGAAACCCCTAAATGGAGGGATAGGGAGATGATATCTAAGCCTTAGGCTCATTTGACATCAGCAAGAGGCTAATGCTGACAGCACGGAGATGCAGAGGAACTAAATATGATTATATCTCTATCGTTAGATGGCATAAAACTCAGAGTAGAGGTTTTTGCTTGCAGATGGAGAAGCAGTCATCCAGGAATGATGATAAGGAGCCGAGGGACTGTTGACATCCACCCCCTTCCCTAATCCACCCACCCCACCAACCTGAAACTTATATCCAAGTATTAGTAATACATGTTAGCTCTTACTTTTAATAAAGCTTCTGGGAAAATAAGGTTTGTTTCAGTAAATGGTAGTAGTAATAATAACAACAACTATGCTTTTAATCGTTTATTTCATAACAATATACCTATAAAATAGGTATTAAGATTCCCATTTTTAAAACTGAGACTCAAGAGTGTTAAATGGCAGAGCTAGGGTTTGAACTATGGTCTCTTTTATCACCAAAGCCTTTGTTCCACAGTGAATGGTTAAGAATAGAATCCCAAAACTGTTTGTCTCCTCACCTTTCAGTTGGGGATGTAAAGTAGGTAAAGTGTTTAATGGGGCTTCCCAAGTGGCACAATGGTAAAGAATCCACCTTCAATGCGAGAGACACAAGAGACATGAGTTCAATCCGTGGGTCATGAAGATCCCTTGGAGAGAGTAGGAAATGGCAACTGGCTCCAGTATTCTTGCCTGGAAAATTCCATAGGAGCCTGGCAAGCTACAGTCAGTGGGGTCGCGAAGAATCATACATAACTTAGTGACTCAGCAACAGCAACAACAAAGTGTTTAATAGACAAAGTGTTTATTGGACCATTAGCTGTCATTATTATTTTTGTTGTTGAGTTATTGTTATTAGTATTATTTCTGTTACAGCTCACTGCAGTACTAATATCAGCAAGACCATTTCTTTTTCAGTCATTAACAGATTATTAAATGGGTGATAGCTTGCAGTTTTGAAGTCTATAATTTGATGCTTTTAGCAAGAAGCTTGATACTTTGCCTTTGAGAAAGCTCATAAGAGCCAAGTCAAATCAATGTAAGTAGGATGAATAGTCACTCAGCTATTCATTTTAGGGCCCAACCCCTTTGCAACCAGGCCCTGTGTTAGGACTGCAACTCAAAATATCACAGTGGTAGGTATCCTTACCTATTATGAGAACTCTCCCCTCTGTCATGATTGCATGATTGAGTTGGAATGAGGCTGTACCTTGTTGGGAAAACATGGTAGGTATATTCCCTCTTAGAGTGAACCTAGTTAAAAAAAAACAAAACCCTAATAAAATGTACCATTGAGAGTAACTGGTTCATTTGTCAGCTGAGAGTTAATTTAAAAAAGACATGTACATGGAACCAACAGATTGCAAAGCTGGCAAAGATTTTAGAAATAATCTAATCCAATCCCTTTATTTTGCTGATAAGGAAAGTGAATCCCAGGGAGGGCTAGAGCCTTACTCAGGGTCATACAGCTGGCAGTAATTTTGTTTGTGTCAGAAATTAATATGAACAGTCTTTCCATACATCAACGAATCTTCCTGCCTTTGTGAGCACAATATCATAACTATAATTGAATTTGTCTTTGATGATGGAAAAAGCAAGCTTTTAGGGTTTTACAGGGCCTTAAAGTCATCAGAGCAAGATAAATTGTCTTGAACTAATGCTGGAGATCTATTAACTGTGAGCTTGTCAAGGAATAGGCCTGATCTTATTCATGAGTGAAAGCAAGTTTCAAATCCTAGCTAATCCATCTACTAGCTTAGGAAAGTCACTTAACTGCGCTGAGCCTCTGTTTCCTCATTATAAATTTAGATAATAAGTCCTTCATTACAGAATGTTTGTGAGCATCAAATGAGGCAAGATATAGATATACAGGGCCTCACCAGAACAGACACTTAATTAGTGTATACTTTCAAATAACCTTCAGCTAACATCCTCCTAAAAGCTAAGGATACGTCAATGAATAAGAAAGCCAAGGACCTGATTTCATAGAGCTTAGGTTCACAAGGAAGGAGTAGATGTGAAAGCCAAGGAAGAAATAGCCAAATAAGCAAGGATGCAGATAAACTGACAATATAATTTCACGAACAGGTAGCTAGATTGATACCATGTATTTAAAATTATAAATGAGGTGTGAGTCTTTATGTCATGATTAGTGATGAAGACTTACTTTCCTTTCTCTCATCCTTTCTTGCTTCTCAATTGTTGTCACGGAGGTTACACAGAATACCAGGTGCAGGTCAAAAGATGAGTGTGTCAAAACGAAAAATAAACAGAAGAACAAGGAGCCATTTCTTAACACTTGCTGGAGGAAAATCACATTGCTATACTTTGTTTTTCTACGGAGGGGTCATGTGCCTCAGCCCACACATTAGCATGTGAACTTGTTGTTCCAGTAAAATGAGTCAGAGTTCCTCAAGAAGGCAGATTCATGTATTTCAGAGCTATGTGTCAGCATCTTTGAAAAAAGGTACAGTGTTCTGTATCGGTGTGTCTCACAAACGCACACATATCGACCACACAGCTAATCAGCAGCAGAAGTGAGATTTGAACTCAAGCCCAGGGGACTCAGAGCTTCCCTGGTGGCTCTCTTGAAGAGGGAAATGGCAGCCCACTCCAGTATTCTTGCCTGGGAAATCCCATGGACAGAGGAGCCTGGCAGGCTACAGTTCACGGAGTCACAAGCGTTGAACACGACTTATTAAACCACCACCACCAGGGGACTCAAGCACGAGGCTTTTGCTTTGCAAGGAGGACAGGAGGGTCACGGCTGAGTGTAGGGCTAAGCAAAGCCTGGAGTCAGAGGTGGGTCTGAATTCTAGCTTTACTGCATATTCGCTTTCTTACCTTAGGCAAATTCCTCATACTCTCTCCGTTCACTTCTTGGTCCATAAAATGAAGATAGATGATGATATCTGTGTCACAGTCATTTTGAGAATTTAAAGAGTCATGTACATAAAGTGATCAGTATAATGCACGCACAAAGTAGCCCTGCAATATCTTGGCTGAACTGGTAACCTAGCAACAACCGTGGGCGTTGACTGCTGGGCCAATGGACACCTTGCTTTCTGGCTCATAAACTCCATCAGTTTAAAAAAAATTTGAACTTACATCCTAAATACATGGAAACTTATTTATGAAAAAGCATATACATATTCTACTGTGCTCGTAGATTATTTACACATAAAACAACTGAAATAGAGCTGAAAGAAGATACTATTTCATAATAATAGCATCATACTAACATTATGCAATAACTGAAGTTACACTGTCTATGGCCAGATGAGTTTTTAATGATTTTTTAAATGATTATTGATGATTTCTAAATGATTTTGTATGTGCCTCTATATATATCAAACAGTATTCTTTTTCTTTTTTAATTAAAGTGTAGTTGATTTGGGGGCTTCCCTGGTGGCTCAGAGGTTAAAGCATCTGCCTGGAATGCTGGAGACCCGAGTTCGATCCCTGGGTTGGGAAGATCCCCTGGAGAAGGAAATGGCAACCCACTCCAATACTCTTGCCTGGAGAATCCCATGGAGGGAGGAGCCTGGTGGGCTACAGTCCACGGGGTCGCAAAGAGTCGGACACGACTGAGCGACGTCACTTCATAGTTGACTTATGATATTATGTTAATTTCAAGTGGACAGCATAGTGATTCAGTATTGTTACCGATTATACTCCATGAACTTATTACAAGATAGACTGTGATTCCCTGTGCTGTACAATAGTACAGTATATGCTTCAGTTCAGTTCAGTCGCTCAGTCGTGTCCGACTCTTTGCGACCCCATGAATCGCAGCACGCCAGGCCTCCCTGTTCATCACCATCTCTCGGAGTTCACTCAGACTCACATCCATCGAGTCAGTGATGCCATCCAGCCATCTCATCCTCGGTCGTCCCCTTCTCCTCCTGCCCCCAATCCTTCCCAGCATCAGAGCCTTTTCCAATGAGTCAACTCTTCGCATGAGGTGGCCAAAGTACTGGAGTTTCAGCTTTAGCATCATTCCTTCCAAAGAAATCCCAGGACCAATCTCCTTCAGAATGGACTGGTTGGCTCTCCTTGCAGTCCAAGGGACTCTCAAGAGTCTTCTCCAACACCACACTTCAAAAGCATCAATTCTTCGGCGATCAGCCTTCTTCACAGTCCAACTCTCACATCCATACATGACCACAGGAAAAACCATAGCCTTGACTAGACGGACCTTAGTCGGCAAAGTAATGTCTCTGCTTTTGAAAATGCTATCTAGGTTGGACATAACTTTTCTTCCAAGGAGTAAGCGTCTTCTAATTTCATGGCTGCAGTCACCATCAGCAGTGATTTTGGAGCCCTTGGCCAAAGTACTGGAGTTTCAGCTTTAGCATCATTCCTTCCAAAGAAATCCCAGGGTTGATCTCCTTCAGAATGGACTGGTTGGATCTCCTTGCAGTCCAAGGGACTCTCAAGAGTCTTCTCCAACACCACACTTCAAAAGCATCAATTCTTCGGCGATCAGCCTTCTTCACAGTCCAACTCTCACATCCATACATGACCACAGGAAAAACCATAGCCTTGACTAGACGGACCTTAGTCGGCAAAGTAATGTCTCTGCTTTTGAAAATGCTATCTAGGTTGGACATAACTTTTCTTCCAAGGAGTAAGCGTCTTCTAATTTCATGGCTGCAGTCACCATCAGCAGTGATTTTGGAGCCCAAAAAAATAAAGTCTGGCACTGTTTCCACTGTTTCCCCATCTATTTCCCATGAAGTGATGGGACCAGATGCCATGATCTTCGTTTTCTGAATGTTGAGCTTTAAGCCAACTTTTTCACTCTCCTCTTTCACTTTCATCAAGAGGCCTTTTAGCTCCTCTTCACTTTCTGCCATAAGGGTGGTGTCATCTGCATATCTGAGGTTATTGATATATGCTTATTGCTTATCTATTTTATGCATAATTTATTTCTCTCAGTCTCCTGCCCCCATCTTGCCCATCCTTCCTTCCTTGTCCCAATTGGTAAACACTGGTTTGTCCTCTACTGTTTTACATATGAATTCATTTGTATTTTTTTTTTAGATTCCACATGTAAGTGATGTCATACAGTATTTATCTTTGTCTATCTGACTTACTGGCTTTCCAGGTGACTCAGTGGTAAAGAATCCACCTGCCAAGCAGGAGACGTGGGAGACACAGGTTCAATCCCTGGGTCAAAAAGACCCCTGGAGGAGGAAATGGCAGCCCCCTCCAGTATTCTTGCCTGGGAAATCCCATGGATGGAGGAGCCTGGCTGGCTATACAGTCCCTGGGGTCACAAAGAGTCAGACGTGACTTAGCACCTGCACACGCACGCTTGCACCTAAACCTACTGACCTGGAACGTGTAAATGACGACGTGTGGCAACCCCCTGGAGCCTGGGGCCGCAGCACGGAGTGCCCTGCTGTCCTCTGTGGCGGGGCAGCACTCTCGTCCTCCCTTTAGGAGGCCTCGCTCATCTTACTCATTCATGACTGGTGTGTGGACCAGCTTTTAGAACTGGTGACAATCTGCATATTAAAGGTGAATTGATTTCTTCAGACTAAAAGTCATATAAGTAGCACTCCCAGTATTTTCTTCTGAAATCTTAGGAGATCATCTCCAGCGCATGTATGCTATTTGAGAAACACCACTAGGTGATCTTCCGTTACCTCTGTCATGAATGTCACCACCCTTTCATTCAGCAGCTCAGCCAACAGGAGCCAAGCAACCATGCCCTTATGTGCTAGGACCATGTTAAGCGTGAGACTTACAGTGACATGGTTCCTGCCTTTCGGGAGTCACAGTTTAGCTCCCACCAGGCCAGGTTGTGGTTATTCTTCCCTGTAGACCATGGCTCGACACTGCCAAACTTGCATTGCACTTTGGTGCCTAAGTCTAGACTACCTGCCAGCCTTCCCACAGTCTTAAGGTCATTGTTCCCCTTCTCCTGGGTGGGACGGGAAGTATCAAATCCCCTGCTCCCCAAAGTGTTGACATTTCTGTCTGCCACTCTCGGAATCCCCTTCTTCTCCATGGTTGCTGATGAGCGCCTTCCTTTCTTGAACCTAACTTCCCTGGGAACCTCACCCGGTGTAGCCTACAGCCCTTCAGCGGCTCCCAAGCCAGTCTGGAACACGTGAGAACTGGGAGTTCCCTGGGCCTACACAGGCCTGGAGGCTGCCAGCGCTGCTCCCAGGGAAGTGGTGAGCTGCGTGTGCGGACTGGTATCTCGCCCTTGACACGGCAGGGAAGGGTCATTCCCCATGAATGCGGTCTTTCATGCCCCTGGTACAGGGCTCCTATTTTTTCTTACAGAAGTGACGATCAAATGTGAACTTTCATGGTTTATTTATAGCTCGGCCTTATAGACAGAAAGAAAAGAAGTGATTAAAAGGCGATTTTACCAAATATTTTGTTTTCAAAAGCTCTCATTGTGTGGGCAAAAAGGAAAGAGAAAAGTCCCTGTCTTCGTTGTTTCTGTCTAGACTCCCCAACAAAGAGGGTAGCGTGCTACAAATCCAGATTGTCCGGCTCTTGCCTGCTGACAAAAAGAATGAATTTTGAGGCCAACTTCAAATAAACCCTTTTGAACAGAAATATATTGTGGGGGGTGACTATATTTAGCACGTGTCAGCATTTCCATAATAATTTCATATTGTTATGCTGTGGTAATTTCCAGATTTACTGCAGCCAGTGGGTTCATGAGGTTTCAGTTTTATGTTAATGATTTGGGAAAATGGGAACGCTCAGCAGTGCCGGTTCTGATGACAGCACCAATCCTCTGGGTATTCTCCATATTGTGTCGAATACCCTTAATGAGCCCTGCCTCCCAGAAGAGAGGAGAATGACCACGAGTCATTTTGATTGCCTCTAGAAGCATCACTTTTTTTTTTAGAGTGCAGTTTTGTTTTATTCTCCTTCAAATGATCAGATCCCTTGATGCCACTGTATCAAGTGAAGACAGAAAAAACAAGTGAACACTAAGAAACTAACCACCCATGCTCCTGAACCTGTTGATTTTTTAATATATTTTCATCTATTGTTTATTATGCACATATACACAATTTTTGAGACAGGGAATTGAAAAACAACTGTATTTTTTACTCCCACTATCCCTTTATATCTGTGCACTTTAGCTAGTTTCTCTCTGGTCTAGTTAAAAATTTTGGTAGTCCCATTACTTTCTTAAGTAAGCAGAAAGTCACTTAGATAATATGGGTTTTATGGTCCCTGTAAGTCATGAGACATAACCAAAATTCCAACATTAGAATACCAAGAAATGTATCATGCTCATCACTTCAGTGTTCATCTAAAGATAAGACAGCTCCTCATTCCTCCAGCCAGAACTACTGGAGATGCGAAGAGATGGCTATGATTAGATTCTTCTTTTTTTCCTCATTCACTTTCTCTCCAAGAATATGTTAGCTTTCTTCTTGTTCTTCAGATGTGGTTGGAAGCTGGAAAGGAAGAGAGTTAAGGGGTGTAGGAAAGTTCTTATCGTGAATAGCACTGTCATAAATGGACTTGGTGCTAAGTCAGAAATATGTTTACAGCTAGGCTCCATTGCAGATTTTTAGGGAGACTCTCCACTTCTGTAGACATCTCATTGTATCTTGTCCTTGTCCTTCTCTATTCTAGTAGCTCTTTTAATTCCTTAAAAATCCAGTTGGTTGCCTCAAGCTTCTTTTTTCTCTTTTTTTAAATTGGAATATAATGCTTTTACAATGTTGTGTTCATTTCTGCTGTACAGTGAACTGGATCAGCTATTTGTACACATATACCCTCTCTCTCTTGGACCTCCCTGCCATCCCACCCCCATCCCAACCATGGAGATCATCACAGAGCACTGAGCTGAGTTTTCTGTGCTTTATAGCAGGTTCCCAGTGCAGGTTCCCTCTCCTCGTTAGATAGCCATACTGGCCAGGATCTAAGACAACCCACAAAGCCCTCTCACCCGTGGCCACCTCGGGTCTGTGGAAAACAGTCATGCCTTTTGAAGTCTGACAGACACTGGCAGTACTGGCTGATCCCAGGGCAACCCTCCTTCACTTCTACACCAAAGCTGCCAGCCAGCGCTTCTCCTCCAGACAGGAGGTATACTCAGCCCACCCTGTCCCACAACCTCGGGGACATGTATCCAGATACCAGTTGATATCAGTGAAACCATGCTCTCACCCCCTCCCCTGGAAGGAGACCTGATGCTCAGTCCACACACAGCTCCCTCCTAAAATTCCACCTCTTTTTCTGACCTTCCACATGGATGGAAGTTTTTAGAGTTGATTTATGGGTCCTCAGCTACCCTTCAGGGTGGTCTGTTTCCAGCTCACTTTGGTATCTTATATCTGTCAACTTTAGCTCTCAGACAAAACTTCCATTTTAACATTCCTTCACATGTATGGTCCTTAAGTTCATCCATCCCATAGACATTTGCTGGGCTCGTATGATACACCAGATGCTGAGTTTGGCAGTGGAAATAGTTAAAAGAGTTGCTGCTGAAGGAGCAGGAGTCTAGTTGGGGCAGCTATGTGTTAACAAAAAATTGTGGTACTGTGTCATAAATGCTATGATAGATGGAAGCACAAGTTTCTAGGATAGCAGATAACTCATTCTAGGTGGGAGGCAGGCAGTGAGGATGAGTCAGGAAAGACCTTCTGTGGAATCAGTACCTGAGCTCAGCTTAATGTCTTAAATCTGTACTTTTATGAGAAACAAAATAACCTCTTGTTAAACTTTTGAAATCTCTATTGCTTTTATTCCTCAAAAATTTATTTTAAAAATAAGCAAAAGTAACATGAAGACAGGAAGAAAGAATTTCTTGCTATCTGCCATGTGTCTGCACATCCATTGTGGTGGGAAGGGAAGTGACATTTATGATGCTTCTTGTATAGTACAAGTTTCCTGGATCCCACCCATGAAGGCGGTCAAGTCTAAAGCCTAAGCCCAGTGCTGAGGATTCCCCCAGGGCATTTTTAAGATTCAGAGCAGGCAGGTCTGCCCTAAATCAGGCAGAGCAAAACAGAGCACCGCTGTGAAGGAAGAAGCAAGCCCAAAACAGACCTAGTGGCATAGTTGGTGAGGGGGATGACTGTGACCATCTCAGCAACACATGGGACTTGCTTTAAAGGAAATCAGAATTTCATTTATGAAGGAGAACGTTCTGACATACATTGGGGTAAGCAGAGCTCTTTAAATATTCTTGCTAAGTGGAACAGCAGTGACCACACTAAGATACGGTTGCTCTTTTACAAAATGTCTCTAGACTGCCCTTTGTTGGTTCTTATCCTTTCACCTTGATTCCTTTTTCAATAATTTTTCATAAATTTTCAAACCTCCTCCTTAGTAAGCCTGCTGTTTTTTTTTTTTTTTTTCCTTCTATCAGTGGGCTTCTTACCCTCAGCATCTCTGATCTCCCAAACAGCACTTTTAAAACCACTGGACACCAGGAAGCCAGATAACTAGTCAGAATGTCCATGGCATCCTTGGGAAAGAGCAGGTAGAACGTATTTGCCAGATTGGAAATATGTGTAAGTGATTAGCAGATGAAAAAGTATCAAGTTTCTTAATCCTTGAATAACTATTGAAAAGAAGTTTATCTGCTTCTAGCATGGTATTTATCACATTCTATTTTGATCGCAGTAAATGTCTTTTCCATTCCATGGTGAGCTCCTTGATGAAAGGACCGCTTATTCTTCATCTCTGTTTTCCATATATATTGACTGCTGTGCTTGGCACATAGAAGGGGCTCAATACGTTTTATGAATCTTCTAGGTACTGAGATTAAGCAGCAAATAGACATATCTCCCAGCCTATGTAGCTTACGTTCTGGTTAGAACGAAGGATGAAGAGGCAGAGAAGGAATATAAACTAGTAAGTACATGACTTGCCACACAAGAATTAGTGATAAATAATAAATATACTATTTATAGAATTGTATAAATACATATGTATGTGTATAAAGTGGTAAGGATGTTCAAGGAAACACGTGGGCATGTTTTGAAGATACCCAGGCCTTTCACATTCTGTGTAGTAGCCAGATTCTTACGTTTCTTTCCTCCTCTGCTAGTATGTGAGTTTCTCTAGGCCATAGAGCATGTCTTACACAAATCTGTATTCCTAGCACAGTGTCTGGTACATAGTAATTAATACATGTATAGAGTAAGATGTTGTACATATGTGACCCCAGAATGACTGCATCCTTAACAATAAGAGTTCAATAGCTGTTCCCAAGACAGGACCTCTTCTGCGGAGCTTTGTCATGCTATTGCTTGCAATCTCCCAAAGTCAAGACTTTGGACTCCACAAAGTATGGGTTCACTTGACTCCCCTAACTTTCCTACGGACTTAACAACATTGGGAGACCACCCAAGGAAACCTGACCTCTCCATTCATGCAATGGAGCCAATGCAATCTGTGGTTGATCTTGCTGCTGTTCATTCCAACCATGTCCACCCAAGACACTACAACTTTCTGACTGCCCACCTGCCCCATTATAAAGACAAGAATGTCCTGAGGTCAAGTCTGTTAGGCTCAGCCCAGAGGTCTCACATGTGTACTCACAGTTGCAGAGACTGCTGGGAAAAGAACTGAAAGTGAAATGAAGAGGTCTTAAATATTCTGACCTAAAGTTTGGGTGCAGAGCGGCTTCTGTTCAGTTACTGTTGTGAGTTAAGTGGACAACAGGGTCAGTGGCAGATTATGTTGCCTTCTCAGGCCAACATGTCCAATAGTTCCCTCCCATAGCCCCCTCCAAGCCATCACAAAAATGCTTTGCCTTCTAGGTTGTTTATGCACTGGAGGTCTCAATAGGCAATCATTTATTATGCCCAGGCTTGTGGTGGTAGATGTAACTTTTAATATTCATTGGGTTTTAATCTTAACACCAGAGAAATTAAGTTGAAAAAAAATGAACTCACTGAATCTCTTAAGGGGAAATAAATTATCATTAGCATGTTTTTGCCTGTGATAGGCCTCACTTAGGTTTTAACTTTTCAACTTAGCTGTGTCTGTTTTCTATTTGACAGGAGGCAATGGCAAAAATGAGCAAAGTTGGAAAAGTTGTGTTTCCTAGACATGAGGATAAAAGGTAAGTTTATATGTTTTCTGTCCACAATGCTGAGGAATGAAAACAACAGACATGCAACTCTAGAGCTGGAATAAACCACAGGGGTCAGCAAGCCAGCCTTTTCATTTAATAGTTGATAAAACTGCATCTCAGAAAGGTAAAGTCCTTTTCAATTCCCTAAGATCACAGAGCTAGGAAGGGCCAGACCTGGGAGCCAAATATTAACTTTTGAACTTTCAAATCAATGTTCTTTTCCTTAGATTATTAACAGCAAATCTGGTCTCATCTGTCCTAAAATGGAAATCTCATGTCTTCCCACACAGTAGCATCTATCTCTTCCTCCACCCTTTGCCTTTGCATTACGTGACTTTGAGGGTTACAACATGACTTTTTTTTTTTTATTGAGGTATATTTGATTTATAATATCCTGTTAGTTTCAGGTATAGAGCACAGCAGTTCGGTTATATATATGCATGCCTCTATGTGTGTGTGTGTGTGTGTGTGTGTGTGTGTCTTCTTCAGATTCCGTTCCTTTATAGTTATTACAATATTGAGTATAGTTCCCTGTGCCATGCTGGAGATCACCATCACTTTGATTAATGCTTTAACCCCAAATCACAAAACACTTATTTATTGAGTCCCTCCTATCTTTAAGCCATTATGCTCTTTGACATCTAGGCAGGACTTAGAAGAGAGTAAGACACAATCTTATTTATATAACAGATCACTTCAGGACAAACAGGTATGTTATATAATAAAAGTATTACCAGGTGATTAACCCAAAGCAGAAGATAATTTGACCCTGTAGGGGTAAGGGAAAGCTTTTGAGAGGAGGTTAAGTTTACCTGCCTTAAATGCTTAAAAGGAATTGTCAAACCAAAACGGAAAAGAACTTTGTCAGTAGAGGGAATAATAAAGGCAAAGTTATAAAGGTGGGAACAGCATCGTATATTCAGGAAACTCTAAACAACTCATAATCCTGAAATGCAAAGTATGAGATGGGAGATGACAGGAAATGGAACAGGGTGTGGGGGGAACTCACACAGGGAGCTGTGAGAGAGCTTAGGACCTCAGGTTTCATCCTACCAGCAGAATGGAGATAGTGAATTTTAAGGAGTGGTGGGACCTGTTCAGATGCAGATATAGAAAGATCCTCTAAGGAGGCACGAGAGGGCCTAAGGGTAGAAGTAGACCAGATGGAAAGCTTTTCAACAATCCATTCAAGAGATGAACCTACACTGACTCACTGGTTGTCAGTTTAAAGATGAAGGAACAGTTGTGCCAGTGGCTTTTATCGTTTTAAGAAAGTATTTGAGGTTAAGACATAAAAGCAAATTCTACCTTATGTAATGGACAGGAAAAGGTGCTGATCCCACCAAAGCATGATCACCGTTTAACAGAGTGGAATGGTCCGTGGAAAAAGCCATCCACCTTTTATTTTCTTAGAAGATCTCCAAATGGGAGCTGTTAATCCTCTGAATATCAGCCCCTCTCTAAATACCGGGGTTGTAAAAGCAGACGGGTGCCCGAACATGGAGAGATCTGAGTTCCCGGTGGCGGTGGGAGCCCTGGGCTAGCAACATCCCTCCTTTGTTGAAATTAGGAACAGGTTCTTCTTTCCATCTCCTCACTGACCCTCCGAAGACTTTTGAGGAAAGTCTGGTTTTCCGTTCTTTGAGTGGATCGCACGTGTTCTTTTGAGAAGAATCCTTGGTTCCTTGCCGTCTGCCGGGAGCGGGCCTCTGTGAGGGAGCCACACACGGTGCTCTGGCGCCATCTGCAGGTGGCCCGAAGATTTGCAAGTGGAAGCCGGTTCCCTTCTGGGCCCTTCTCCACATCTCCTTGACTCAAATCATGTTCTCGTCTGAACAGAACACTCAGGTCTGTGCCACACAGACCTAAGATGGAAGGATCGAGGATTATCTGATCAAAGATTAATATCCATATACAGATAACTCTTAAAACTCAACAACAAGAAAACCAACAACCCAAATCAAAAATGGGCAAAGGACTTGAATAGACATTTCTCCAAAAATAATATACAGTCAGTAAGCACAAGAAAAGATCAACATCACTCATCTTTAGGGAAATGCAAGTCAAAGCCACAATGAGATACCAATTTACAGTCATTAGGATGGCTACTGTCAAAAAAGCAAAAAAATAGCTAGTATGGGCTTCCCTGGTGGCTCAGATGGTAAAGAATCCACCTGCAATACAGGAGACCTGGGTTCAGTCCCTGGGTCGGGAAGATCCCCTGGAGAAGGAAATGGCTACCCACTCCAGTGTTCTTGCCTGGAGAAGTCTATAGACAGGGGAGCCTGCCGGGCAACAGTCCATAGGGTCACAAAGACTGAGCAACTAACACTTTCACTTTTCACTTTTATTTACAAGGGTGCAGAAAAACTGGATCCCTTGCCCACTGCTAGTGGGAATGTAAAATGGTGCATCCTCTGTGGAAAATAATACAGTGGTTTCTCAAAATTTAAAGATAGAATTATCATATAACCCAGAAATTCCACTTCTGAGTTCATAGCAGCGTTATTCACAGTAGCTGAATGAAGGCAACCTAGGTGTCCATTGATAGTTGAATACATGAAGAAAAAGTGGTATGTACATATGATAGAATATTACTCAGCCTTAAAAAAAATAGGATTCTAAAATATGCCGCAACATGGATGGGCCTTGAGGACATTATGTTAGTGAAAAGAGTCAATCACAAAATGACAAATATCGTATGATTCCATTTACATGCCACTCCCTGGAGAAGGAAATGGCAAGCCACTCCAGTATTCTTTCCTGGAGAATCCCATGGATAGAGGAGCCTGACGGGCTAAGTCCATAGGGTTGCACAGAGCCAAAGACGACTGGAGCGACTTAGCATAGCATGCCACTTACATGAGGGACCTAGAATAGCTGAATTTAGAGAGACAGAAAATAGAATGGTGGTGGCTAGAGACTAGGGAGGAGGAGAGAAAAGGAAGTGACTGTTTAATGGGTAGAGGTTTAGTTTTGCAAGGTGAAAACAGTTCCGTGGATGGATGGTGGCGATGACTGCACGGCAATATGAATGTGCTTAATACTGCTAAACTGTGCAGTTTCTATACACCCATGGTGGATTCATGTCAATGTATGGCAAAACCAATACGGTATTGTAAAGTAAAATAAAGTAAAAATTAAAAAAAAAAGAATAAAAAAATAAATACAAAATTAAAAATATGCTATGATGTGGAATAAATAAATAAATAAATAAATAAATAAAGTAAAATGCCTAAAATGGTCAGTTTCATGGTATGTATGAAGTGAAGTTGCTCAGTTGTGTCCAACTCTTTGCGACCCCATGGACTGTAGCCTACCAGGCTCCTCAGTCTATGGAATTTTCTAGGCAGGAGTACTAGAGTGGGTTGCCATTTCCTTCTCCAGGGGATCTTGCCAACACAGGGATCGAGCCCAGGTCTCCCACATTGCAGGCAGACACTTTACCATCTGAGACACCAGAGAAGGCGTGGTATGTATATTTTACCACAATAAAAAAAAAAGATTGAAAAATAAAAAGCACAGGGAAGAAGTGCCTTGGGACCTCAGCTTGCCATGGATAAAAAAGGGAAAATATAGTCTATCCATCTCTCTTTTTTTTGTTAAAGTGTAGTTAATTTATAATGTGTTGTGCTATGTGTCAGGCATATAGAAAAGTGATTCAGTTATGCAGATATGTATATATGTGTGCATATGTATGTGTGTGTATATATATATTCTTTAGATTCTTTTCCATTATAGTTTATTACAAGATACTAAGTATAGTTCCTTGTGCTATACAGTAGGTTCTTGTTGCTTATTTATTTTATATATAGTAGTGTATGAATTTTAATTCCAAGCTTCTAATTTATCCCTCCTTCCCTTTCTCTTTTGGTAACGATAAGTTTGTTTTCTGTGTCAGTGAGTCTGTTTCTGTTTTGTGAATAGTTAATTTGTAAATGTTTTTGGATTCCATGTGTAAGTGATATCATATGGTATTTTTCTCTTTCTGACTTCAGTTAGTATGATAATCTCTAGGTCCATCCATGTGGAAGCAAATTTCATTAATTATTTCATTCTTTTTTATGCCTGAATAACAGTCTGTCCATCTCTTGACATTTCAGAATACTAGAAGGATATAAGAACATTAGCTCATGTGTATAAGAGTTTGACAGCCTGCAGAGTGCTTCATGTTCATTTTCATGTTTAAAGTTCAGTCACTCGATGACATTAGGTACTGTTATTATCCCTCTAACAGCGGGGAAACTGAGACTCAGACCATTTAAAGAAGTTCCCCCAAATCACCTAGGCTTCTCTGCCTGAAAAGCCGATGCTTTTCCCACTGTACAAAGTTGCTGTGAAGGTTTCAGTATTAAAACTGGCTTCAAGTGTATGAGAAGGAATACTGACCCAAGCTCCCTTCTAGAAGTGTCCCCAAAGTCAGAAAATCCATCTCATATAGTGAAAAAAGATTCTTGACATTAGACTGTCAAGAGAGCAACATTAGAAGCAAATTGCTGTTCCCCAAATCATTCTGTGGTTAATAAATTTGGAGGCTCATAGAGCAAGTTTTAGTAGACCCTACACATATAGTAAGATTGATTATAATACTGGAACATTAATTTTTAAGGAGTAGCCGTAGCCAGCATTGATATCAATTGCTATGATCCCGGTGCTGTTCTAAGAGCTTCTCAAATATTACCTCATTTAGTTCACATAACAGCTCTCTAGAGGTAGAGAGCTGTCTGAGGTTGAGAGCTGTCCCATTTACAAATAGGACGTATAGGAACGAATAGATTAAGTAAAATATCCGTGGTCACGCAACTAGCAATGAGGCCAAGCTGAGATTCAAACCCAGGTCTCAAAGTCCACTTCTTAATCCTGTGTTTGGCCCCATCACAGCTCTTAAGTTACCTGAATTCTCAAAGTAGAAATACTAGGGTGAGGGGTGGGGTGGGATTGGGGGGTTGTGTTCCTATTGATCCATTTAGCCTTGCGTGTTACAGGTAGAAGTCCCTGTGTGTAATCCAGGGTTACTCTTACACTCTCTCACCCCCAATTCCCAAGCTTGCCCCAAAGTTCCTTCATGAAGACTTCTTTTCAAAGAACCTCAGAATCTACCAAGACATGTTAGACAGGTTTCATTAACCCTTTACCCTTTCTCCCAGCCAAAAGGAATAAGGGCCAAGCTGCCACCTGCAAGTATAACTGGTCTTAGCTACTATTGTCCTTTTGAAGATTGTGATGCCAAAGTAGCTTCAGCTGCTCTGCTGTCTGACTCATGGGCAACACTAGTTCTAACACGTCCCATCTGAAGACTTAGCCAGAGAGTACAGGAGAGCAGGGTCCTCTGTGGGATGCCTGGAAGGCAGGGTGCAGCTCCAAGAGAGGCGTTAGTCACGTTTTCATGGGGTTTTACTCCCAGATAAAGCAGTCTGCAAAGGAAATACTGGTGCAGAATCTGCAAAGGGTGATTAAAGCACTCAGTCTCATCTCTGGGCAGGCTATGACTTTAAACCCAGTCACTAAACTGGAGGAGGGGTGGAGTAGTCATATATGAAATACTTATTGAAGCTGAGAATGCCAAAAGTCCTGTGTCAACCCTGGGTTTTTCCCTGTGTTTTATAGTGGAGGCTTTGAAATCAGGTAGCCCTGAGTTTGAATTCCAGCTCTGCCCATTTTTAGTGATACTCTTTTAGATTTGCCTCCTTGAGCAACTCTCAGATATAAAACCTTTAGCTCTGAAATGGAGATGTAGATTCACCCATGGAGGTTAAAGATAGTGGGTGTGAAACATGTGACTCAGGGTGCTGTCTGCATTCAAAAAGTGGGAAGTGTCTGCAAAACCATAACAGACACATTCCTGTTTTTCTAAACCTTGGGGAAAGCTGCACAACTGTTTTGTTGAGATCATTCAATGTGATTATTTTTTTCCTACAGGTATTATGACAAGAAATATCAAGTATTCCTGAAGCTGGTTGAACACCAGAAGGAGTATGCAGCCATCATGAAAGGGGACTGAGCAGAGCTTGCAGGGGCTGATGCCAGGTTTCATATCATTGCATCGGGGACCTGTGTCATTTCACCTTACATTCGAGACCCTTAGGTATCATTTCATTCATTTCTGCATTGTCTTTTAATAAAGAAAACTGAGACATGTGCAGCCAAAACCAGAGTCTTCCATTTCAAAATACCACCATTATTTACTTGGTAGTTGCCACGGGCACCATCATGGAGACAGAAGTTTCACCAGATATCATAGGATCTCCTATGGGACTGGAACTTGGGGATCATTCCATCCAGGAGAAATGGTCCTTGGTAACTGATTTGATGTCAGCCACTAAAGACTTACATCACTTCATGTGGGACATCCAGTGTTTATTCTGCTGCTGCTAAGTCGCTTCAGTCGTGTCCGACTCTGTGTGACCCCACAGATGGCTGCTCACCAGGCTCTGCCGCCCCTGGGATTCTCCAGGCAAGAACACTGGAATGGGTTGCCATTTCCTGTTTATTCTAGAGGTGGCTAAAAACTTGTTATTAATTTTTTATTTGGAAATAATTTCAAGCTTACAGAAAAGTTGAAAGAATAGGAATAATAGAGGGAACACCCATTACCTTTGAATAATTATCCCATCCGTCTGCTTTCTCATTTATATGTTCCCTCTATGTGTGTGTGCGTGTGTGTGTGTATACTCATATATATCCATTCACATATGAATACATATACACACAGATTTTTATGAATCACTTGAGAGTAAATTTCAGTAGCCTTAATTTTTATATAGTGCTTTTATTTAATCTTCCATTCACATTCTGATTTTGTCAATAATTCAATAATGTCTTCTATGGCATTTTTCCCTCCTGCATAGGATCCAATTTAGACTGAGACATTGCAAAGAGTTGGACACAATTTAATGATGAAACCACCACCACCACTCCTTTTAACTGCAGAAGAGTCATATTGCAAACATCATATTAAAGATAGGTACAGGCAGGAATCATCAATGAATCCAGGAGGAAATTTTGATGAGTAACTGGATGTGTGTGGTCTTAAAATGTCTCCTTATAGATTGTTTATCAGTTAAAAGAAGGAAAAAAAATGTTAACCACGCAGGGAAGATATAGGACATCATCTTGACTGGGTGATCAAAATTAACTTCAGATGCGTAAATAGACATCAGGGTCCTCCACATGTGGCAGCCTGAAAAGGACACAGCATCATTCTGGCTGGGAACTCATAGCCTGCATCTAATCAGAAGGAAGCATTAGACAAAACCCAAATGGAGCAGCATTATATTCTTTTAATAGACTATATACTTTAAAAGTATATATCTCATGTAAAGTGTGTGGAAAAGAAGCATGGTGGCTTAAAGTTTTTGATGTAGACAAGTGTTTGAAAACACAACTACAGTTACTTTAGTTGATATCATAATACATACATACAAACACAAATACACGCATATGTACATATACACACATACCATTTGGACCCAAGAGTAACTGCTAGTCTTGATTCTAGAGTTGTCATCCTTCAGATGAGTTTGGATAAAAAGCATATGGAACCTCAGCAACATAAGTCAGCAGGTAGAAAAGAAAAAACCACTACCACTCAGTCAGCAAACCTCTTTTGGATTTCTTATTTCGTGCCAGGTATTGTGCTACACACTGGAGTACAGGGATTGAAAAAAAACACATGGTCCCTGCCCTCAGGGCTCTCCCAGTCTAAAGAAAAACAGAAACGAGTAAATTAATCACAGTACATTGTAAGAGTTGCCACATTGAAAGAAGCCACCTGCTGCCACAGAGCATATCAAACAGCCAGAAAAGTGGAAGATTGACAGATTGGATGGAGCATTATGGCATAATGGCTGTGACCCTTGGCTTGGGATTCTCGGCCTGGTTTCACCTCTAACTTCGTGCATGACTTGAAGAAAGGTCCTCAATCTTCCCAAGCTTCAGTTTTTGAATGAAGGTGTTCATAGTACCTACTATACCAGATCATAACAAGGATTAAGTGAAATCATACCTGTAAAGCACTTAGCTCCATTGTCTGGATCATACCTGTATTTTTGCAGGACCTGTCACCTAGGAGATCCTCAGTGGTGGTTTAGTCGCTAAGTTGTAGCTGACTCTTGTGACCCCATGGACTGTAGCCTGCTAGGCTTCTCTGTCCATGGGATTCTCCAGGCAAGAATACTGGAGTGGGTTGCCATTTCCTTCTCCAAGGAATCTCCCCAACCCAGGAATCGAACTCGGGTCTCCTGCATTGCAGGCTAGGCCTGGTTTCACTTCTAACTTCTGAGGAGATGCTCAGAACAATAACAATACAAATTATGAGTAGGATGATCATACCCAGTTGCAGAGGCCAGCATTCTATAGCATCTAAAGGATATCAAGATCTTGGGCATGGACTAGGGTGTAAAGTGAGTGTGGCCATCCAATCCAGCAGGCTTTGGCAGCAGGAAGAAGACCAGTTCATTCACTTAGACCCCAGACAGAACCTGAGCTAGGGATGAGAAAGACTGAGGAGCAGTCAGGTACAGCAGGATCTAGGCGAGATGTCAGGACCACAGTCTGAAAGGCCTAGGCTCCTAATGCTGATCAACACTGGCTTAGAGACCAGGGCAGGCCTGGCCCCACTCGAGCAAAGCAGTGATGAATGCAGGAGCTGTGCCCCCAGGAACTGCAGAGGTAGGAGGGAGAATAATTAGCCACTGTTTGCCAAGTCCTTCCTGTAATCCTTACCATAGTGTGGAGAAGTAGGTAGCATTAACTTCACATTGCAGTTAAGAAAGCTAAGGCTCAGAGAAGTTAAACAGCTTGCCTCGAGTCCCACAGGTGGTAGTAGAGACAGGATACAAATCCAGATCTGTGTGGGTGCAAAACTTCGAGTGTTTCCTTGTATTAAAAACACCTACAAGGGAATCTGTCCCTACTACCTATCTGCTCTTTGGTTAGAGTGCTTGTGATGTGGATGACTAGCAGAGCTACTGGTCATTCTCTGAGGCAACTCCTATCCAAACCAAGCCTGACCTAGTGTTCCCATTGCTTTATAGAGAAAGGAAAACACACAAAAGAAGCAAGGCACATGGGAATCCTAGAAATGCTCTGGCATGTGAAGAGTAAGGAGCTGAAGTAAGTTAGAAGGGCTGAAAAGCCTTGGGCAAGATACTTAACCTGTAAGCCTCAGTCTCTCTCTCTGTCAGTGCTTACCTACCTGTTACTTACCTCCTAATGTTGGTTGTAAGGGTTCAGTGAAGAAAACATAAAGGCCCTGCCTCAGTGGGTAATAGGCACTCTGCAAGTATTGTTCCCACAGTGTTCTCTGGTGCCATCTGGCCAGATGGCTAATCCCTAAGAAAATAATTCTGGTTCCTACTATAATGCCAGTGTCTTAGGAAAATGTAGATGTCTATATGACTTTCTTTAACCATTGGTGGCTCAGTAATAAAAATTTTAATGACTCCAGTACTCACCTTCTTGCGCTGGTAAGGGAGGTTTTATTTAATGCACACCAGTAAAGTGTAAGTGTATTTAGCTTTTACGCATAAGAATTACAGTGTGGCCAGAATGATTCTGGGGATTTTTGTTTGATTTGGTTGCCTACCACAAGCTTTTCTTTCAAGTTGAAGCCAGCTTTGTTTCGCAAATCACTGTGCTAAGGAGCATGTTGCAGATTTTTTCTTTTGACCAAAAACACTTGCCATATGTGAAGAATGTAAATATGGCTTTCCAAAGAGCCTGGGAGAACAAAGGCTGGGAGAGGAGGGAAACAGGGAAGAAAAGACAGGGACAGCAGAACGTGTGATGTGGTGCAGAGCAGGGATAAACAACAGGACCTGACGCTAGCGTCCAAATGCAGCAGCTGAACATGATGCCCTGTCTCAGGGGGATCCCAGCTGGGCCGTTGGTCTTAATATCAGAGCGCAGTCTGTGTTGTTGCTGGTTGCACTAGCGGGCAGAAAGATAGAGTGTGTTCCAAGGGGCGTGGTCAAAATATTGTAGGGCATCCCTGGAAACCCCCAGCTTTGAGGAGGCACCAGATCAGCAGGTTGAGGGTAACAAGCTGGAGCATCAAAGTCTTAACATTAACGTGATCCTCTGTTTCTCACAGGCTGGAGGATAATCAGGTTATTCAGCTTGACTTATTTGTTCCCCTGCCACTGACCTGGTTGCTCTTGTGGAAGCCAAGACCTGTGTTCTATGCACCTAAATAGTTTCCAATGCATATGGGTGCTCAATATATATATATGTAAGTAAATACACAAACATGAGACATTTTTCTGCACAAAGAAGACAGGTAAAACTAAAAATATCTCCAAAATGTCTCACTTTCAGGTCAATCTATGATATGTGTTAACACACCTTAGTTTAAGCAGCATCAAAAACTTTAAAATGTGACATGGTTATTAAGCCATTAAGAAAACCATGCCTTGTATCTAACGACTTGCTTTTAGTTTTTTATTGCACAAGTGCACACACACATACACATGCATAACCACACACCACATTTGGGGTTGTACTTCAAGCTCAGAAACCTTTTGTAAATTGTTGGTGTTGTTACAGGCCATTTCTGTATGAGCTCTTATGGGAAACCAGTTACATCGTTGTCCAGAAATACCCATTGTTCATCAGGGCTGTGGTACACACGCTTTCAGAATTCAAGGGCATAGTTACAAATGATTACCACCATCAAAGGATTCAAAATGAAGGACATTGTTGCTAAACAAGAAGCTAATGACCAAGCAGAGCTGTGTAATATAATTATACTTAAGAAGGGCCTTCTAATGAATTACAGAAGCATCTTTGTGCTGTCTCATGTCTCCAAAAATACACTTAACTGTTATTGACGGTTAATAGGAGGAAGTCTTGCATATAAAAAATGGGTTTTTTCCTTTCCTAGTTTTCAAAGAAAGAACTTAAAAAGCAGTACATTTTTAAAAGGATTTTTCTGCCTGTACTTCTAAATATTTGGCAATTATATAAAATTTATAAAGCAAAGTAACTTAAAGACTACTGCTAATAAATTCAGGTTTCCTAATTTGTGATTAGCTCACTCATTAATCTTATGATCAATTTCTGTTCTATACAGAAAATCATTTAAAATTACATATTAGAATAAATTGTTCTAAAGACCTAATTTTGTTTGCTTAAGTTATGTCTGATGTCTTGATTAGAAGTGTTTTCTCATTAAAATCTAGGGTTAGCCTGGCTCCCTATTGTACAATTTTAACACATTTTAAGTGGAAAATATTTTACTTGTAATGTCTGGTGGGCACAGTCAATAATGATGCCTTCCATTTGAATATTTCTTTTCGGTATCTGTATTGATTGAACGTATATAATCTCAGCTACTCCTTATAAATGGATTGGTAAAGGAACCCCTGACAAAGGGGGAGAGCACATTTTATAGATACAGAAACCAGGGCTCCAAGAGGTAAATTAACTGGCCCAAGATTGGATAGCAGAAACAGGGAGGCCTTGCTTCTTCCTAAGTAAATTCAATTAGCTTATTTGTGCAACAGAGGATGATTCACTAGTTAGCTAATTGCTCTCTCCTCTGTGGTTCCCCTCTTTAGCAGATGTATAAATAATATCTAGGAGGCCCCTTCTGATGCTCACTGGTTGATCAAAGTACTGTTTATTTCTATTGTCTGCGGAGTGGTGAAGTGATAAAGCCTTGAGCTATGGAGTCCTGCCTTCAGAACACAGCTTCATTGCTTACTGATCCACACAGTTTATAAACTCATGCAAGCTAATTAATCTATGAGTCTCTGGTCCTTATTTATAAAGTGAAGGAAAAGAAAATCTGCCTCATGACTAATGTGAGAAGTAAATGGAATGATGTTTTAAAGTACCTGGCCCAGCGTGTGTGTGAATGTTAAGTTGCTTCAGTCATGTCTGAATCTTTGTGACCCTCTGGACTATAGGCCACCAGGTTTCTCTGTCCATGGGATTCTCCAGGCAAGAATACTGGAGTGGGTTGCTGTATCCTCCTCCAGGAGATCTTTCGGACCCAGGGATAGAACCCCCATCTCACGTCTCCTGCATTGGCATGTGGGAAGTGCCACTTGGGAAACCCCGCCTGGCCCAGTGCCTGATATAAAATAGAATTGCAACAAATAGCAGTTTTTCTCCTCAGTCAATCCAATTTTACATCATAAAGTTTCTAGAAGCATTGTTTCCAGTCAGGTTGGACAACTTTATATCCAGTTTCTGTGGATAAACTTTCTATATCCCCTCCATAACAACCAACGATTAATGGGTTCTTACTAGGTCAAGAGTGCCAGAATAGTTCTTGTCAGTGCATCAGGGGGCCAGGTGCAAGTCACTGAGAAAGGGGACATACGTAGAAAGAGATTTCAGATGCCCAGAAATCTCATTCTAGATGCCCAATGAGTGGTGTTGAGAGAAGTCCAAGGATGCCAGTAATGTAGGTCTGTCTTGAAAAGTCATCTGTAAGTGATGAAACATCCAGCCCTCCTTTTCAGCTCTGCTAAGCTCGGGTACTGAAGGTCTTTCGCCTGAAGATTCAGCTCTGCTCCATCCGCAAGGTACACCCAGGCTGTGTACACCCAGTTCAGACCAGCTGCAGCTCTTCCCCAGCCCGTGAGTCTGGAATTTGTCTTTCTGCCCTTAGGCCCAAGGCACTGGGAACCTCACTAAATCACAGGCTTCTCCCCTAAGGAACAAACATGTTTGTCCAGTCTGGCATGACCCCTTGAAATTGCGCAATTCTTCTTGTGCTGGACACAAAGAAAGAAATGTTGAGTCCCCTCACATGGTTCACTGCATTATTCCTAAGCTACTTGTCAAAGTCCATGCCTCGCATTACATTGCGTTCCACATGTAATCCTCCTGAACTCGGGCTTTGTTTACTTATTCTCTTATTTCTGGCCTCACTAATCCCTTCAAATTTGACTTTTGAAACTATCTCCCTGGGTAGAACCTTGGCTCTCCTTCAACCATAAGTTGGTTAAATTCACCTTCCTGCTACTCTGACTTACAAATCCTCTCTCCCATCCCACCTGGCCTCAGAAATTCCTCTCAAATTAAACCATATGGAAGGTTTATCTACCTGAACTCAGCAAATAGAAACTTGTGGTAAACATCTAGGCCTCCAGTTCCCTCCTGGGGCCAGAGTCCTCCTTGGATTTGGGCTGTTTGATAGAACCCTGACACATTGTCTAGTGCTTGTGAGCTCTCTCCCCCAAGGCCAAATGCAGTTCCCTGAAATCGTCCAGCCACCAACTCAGGCCTGGCTTTTGCCCAGACAGACCTCCCAGAGAGAATCCAAGGGACTCGAGCATTCTCTCTGGCTAGAATCTTTTGTTGCAGTGCCAGCCCCCTGCTGTGAGACATAGCCAGTGAAGATGTTCTCTGAGTGCTTCCCGTTCCTGGCCTCTTTATGGTTGAGTGGAATCTTGTAACCAGTTCTGTGTAATGAACTGTGAGAAATGATGGGTGTTATTTCTGGCCCAAGCCTTTGATTGCCAAGTGAGAATCCCCAGAGCTTTCTTTTCTCTTATACAACAACCAGCACTGGTCCAGACGAAGATTCTCCCTCCTCCTGGGCCCCAGAGTGAAGATGAGTTAGAGCAGAGACCCCAGTCAACCCACAGGACTTGCAGCTTGAATGAGACTTTAATTTTTAAGATTGTTTCTTCCCTCAGCATAATCTTTTTTTATCCTTATTGATGTACTTCACAGCGAATAGACCTCATACTATTAGCACCATGCTGACTCATATGAAGCTAAGTTTGCCATGATCTGAACAGCAGGCTCAGTCTTGTTAAATTAATCCCCTTGGTCCCAGCCCTGAACAACCCTTCATGCTTCCTTCCCCAACTAGTATGTGTTGAGTACTCAATCTCACAGGAAATCAGCCAGACACCCTCTTAATTCCATTGCCCGAGAGAATGTTTGTCAACTGGGATGGTTTGAGCTGCAAGTGACAATAATCATGTTTGAGAGTAGCTTATATAAAATTTGCATTTTCATATTAAGAAATATGGAGACAGGTGCAGTCATCAAGTTGATTTTTGGATTCAACAATTTCATCAAGTCCTTTTTATCCTTCTGTTCTTCCCACCTCAGCCATAAGACTTTTGACCTCAGGTTTTGTAACTTTCTGACTGTAAGAGGCTATCACTTTTAGAGGCATATTATTTTTCACAGAACAGTATCTGAAGGATAATAGGGTAACAGGCCTGGCTCGGAATGCCACACTTTGTGATAAAGGAAGAATCTCTCAGGAGACTTCTCCTTAGGTCTCATTGGCCAGGTTCTGCATCACAGGTCTGCCACTAGGGATTCTCAAGACTGGCTTGGAGAACGCAAGATGCATTGGGACTGGGCATGTTGCTGTTCCAATGAAATCATTGTTCTGTTAGAAAAGGGGAGGAGGGAAGAGCTGTTGTATAAGAAGCCAACAGGGTTTGCCAGAATAAAGGTTTTCCTTGGGAAAATGATTCACGAACCACTAACTTTGGGAAACAGTTAAAACAGGCTTTGTTATTATAGGATATCTTAGAATAATTCAGACTGATGCTAAAGCTGAAGCTCCAATACTTTGGTACCTGATGTGAAGAACTGACACACTAGAAAAGACCCCGATGCTGGGAAAGATTGGAGGTGGGAAGAGAAGGGGATGACAGAGGATGAGATGGGTGGGGGGCATCACCAACTTGATGGACATGAGTTTGAGCAAGCTGCAAGAGTTGGTGGTGGACAGGGAAGCCTGGCATGCTGCAGTCTGTGGGATCACAAAGAGTCAGACATGACTGAATGACTGAACTGAACTGAACTAGAATAATCTTATCCTATGTGCACTGTGAATTGCCTAGAGAGAGAGAAGTTATGAGGCATCTTCCAGACTTATCTCATTTTTGTAGTGAAAATTTTACTGTACTCATATAGAACCACTACAGTAATTTGAACCAAACTGACCAAGAGTTTGAAATGTTTTAACTTGAGTTGTATGAATGTTTCTTTCACATTATCTGTGAATAAGAGGTTCATTCAGCAAATTAATAGCTATTAAATGAAATGTGGTTATTTTACCTAATTATAGAAACAAATTGCTTTACTATATCAATGTACTATATTCACTACTTTGCTATATCAAATATTACCCTACAAATGAGTAATTGTCAAGGTCTAAACTAGTCACTGGGGCTTCCCCTGTGGTTATCCATCCCTGGGTCAGGAAGATCCCCTGGAGGAAGGCATGGCTACCCACTCCTGTACTCCTGCCTGGAGAATCCCATAGACAGAGGAGCCTGATGGGCTGCAGTCCACAGGGTCACAAAGAGTCTGACATGACGGAAACGACTGAGCGTGCACAAACTAGTCATTAAAAATAGGCTCAAAGACTGTGTTTAATTAGGAACACATTATAATAAATCTTTCAATTCAATCAAATTATCCTTTCAGTTAAATTTTAGCTCTTAGAGCAGCATAGATCAAATCATTAGGGTAGCAGCTAGTGTTAAATACAGCTGAAGATACAATCCTGCCTTTCTTGGTAATATTATCAAATTTAGTATTTCCATTTATTGCAACTTCAAGTCTTCCTCTGCTCCATAATATATTCCAGGTAAGGAACTCTCCAATCACACACAGCAGCCTGAGGACATCTCACTCTTACCTTATTTTCCTGTGCACACCCTAACCCTAAACCATACCTACAACATGAACAACCTTAACACAGTGTTAGATCTTCAGCTAAAAAGAATAGAAAGCTCTTTCCCTGAGACCAACAAAATTTCAATGGAAAATATATCTGCCAATAGCTATTTTGTGACACATGGAGTTTCTGATACTACATTTTGTGAGTTGCATTAAAACTGGGTTGATTTAAATCTCAATGTTGCATAGAAATTTTAGTATCATCTTTTTGGCAATAGACTTCTTAGATTTTTGGCTTTTTATATGTTAATGGTTTTAGAAGAAGTTTTGGCATATCTTAGGTTTTTGAAAACTTGTTGCAATTAAAAAGGATTTGAAGAAAACATGCAGTTGAGTTAATAGCAAACGTGTTTATTTTTCTGTAAATGTGCATTTTCCTTTTTGACATCTACATAGTAATTTTCAAAGTATAACTTCTGAAACATATGGTTTAGCTGTTGTACACAGGTGTTATACTGCACTGGAGAATGTATTGTGCTTCTATATATTCAAGCATATGTTTCAAACCTACTCTTCTTAAAACAAACACTTCATAGACTTCCTGCTATTTATATCAGGAACATATACTTGGCCTTGGTATCACCTGCTCTTTTTAATACAAGGTATTGCCAGGAAATTTCTGGGAGCTTATGAAATCTGCCAGAAATATATACAATATTGACTTTGTTATAAAGGTGATTGAGTTGGTGAGGACGTGGTTAAGAAAAAAAAACACCTTTATGATTGTAAATGTAGAACGAGATAACAATGTGTTACCCTTTTAAACCTTTCCTTATTATTTTACCCTCCTCACAAGCTTTTGTGTGTGTACTCAATTCAGTGTTCTAAAAATTATTGTTTCTCATACAATGCTTTAATCCCAGCTCTCGTTTCAAGTATTTATAGTCTATGTACCAATAAAAATAACCAGTAATGATAATATCTTACATTGGATAAGTATTGTCAAAGACTATTGGGTCATATTAAAATAACACTAGAACCAACTTGAAGTGTTTCCACTGGCCAAATATGGCAATTATTGCATCAAAAAAAGAAATAACTATAATGGATAAATAGGTATATATCAATATATAAACATCCATGAGTAGTCCCTAAATATAAACATGACTTAATTTACATTTATCCACTGGATAACTCTCCAACATACTGCTAATCAAATCATATTTATGCAAATAGATTCAGCAAAATCCTTCCACCCTAGATCTAAATATAAGGTGATAGTAAACTGAAATTGTCTCTTTTAGGAAAATGAAGGTTCATATTCCTCATAAGAGAGGAAGAATGCTAGTCTTCTCAAATCTGTAGAACACAAAGGATCATAAGACTGTTGTCTATATTAGAGTTCTCCAGAGAAACAGAATACAACTCTAATATAGACAACAGTCTTATGATATATATATACATATATATATATTTATATATATATACACAGTGTTGTTAGGTTACTAAATTGTGTCTGACTCTTTTGCGACTCCATTGACTCTTTTGCCTGCCATGCTCCTTTGTCCATGGGATTTCCCAGACAAGGGTACTGGAGTGGATTGCCATTTCCTCCTTGAGGGGAATCTTCCCAACCCAGGGATCGATCCCGTATCTCCTGCACTGGCAGGTGGATTCTTTACCACTGAGCCACCAGGGGAGCTGTGTATATATACTTTGTACTTTCTTATAAAGAATTGGATCACAAAATTATGGAAGCTAAGAAATCCCACAATCTGCTGTCTGTAAGCTGGAGACCCAGGAAATCCAGTGGTATAGTCAAGTTCAAAGGCCAAAAAGACCAGAAAGAGCCAATGGTATAAATCCTAGTCCACGGGCAGAAGGCAATGTCCCAGTTTATATAATTAGAATTCTCCCTCCAGCTTTTGGTTCTCTTCACTTCCTGAAAAGACTGGATAATGCTTACCCACACTGGGGATGGTAATCTGCTTTTGTTCATCTACTAGATTCAAATGCAAATTTTACCCAGAAACACGGCCACAGACACGCATAGAAATAACTTTTAATCAAACATCTGGACCACCCCCACCATGGCCCTTGTCAAGTTGACACAAATTAACCATCACACCATCCAACTTCAGATCCATGGTTCCCCTAAGCTGGTGATTCTCATTCCCAACTGCATATTAGAAGAACCTATTTGGATTTCACCTCCAGACATTCTGACTGAATTGTTCTGAGATGTGCCCTGGCATTGGTATATTTGAAAATCTCTGCCAAGTAATTATAAAGTGCAGCTGTCACTAAGAACCATTGGAGGGGACTTTCCTCGCATTCAAGTGGTTAATACTCTGAGCTTTCAATGTTGGGGTCATAGGTTCGATCCCTGGCAGGGAACTGACATCCCACATTCCACGCTGTGTGGCTCCCCACCAAAAGAACCATCGCAACCTAATTTCATTTTATCTCTGGGAGAGGGCTCTATGGAACAGGAATGAGAGAGACTGTCCTTCAGGAAATACACTTAAAAACACCATCACCAGCAATAACAAGCCACTAAATACCAGCTATGCTAGATCCAGTAGTATTACTCACTTAATCCTTTAAAAAGCACTATAAGGGATGCATTATTATTCTGATTTTTATGATAGAAAAATAATAAATGGTAAGTAAGCTGAAGCACAGGGAAGTTAAATAAATTACCAATAGTCACACAGCCAGTAAATAGTGAAACCAGTACTCAAAGTAGGTCTTCATCCATGCAAAACCCATATTGCTCACAATATCACACTCCAGGTACATTGTCTTCCTGGATTCCTAGCTGAAAATAAGTTGCTATCTAGGCTGAGCAGGTAACTTCTCGGTATCAGCCTGCGGTGACCAATGTTTTCTTTATTTTTCATCAAAGAGTCACCTCTTGGGACATGAACATGATCAGGCTCACCTTTTTAGGTGACGGGAAGAGGCATTTATGAACCTGGCTTGCATGAGAGTACATGTGGTTGCACTCTCTAACTAAATCACTAACTAATGGTACTGTTTTCTAGATTTTAAGTGCCATGATCAATATTTAATAGCCATAAAGTACCTCTTTCAGTAGAGAGCTGACAATGTCTATATAGGAATTTCTTTGAGGACTCAATTTGGTGGAAAGGAGGAACTAACAGGCTTCTCATAAAACTGCTTTTGCAATACCCTTTCCATAGGAATGAGAAACCCCCTCACCGTAAAAACCCCACCTGTCAATGCCACTGTCTCTCAGATAGGCAAGGATGTTTACAGAACCATCCAACTGAGGCCAAAAGGAGGGGATTTGGGACTCTGTAAGCTGTGTCTTTATTATTAAATATTATTACTATCATTATCTCTCTCTCTAAAGAAATCCTTTGGAGTTCCCATACATCTTCACTTCTTCCACTCTCAGAGTCCAGGTTCTAACTACATTTCACAGCTCCCTAGCTAACTGCTTGCCCCCATCTCTCTTTCCATTATTTTAACCTGACCATTGCTGCCAACCTCATCATCAACCCTCACACCCATCTTTCATTTGGTTTCCTCTTTTTAATTGAAATGAAAGGAAGACCCCGGTGAGGTCCTAAGTGGGTGTATGGAAGGAGGGTCCTTCATCACTGTGGTGGGGGTATGAGGAGCTGAGAGACAAATTCCAGAATGATGTCCTGGAAGAGACACCAAGGTCAAGGTAGGGCAGCTGGCCAAGCCAGGTTGCCCTTCCCAAGGGCCAGGTGAGGAATAAGTGTGAGAAATGGAGCCCAAATGAGGAGACAGCAAGAACGCATGGGAGAGGCTGTCTAAATGAATGCTGGAGACACAGTGCTAACGATAGTAGCATCTTTGTGTATGAAGTACCAGCATGGCTAAGTCAGGTTTATTTAAAGCGCCTGGAATGGTATGGATGCCCCTTCTCTGACTCTAATACTCTGGCATACTTCTAATCAGGGGGGCTCTTTTGCCCGTATAAACCCTGATGGCCCATCACTGGGGTTGGCTGTGTGTCACTGGGATTCTGACACTTCCTCCTCCCGTCGGATGTTTCTCACCTGCCTGGGACTGTCTGGAAAGCAGTGGTGCTTCAGTAATCCTTACACTGGCTCCCAGAAACGCCACCTTCTTCTAAACTACAATACCTGATGCCTGAAGCCCGGGATACTTCACAGCACACTGACTGTCACAGATACTTCGGAAAACAAGCCGTGGAGCACTGGGAAACCTTGTTCCAGAGTTTCAGTCAGTCTGGAAAACAGGGAATTTCACCACGACCTTTGTTTTTATCAGAATCTAACCAGGAAACAGAAACCACCTGAGCATTCATTAACAGCAATTTCAAAACTAGGAATAGGTTACACGGGTAATGGAGGGACTGAGAGCCAAATAGAGGACAGGGAGACAACCCAGAGAATAACTCACAGAAGGAGTTATTCTGTGAGAATACTCACAGAGGAGGCCATGAAGACTCTTCAGTTACAGGGACAGAGGAGGTGGTGACTTGACTGGCCCCTGGGCAAAAACTGAGGCCATGGCAGGACTGTTCATGGGCGAAATGTCACTGCTGCTGGAGTCATTGCCCCAGCCAGGGACTCCAGTCTCCCACTCTGCAGCATCTCAACATTGCCTCCTATTGACTGTGAAAGTGAAGTGAAAGTGACTCAGTCGTGTCCGACTCTTTGAGACCCCATGGCTGATACCGTCCAGTACACTCCATGGAATTCTCCAGGCCAGAATACTGGAGTGGGTAGCCTTTCCCTTCTCCAAGGCATCTTCCCAACACAGGGATCGAACCCAGGTTTCCTGCTTTGCAGGTGGATTCTTTACCAACTGAGCCACAAGGGAAGCCCAAGAATATAAGCGAAGCCCAAGAATACTGGAGCAGGTAGCCTATCGCTTCTCCAGTGGATCTTCCCGACCCCAAAATTGAACTGGGGTCTCCTGCATTGCAGGTAGATTCTTTACCAACAGAGCTACCTGAGAAGCCCAATTGACCATATAGAGCTGGAAACCAGCAGAAATGGAAGGCTGAGAAATGCAGCCTGCAGGGGACAGCCTCCTGCAAATACAGAGCAGAGTGGGGTTCAAATGAAGAACCTACCTAAGGCAGCATGCCCTAGAGAGACTACTCACTCCTCACTGTTAATCAGAATTCAGGGCACTCAGACACACTTCCATATCAGTATTGCTCCTTGTTACACTGCCCCACCCCCCACAATTTATTCTTATACTTGTGCCATCTTTATGCCAGCCCCTCCCCTGGGCCTCATGGAGACTCCACTTTGTGCTCTCAGCTTCTTCTCCAAACTCTCTCTGACTTTAATTGAATGGCAACTCCCTCTTAACAAAAACCTTGCATCATTCATTCTTCAGTCATTCAACAATAATATATTGAATGGGAATTAAATCAATGATAACTAACCCTCCACTGTTGTTTGTGTTTTATACATATTACACCCTGCCATTCTCATAGCCACCTATCTTCTGTTTTACAGATGAGAACATTGAAACATGGAGTACTTAAGAAACTTGTTCATAACATAGCTCATGAGTGGCCAGGACAGGAATTAAATATACACCCAGGCTCTGGAAACCAAAGTCTTATCCAGCATATCTGGATAACAGCATTCTCTTCTAGGAATGGATACACTGCCGAGATGATTCCTGCTGATAGAGTTCTGTGGAAGAAGATATTTTTAGCTTCTCATTTTGAAATAGTTTTACAGAACAGTTGCAAATAGTGCAGAGAGTACCAGTATATGCTTCCCCCATCTACCCTAATGTTGACATCTAAGATAACCATAGAATGTTTATCACTAAGCGTTAACATTGGTGCAATACTCCTAACTGAACTACAGATTTTAATAGACTTCACCAACTTTTAAAGCGTCTGCCTGTAATGAGGAAGACCCAGGTTCAATCCCTGGGTCGGGAAGATCTCCTGGAGAAGGAAATGGTAACCCACTCCAGTATTCTTGCCTGGAGAATTCCATGGATTGAGGAGCCTGGTAGGCTACAGTCCATGGGGTTGCAAAGAGTCGGGCACGACTGAGCGACTTCACTTTGCTTTGCTTTACCAGCTTTTCCACTAATATTTTTGTTCCAGGATTCCACATAGGACAAAACGTTGCATTTAGTCAGCAGTGTCTTCCTACTCTCCTCCAATCTGTGCCAGTTTCTCAGACTTCTTTTTTTTTTATGATCTTGAGACTCTTGAAAATTAAAGATTAGGTAGCTTGTATGAAATCCCTTAGTTTGGGTTTGTCTGATGTTTTCTCACAATAGACTGGAGTTATGGACTTTTTGGATGAATAATCTAAAGGTGCAGTGCCCTTCTCACATCATGTCAAGGATGCATGTTATAAACATGATTTATCACCAGTGATGTTAACCTTGATCATTTAGTGAAGGTGGTGTATGTCATATTTCTCTATTGTAAAGTTACTATTTTTATAGTAACTATTTTCATATTCTATTAGTTAGAAGGGGAGTGATTAAGTATAGCCTACACTCAGGGCGAGAGGAATTAAGTTTTATCTCCAGGTGTGGGAGAGCAACTTCCCTTATTATTTACAATTCTTCTGTAAGAAACATTTGTCTCTTATCCTTCAATTATTTATTTATTTATCACATAAATCAGTATGGCGTCATAGATGTTTGTTTTACTCTTTAAATTATAACTCAATACTATCATTATTGCTATTTATCAATATTCTGTTGCAAAACTGTTCCAACTTTGGCCATTGGGAGCTCTTTGAGGTTGACTGCTACGCCCTTTTCACATATCACCGTTTTTAAAAGCACTTCATTGCTTTCTGTCACTATGAGATGCTACTCTAGGCTCATATACATTCTCTCTGCCCCTAGAATCATCATTTGTCCAAGGATCCTTTACTCCTTATATTGAGAAAGATGTTAGAAACCAAGATGTGGGTGCTAGATGTGGTTCTAGGTTCTCTTGGTGCTAGATAATATATGTATGTATGTATACTACTCCATCGGAGAAGGCAATGGCACCCCACTCCAGTAATCTTGCCTGGAAAATCCCATGGACAGAGGAGCCGGGTGGGCTGCAGCCCATGGGGTCACTAAGAGTCAGACACGACTGAGCGACTTAACTTTCACTTTTCACTTTCATGCATTGGAGAAGGAAATGGCAACCCACTCCAGTGTTCTTGCCTGGAGAATCCCAGGGACGGGGGAGCCTGGTGGGCTGCCGTCTATGGGGTCGCACAGAGTCAGACACGACTGAAGTGACTTAGCAGCATACTACTCCATGCGTGTACACATAAGAAGAATTAAAGTAAATGAAAGCACAAATAGGTTGTTACACATAAGCTATGAAGAAAAATGCCACATTCTATTTAAAGGAATTACAGGCATTATTTACTATAAACGAAGCAAGGAAGTGGCCAGTATGATTTTCTTTGTAGCAGGAATACATAAGCCAAAATCTTATAAATGAACGAGAATTAGCCAGACAAAAAAGGCAAGGAGAGAGCATTTCAGGCAGAAGGAGCAGCCTCTGAAAAAATACTGTGTAGGAAGAGCCCTTGCTTTTGCAGAAGTGGAAGGGATCCATCATGGTGAGAGCAAAGAGATCCAAGGGAAATGTAACTGTAAATGGGCAGAGGCTGAATCATGTATGGCCTCGAAGGCCATGATGAGAATTTCAGGTTTTGTCATGAATGCAATGGGTTATCATTGCAGGGCTTTAAATAGGGAGGGAGGTGCATCCTGGTTCACATAGAAATGTATGCCTGTGTGAAGTGGGAACCACCCCCAACTGCCTCAGCTCTCTTTCCCCTCTCTCCTATAAGCTTGTTTCTGCTGGCACCCATCCCCAGAAAGCCATATCACTGTGGACCACGCCACAGTCTTATCTTTCCAGTTTGTTTTGGATTTCACCAAGGCCATATCTATGAAATGCAGTCATATGAGGGATACCTGTATGCTTTTGTTGTAAAGTGTGCTCTCATTTACATTATTTATGTAAAGCCTTTCCTATGAACAGACTTACATCCAATGCCTCACACAACTCCAGGCTCTGCTAAATAGTAAGAATAATGTTTCCTTCTGTTGCTCAGTTGCTATGAAGTTCAGGACCACCTATGATACACACTGAGTTGTATTTTCCTGTGAATTCTTGATAAAATAATTTCTCCTCTCCTCTTTTACTGATTGGTTGATTATAATGACTGTTCAGATAGTTTATTATATCTGTACTTTTACAAATTGAAGATATTTTTTGAAGTGAGGGCTGTTACAATATTTTTTTTTTAATGAACGAAGAAATAAGAAGGCTATCCTACTACTCGAGCCTAGAATTTTCTCTCTGGCACCACTACGAGCCTCAGCCTGAGGATTTCAGCAACACAGAGCTCCTGACGTTGCTCTGTTTCTCTGAACAGCTCTAATTACTGCAGAGTTATTAATGTTTGTTGATTATTGGGCCAAATGAATTAACAATGGTCTGTTGTTTTTGTTAAATAATGGGGTACTGGTTATTTAAAATGTTCGTTGTGCCTTATGTAAAAGTAAAGGTTTACCAAGCTTAAAATACCTGAAGAAAGCAATTTGTTTATTAAAATCATAGATTTTAAAATGCAGGGATCAAATGTAACTATTGAAATGAAAATAGTAGGTTCTATATGATCTATAGAGTAGTATTGCTGGAGTGCAATAAAGACAAACAATTATCACCAGAAGAACACCATTACAGTCATTGCTTAATTACAGTTTATTTTCCCTTTCCTCTTGTGATAATTACTTAGTCCTTTAGACCAAGAGATGCTGACATTTAGCTAACAGCATGATTGTTTTTATTCCACACACCTGTGGTTTCCTCCTATTTTAGTCCTAAGACAATGTGTTCAATTATTTGCAGATTCTAAATTTATTTTAATGGTGTCTGTGTTTATTTAGATTAATGAGTCTAATTTTTAAAAATTAGAACAATTTTATTTTGACATTTTACAAATATATGGAGTGCCAGTTGACTTGTTAAAGAATTCTCAGTCCTTATATCATACATAAACTTAAGTTTGAAGGTCAAGTCAGAAAAGCATCAGCACCAAAAATTAGATTTAAAAGACAGCTCTATTACATACTGTGTATGAACTCACACAAATCAATTAGTCCTTTTGAATTGCTCTTCTTTTATTTTTAAGATAGAGTTTGTAGTTATCCCTGTATCCAAACCACTAGGCTGTTATGAGGTTCCAATGGGATAATTGCTGAAAAATGGTCCACTTTCTACACCATGAATTTCTTGTCAAGGATCAGTCGTGATATATGTATTCGTTCATTTCAAAAGTGTTTGCTGAGTACACACAATGCACCATCCCCAGTGCTCATGCCAGATATCTAGAGATGTTTGAATAGAAGATAATGATGAAAACAATTTCATAGAATTAAACATGTACATGGTATTTCTTAGATTACATCTATGCAACAACATCAGAACATTATCATGGAGTTATGATATTTGCTCTTGTTAAACTTTTAAAATTTGTTTTACTTATTTTGAAAGCAATACATTTCTTCTAACTTTGTCACAGATATTATATACTGAGCATTACCAATTAATGTAACTGAAAATCTGGATTTGCAACTGTATGATTTATGATTCTACTATTTCTAGTAAAGAAAAAGTTAGAAACTGGTTAATTTTTTACTAAGTTGGTGAATCTTATCAGGTTTTGTGTTTTTGTTTTTCATTAGCACTGAATTTTAATTAAAATCGATAGTTTACATGAAGAACAGGACTAGAATAGTGTTTACAATCAACTTCTGAAAAATCACATTTACATAAAGGAAATAAAAGAGGCCAGCAGAGGTCCAAAAAAAAAAAAAAAAAAGGTGCAGCTTGTATTATTGCACTTGGATGAAACATGCTGTTCAAGGTGGCATAATACTTAGGCCACACAAGGCCAGGATGAGGACAAAAGCATAGAGGACAAACACCACCACCACCACCACCATCCAGGTAGTATTTCTTCTGGATTCTCCAAGAAGCTCAAAAATATTTAGTATTTTTAAAAGATTCAACTAGAGCTCTTTACAAAGATGAGTCTTCAATGGACTTTACGAAGATGAGTCTTCCACGGACTTTACAAAGATGAGTCTTTAGTTATGGCCATGCTCTTCATTTCAAATCATGTGCAAGCCTAACATACAACTTCTACTGCAACCAATGAGATATCTGTTACATTAGAAGACCCACTTTCACTTTTCATTTTCATACATGGGAGAAGGAAATGGCAGCCCACTCCAGTGTTCTTGCTTGGAGAATCCCAGGGATAGGGGAGCCTGGTGGGCTGCCGTCTATGGGGTCGCACAGAGTCGGACACGACTGAAGCGACGTAGCAGTAGCAGAAGACCCAGGGCCCAGGCCATGGAAAGCGGGAAAGGGAATGAATCTCTACTTTATACAATTTCAGGGAATAATATTGTGGCTATAGTTTATCCTTTTGAGCACTGTTCATTTTGGTCATTGATCTCAGCATGTGAGAAAAAGTGACAGTGAGTACAAGTGGACATTAAAAATAATTCCTTGTAGACTTCTGGATCACACCCATTCTGACTGGCGTGAAATGGTACCTCATTGTGGTTTTGATTTGCATTTCTCTGATAATGAGTGATGTTGAGTATCTTTTCATGTGTTTGTTAGCCATCTGTGTGTCTTCTTTGGATAAATGTCTATTTAGTTCTTTGGCCCATTTTTTGATTGGGTCATTTATTTTTATGAAATTGAGCTGCAGGAGTTGCTTGTATATTTTTGAGATTAGTTGTTTGTCAGTTTCTTCATTTGCTATTATTTTCTCCCAAACTGAAGACTGTCTTTTCACCTTGCTTATAGTTTCCTTTGTTGTGCAGAAGCTTTTAAGTTTAATTAGGTCCCCTTTGTTTATTTTTGCTTTTATTTCCAATATTCTGGGAGGTGGGTCATAGAGGATCCTGCTGTGATGTATGTCAGAGAGTGTTTTGCCTATGTTCTCCTCTAGGAGTTTTATAGTTTCTGGTCTTATGTTTAGATCTTTAATCCATTTTGAGTTTATTTTTGTGTATGGTGTTAGAAAGTGTTCTAATTTCATTCTTTTACAAGTGGTTGACCAGTTTTCCCAGCACCATTTGTTAAAGAGATTGTCTTTTCTCCATTGTATATTCTTGCCTCCTTTGTCAAAGATAAGGTGTCCATAGGTGCGTGGATTTATCTCTGGGCTTTCTATTTTGTTCCATTGATCTATATTTCTGTCTTTGTGCCAGTATCATACTGCCTTGATGACTGTGGCCTTGTAGTAGAGCCTGAAGTCAAGCAGGTTGATTCCTCCAGTTCCATTCTTCTTTCTCAAGATTGCTTTGGCTATTTGAGGTTTTTTGTATTTCCACACAAATTGTGAAATTATTTGTTCTAACTCTGTGAATAAATGCTGGAGAGGGTGTGGAGAAAAGGGAACCCTCTTACACTGTTGGTGGGAATGCAAACTAGTACAGCCACTATGGAGAATAGTGTGGAGATTCCTTAAAAAACTGGAAATAGAACTGCCTTATGACCCAGCAATCCCACTGCTGGGCATACACACTGAGGAAACTAGAATTGAAAAAGACACGTGTGCCCCAATGTTCATCACAGCACTGTTTATAATAGCCAGGACATGGAAGCAACCTAGATGTCCATCAGCAGATGAATGGATAAGAAAGCTGTGGTACATGTACACAATGGAGTATTACTCAGCCATTAAAAAGAATACATTTGAATCAGTTCTAATGAGATGGATAAAAACTAGAGCCTATTATACAGAGTGAAGCAAACCAGAAAGAAAAACACCAATACACTATACTAACGCATATATATGGAATTTAGAAAGATGGTAACGATAACCCTGTATGTGAGACAGCAAAAGAGACACAGATGTATAGAACAGTCTTTTGGACTCTGTGGGAGAGGGCGAGGGTGGAATGATTTGGGAGAATGGCATTGAAACATGTATAATATCATATATGAAACAAATCACCAGTCCAGGTTCGATGCAGGATTCAGGATGCTTGGGACTGGTGCACTGAGACGACCCAGGGGGATGGTACAGGGAGGGAGGGGAGTTCAGGATGGGAAACACGTGTATACCTGTGACGGATTCATGTTGATGTATGGCAAAACCAATACAATATTGTAAAGTAATTAACTTCCAATTAAAATAAATAAATTTATATTTTAAAAATAAAATAATAAAATTAAAAAAAAGAAATAATAATAATTCCTAGGCTATTAGTAGAAAATAAAATTTAAAAAAAGTCCCCGGCCATGTTCACAAAGGTGGCATAACTCTATGCATAAGAAAAAGGCTATAAACTTATAGAAAAGATAAACTCTGGCTTCTAAACAAATTACAAAAGTGATTTTGCCTTTACCCATGAGAGTTATAGAGAAAAATGTAAACCAGTAGACCCTAGTTACCAGAAAAAAAAAAAAAGTCCTCCAAAGATAAAAAATGACCTTAAAGTTTGGCCTGGGCTAGTTTTAACTGCACGTTCTGTCTGAGTTTATCCATGAACTCAGAAGTATTCAAGTAGGCAGAATGTTGCACGTTAGGTAAACCTCTAATACATGCAGCTAAGTCCTTGGTCATGAAGCCAGCCTCAATGATCTCAATACAGACTTCTTACAAAGCCTTTGCAAAAAAAGCTGAGTCTTTGTTATCAAGCTTAGCTCTGTGGGCTAAGTCTCTGGTCCAGGCAAAAATGGAAGCAATGGGATTGGTGGATGTCTCCTGTCCTTTCTGGTACATTCTGTACTGACGGGTTACAGTCCCATGGGCAGCCTCTGCTTCTACTGTCTTGCCATTTGGACAAACCAGCATACTAGTCCTCATGCCAAGAGAGCCATAACCTTGGGCCATGGAGTCCGACTGCACGTCCCCATCATAGTTCTTACAGGCCCAAATGAAGCCCCCCTCCGACTTCATAGTTTGGGCCACCATGTCATCAATGAGCCTGTGCTCATACCAGATATTCTGAGCTTCAAACTCAGATTTGTACTGCTTGTCACATATCTCCTGAAAGATGTCTTTAAAACGTCCTTCGTATTTCTTCAGAATAGTGTTTTTGGTGCTCAGATACAAAGGCCAATTCTTAGACAAAGCCATCTGAAAAGAACTGTGTGCAAAATCTTCGATTGACTTACCTTGATTGTACATCCCCATGGCAACACCACCACTCTCTGTGAAATTATGTACTAGGTATACCGTTTTGGGGGATCCATCGCTTGGCATGTAGGATATCTTTACTTTTCCAGGCCCTGGCACAACAAAATTGGTTGCTCTATGTTGATCCCCATAAGCATGACAACCTATGATAATGGGTTTTACCCATCCGCTCACAAGCCAGGGTATATTTTTCCAGATAATAGCTTTCCTGAAGACAGTGCCACCCAGGATATTTCAGATGGTGCCATTTGGAGATTTCCACATTTGTTTCAACTTGAACTCCTCCACTCTCTTCTCATCAGGGGTGATGGTGGCACACGACACCAACGTTGTACTTCTTTATAGCTTCTGCAGTGTCCTTGGTGACCTGGTCATTGGTGGCATTGCGATTCTCTATGCCTAAATCTTAGCTGTGCAGGTCCAGTTCCACGTAGGGAAAAATGAGTTTCTCTTTAATCAACTCACAAATGATTCGTGTCATTTCATCTCCTTGCATCTCTACCACAGACCTGCCTTGGATTTTTTGAGACATTTTGACTTCAATAATCCTCTTTACAATTTCTAATCACCCCAACTCCTCTCAATCTTTCAGACTCAGCTTATCTCCTGCAGGGAAGGTGTGTTGGCGATGACCCGGGAGCACACAGTCACTTTGCTCAGTCACTTTCGCTCAGTGTCCACTTTGGCAATCCCGGCTGGACCCCAACTGTTCCGGATTCTCACGGTGCCTTGGCAGAAACCCCCAGGTTTTGTGTTTAGTTCTTAGTATTGTCCTGATCACTTCTTCTGGCCTGACAGTGGGCCCAAGCCAAGTAACATGACAAACTGTCACAGAAAAAGACTTTTGAGACCTTCTGTATCACCTGTTTTCTGGAGTTTATTTCAGAATCAGAAGCAGGAATGGCGGTAGGACTCCAAAGCAAGAGAAATGTGAGCTGTAGTTGCAACAGGGCAGCAAGGAAGTGAAGTTACTGCAGGGACAGAATGAGACATGATATGCCCTATTAAGTCAGCAAATACTGATGGAGCATTTACCATGTACAGAGCACTAGTGACAGGAATACAGCAGTAAATACAGACCTACTACTCAATTCATGAATTTTAGAGAAATGAAGAAGAGGGAAGAGGAGTTAGGAAGAAACTTCTAGGCAGAAAAAGTAGCACTTGGAACGACCTAGAGGTCTTCCCTTACAAGTAAGTTACTCCTAGGGCTTGGAGGACATGTCCCAAAGTGTTGTGTGTATCTGTGTATTGCTCCCCATGTCTGGTATTGTGTGGTACATACACAGATGAACAACAGATATTTTAAAATCAACAGTAAATGATGAACACCAATGATTATGGCACCACTGGCTCAGCTGACTCTCCCATACCTGATCTAGCTCTGAATGCCAGAGCATTAATATCTTCATTGGTAAAGTATGAACCTTGATATCCACTATACAGGGTGATATGGAAAAATAATGAGGTGTTACAAGAGAAAGCAATTTTTAAATGTGAAAACATCATCAAATATCCATTGTTCATCTTTGAAACAAATGGAAAAATATTACGAACATGAAAAGAAGAACTACCAGGAAGATTCTACATTGGAAGGTGTCAGAATCCTGAACATTTTCTTAGTTTTAGTTCTCAAACATATCAAAGAACAGACTATCACTGAATCAGAAGTAGCCACATCTGTGTCAATGTCAAAGTTTCATAAATTGGACTTGGAGGAGAAAGAAAAAGTGCTCAGGCTTTCACTGGGGTAGAAGAAAAATCATTTCTCATGATCAAGGCTCACAGGTCAGTGAACCTGTTTCACACAACAGAGTAGAAGGTGAATGGTTTGATTAAAGAACATATTAATGATTCTGATCAGTGAGTGTGGGTAGATTCTCCACAGACTTAAACTCCTTTTGTTTACACATTTTTATACCTACAGTTAAATATGTGCATTAGTATGAACCTTGTTAAAGTTCCATTTGGAGATTATGAGATAACATAGGTAAAAACACATAAAATCTACCAGTATGTATGGAACTCTAAGAAACTACTTTTGTTGTTTTTCATTCGCTGTCATGTCCAACTCCTTGCGACCCCATGAACTGCTGCATGCCAGGCTCCTCTGTCCTTCAACATCTCCCAGAGTTTGCTCAAATTCATGACCACTGAGTTGGTGATGCTATCTAACCAAGAAACTGCTATTATCTGTAATATTTTGATTGTTATACTGTTCCAGTGCCATTACAAACTCACGGGCAAGGCTTCACAATAATAGTCCTTTGAAACTTTCACTAAATGCACTTGAATGAAATCCAAGTCTCAAATTGCTTAAATGAGTTCCACTCCTTTCTGAATAGTGTTGTCGTGCTGCTTCAGGATGTGAGATAATGTTATTGTGACCTGGCAGCTTTAACAACGCTAACAAGGCCAAAGAGGACTTTATCTAGGATGATAAAAAAAACAGCAAGCAACTTTTTAAAATAACCACTTGAGATATCATTGGAATAATGCCACATACTTAAGTCTAAAGAAGAAAAATTATTTGAAGAAGGAAGTGCACTCATATATTACACATATTGCCTTTTAGTATTTGAAGCATGAGAAGCAGTCAAACTATAATGACGTGCATCAGATACAGTGAGCTTAAATAAAAGGCTCTCAGGATGTCTGCGATTAAACATAAAAGCCACTCTCTCATAGGGGATTTCCATATTAGAGGTCTTGAAGAACTATTGGTTAATTTACTGGTCGTATTACACCAGGCATAGCAAATAGGTTTCAACTCCGCTGTCAATATTAATTGATGGGTAGTGGCTGCTAGGAATACTTTATTGAAAAAGGCTGTGATAATAAAGCCAACTCTACCACACTGCCTCCAATGCGGGAGACCCGGGTTCGATCCCTGGGTCGGGAAGATCCCCTGGAGAAGGAAATGGCAATCCACTCCAGTATTCTTGCCTGGAGAATCCCATGGACAGAGAAGCCTAGTAGGTTACAGTCCACGGGGTCGCAAAGAGTCGGACACGACTGAGTGACTTCACCTCACCACAAGGTTAACAGATGTGTGTGTTTGAGAATGGAGGTCAACGTTAGCAGTCCCTATACAGTGATGGTCTGTATTAGGGGAAAGGCTAATCAAGCACAGATCCCCAAGATTATCCACATACTAGCTACTCATTTATTCATTTGTTTATCCTTCACGTCTTCAAAAACGACATGTAATATAAAAAGATTTTAAAAAGCAAGGCAAAAGGTAGGTAAGGCCGCTGAGATATGCAAGCCACAAAATCCTGCACAATTAGCAATGGGGGCTTAATATTTAACTGAATTTCCTAACAACCAAATTAAAAATGAAAGTCATAATCATTTACAAGGCTCACATTGTCAAAAATATAAGGCTGGTCATGTAAGTAAAGTGTAAGAACAGAAGGGCAAACATTTTAGTATAAAGAAATAGAAGTGGCACTGAAGTGAAGTCGCTCAGTTGTGTCCGACTATTTGCAACCCCGTAGACTGTAGCCTACCAGGCTTCTCTGTCCATGGGATTCTCTAGGCAAGAATACTGGAGTGGGTTGCCATTTCCTTCTCCAGGGGATCTTCCCAACCCAGGGATCGAACCCAGGTCTTCTGCATCAGAGGCAGATGCTTTAACCTCTGAGCCACCAGGGAAGCCCAGAAGTGGCACTGCTGCTGCTGCTAAGTCGCGTCAGTCGTGTCCGACTCTGTGCGACTCCAGAGACGGCAGCCCATCAGGCTCCCCCGTCCCTGGGATTCTCCAGGCAAGAACACTGGAGTGGGTTGCCATTTCCTTCTCCAATGCATGAAAGTGAAGAGTGAAAGTAAAGTCGCCCAGTCGTGTCCGACTCTTAGCGACCCCATGGACTGCAGCCCACCAGGCTCCTCCATCCATGGGATTTTCCAGGCAAGAGTACTGGAGTGGGAGTTTTAGGTCTGCCACTTAGTCCTGGAAGAGGAAATGGCAACCCACTCCAGTATTCTTGCCTGGAGAATCCCATGGACAGAGGAGTCTGGCAGGCTACCTAAGGTCCATAATGGTTGCAGAGTCGGACACGATTGAAGCGATGTAGCATGCACACACACAGGCTGCCACTTAGTAGCCATGTGACCTTCAGCAAGTTATTTAAACTTGACTGCCTCAGTGTCTTATTTGTAAACTTTGGATAATAATGCTGCTTCATCAATCATTCTGAAGTTAAACTGTGAAGTGAGCATATTCTTTATCTTCCCTTTGGTCACCGGGATCCATTCCCCTCACTTCTCTCCCCTGCAGACTGCATCGCCTGGGCTCCCTTTGCCCTCAGGCTTCCTGTTCCATTCAGCCAACAAGGAGAAAGCTCTCCCCACCTCTTCACTGCCGAGAGTCTATGGGAGCTGGTCCCTTTATGACTGTGCCTCCTGACGGGCAGCTACCTTCCAGACCGCCAGCTCTCACCAGGCTCCAAGACTGTGGCCCCCCCTTCCTTCTTTAGGCCAAAGGAGGTGACACCTACTTGACATTGCTATCACAGGGTATCTCGGGATCACTTGTTGATTTCCCCAACTCCATTCATATTTCCGTAAGCAGTCCCTTCATTAAATTCTCACCAGAACCCAATGTGAGCATATTTTCTATTTCTGGTCAAGGCCCTGACTGAATAGAGTTGATTTTTGAGCCCCCAAATACAGGCCAACCATAGACCAGTCAATATTTATAGCAGATATTCAATAAATGCTGATAAATCTGAAGTAAGGGATATGAGAAGGATAAAGGAGAACAGATTTCACACACAAGAAGTTGAGGCATAGGACTCGGATCCTTTCCATCAGATGACCTCCTTTCCCCAGTGTGGAATGTCAGCAGAAGAGGAATAAGCAGGATTAATCAGGCTGTTTAACCTGCGCACCCACAACAAAAGGCCAGCAGTTATGAAGATGTCAACTATTGTTCTAGGTTTCAGAAAAAATTCAAAAAGAAATGATGCAGCAGAAAGCAAGTATGTGAATTTTCTTTGTGCCATTTCACATACCTGGGGGTGGGATAGAGGTGAGAGGACTTAAACATAATTAATGGAATGCCTAGTGTGCTCATGCACTTTTCGATTTTGGAATGATTTATAATTTTCCGAGGATGTACAATCAGAAAGGAAGTACTTTGTCTCCTTTTCAAATTAAAGATACTTTAAGAATCACAAACAAGAGAGACCATAACAAGAACTCATGAAGAGTGTTCCAGCACAGGGACAACAAAAGGTTTGTGACCACACAGCAAATTCGGCTGTTGTCCCTAGAAAACACCAAAGGCACATAATTTCAAGTGCTTCCCTTACAGAAATATCCTACATGTTACTCCCATCAGGAGAGACTCTCATCCTCAGGACCTCTTTATAGAAAGAGATCTGTTTTTTTTTTTTTTTTTTTTTTTTTCTGTTGATGCACATTTTTACAGGAGGGCAGAGATGTCTTAGATCTTTTGCCCAAAAGCTGTCCTTATAACCAAACAGACAGACCTTGTACAAAATAACCACAGGATAGGGGAGAACTCACAAAGACAAAGATGCATAAAGTGAAATGCTTTGCTTTTCTTTTTGCCATTTTCATCCTGTTTTGGTTTTTAACATGTGCAGATCGTTCTGTTGCTGTAAAACTTATTAAATGAAGTAAAAGAGCGAAGACCAAAAATGTAATAATGAAGTGAAGTTTTAATCCTTTACAGTTTTTTTGGCATCATCAGCTTGATTACATTTGATATACACTGAAGGGTTTTGAATTTCAGACGGAACTTTCTTAAAACTGTTCATGCGTCCCAGATGTGACCTAGTTTCGTTCTGGGAAATGGATGCTGAGTGTAGCACAGGCAAGTCAAACAGGCATGGCTATTTTAGGAGCCATTAATGTAGTATATTTACAGGAACCAAATATGTGATTCCAGCTGGCCAGTGAAAACCTTCATTGAGCATGTACTATATGCTGAGCTGCTGCTGCTGCTAAATCGCTTCAGTTGTGTCCGACTCTGTGCGACCCCATAGACAGCAGCCCACCAGGCTCGCCTGTCCCTGGGATTCTCCAGGCAAGAACACTGGAGTGGGTTGCCATTTCCTTCTCCGATGCATGAAAGTGAAAAGTGAAAGTGCAGTTGTTCAGTCGTGTCCAACTCTTCGCAACCCCATGGACTGCAGCCCACCAGGCTCCTCCGTCCATGGGACTTTCCAGGCAAGAGTACTGGAGTGGGGTGCCTTGCCTTCTCCAGTATGCTGAGCACAGACCTGTAAACACAAAGGACCAGTCCTGATCTTGAGGGGCTCAGAAACCAGGCAACGAACATGTCACATTGTAAAAGAAAATATATGTAAAAAATAAAGCTAAGGGGTAAAATGTGCAGGTATTAGAAGCTGGAAAAAAGTAGAAAAATGCTCCAAAATCTGTAAACAATTTTTTTTTTTTTTGTCTTAGAAGAGTTAAGGGGATGCTTCACAGAGGAGGTGGAATCGTGCAAACTCTAAAGTTTTAATTCCAGCTGGGAAATTCTCTTCAGTTAAGTCATAACCTATTTGTGGACAAATGAATTTATGGTCCACTTGGATCAATGAGAAAACAAATGCAAAATGCCTAGGATAAGACTGGGAATAAGATAAGAATCATCAAATGCTTCCTCTCTCCTCCTGTATTTTCTTAATCGAAGTGAAATTCATGTAACAACCCCGTGTTCATCATTTTAAATTATACAGTTCAGTAGTGTTAGTACATTCACAATGTTTTTCAAGCATTATCACTATCTAATTCTAGAATATCCTCATCAGCCTACAAAGAAAGGCTGTGCCCACTGAGAAGTCACTAGTCATTCCCCTCCCCCTCCAGCACCTGGCAACCACTAATCTGCTATCTGTTCCTAAGGATTTGTCTGTTCCAGACATTTCTTATGAATATAATCATAGCATATGTGGCCTTTTGTGTCTGCCTTCTTTCACTTACCATAATGTTTTCAAGGTTCATCCAAATATTAACGTGAATCGGTACTTCATTTCTTTTTATGGCTGAATAACACTTCATTGTACACAAATACCATGTTTTGTGTAACCATTCATCTGTTGGTAGATACTGGGTCATTACTACCTTTTGCCTATTGTGAATAGTGTTGGTATCAACATTCACATACAAGTTTTTATTTAAACACCTGTTTTCAATTTTTCTGTAGGATACATACCTAGGAGTGGAATTGCTGTGTCACATGCTAATGAGACAATTAACTTTTTGAGGAACGACTAAGCTGCATTTGTGGATGTACCATTTTACATTATTATCAGCAAAATTTCTTCACACCTCGTTGATGCTTCTGTTTTCTGTTTTGTTTTGTTTTGGCTTGGTTTTGCTTGCAGCCAACCCAGTGGGCGTTAAAGTGGCATCTCATTGTGGTTTTCATTTGTGTTTTCCTACTGACTGATGATTTTGAGCAACTTTATATGGGCATATTGACCATTAAAATTTCTTTTTTAGAAAAAATGTCTATTCAGATCGTTTGTCCATTTTTAAATTGGATTGTTTGATCTTATTGCTGTTGTATGGCAGGTTATTTATGTATTCTGCATACAAGTCTCTTAATAAACAGATGATTTGCAAATATTTTCTCTCATACTATAGTTGTCTTTATTTAAAGGATAGTGTCCTTTGATAAACAAAAGTGCTTTTTAAATTTTTATAAACTCCAAATTATCTATTTTTTTCCTTTTGTTGCTTGTGCTTTAGGTATCAAGTTTAATAAACTATTGCCTAATCCAAAGTCATGAAGATTTACAAGTATGTTTCTTTCCTAGAGTTGTAGAACTTTAGCGCTCACATTTAGGTCTTTTGATTAATTTTGAATTATTTTTTTGTATGTGGTAGAAGTAGATATCTAATTTCATTCTTTTGTGTGGATATCCAGTTGTCCTGTTGTAGCCCCGTGTTCCAGGAAACAAACTCACTTAGGACAATGCAGACAGTGGAGTGCAGTTTATTACACTGATGGGTCCAACGCAGAGTCTCCTCTTAGTCAAGGACCCAGACCAGTTTTTGTGAAAACCTTATATATACCGAAATCACTGCAGATGGTGACTTCAGCCATGAAATTAAAAGACGCTTACTCCTTGGAAGAAAAGTTATGACCAACCTAGATAGCATATTGAAAAGCAGAGACATTACTTTGCCAACAAAGGTCCGTCTAGTCAAGGCTATGGTTTTTGCAGTGGTCATGTATGGATGCGAGAGTTGGACTGTGAAGAAAGCTGAGCGCAGAAGAATTGATGCTTTTGAACTGTGGTGTTGGAGAAGACTCTTGAGAGTCCCTTGGACTGCAAGGAGATCCAACCAGTCCATTCTAAAGGAGATCAGCCCTGGGTGTTCTTTGGAAAGAATGATGCTAAAGCTGAAACTCCAGTAGTTTGGCCACCTCATGCGAAGAGTTGACTCATTGGAAAAGACTCTGATGTTGGGAGCGATTGGGGGCAGGAGGAAAAGGGGACGATAGAGGATGAGATGGCTGGATGGCATCATCAACTTGATGGACGTGAGTTTGAGTGAACTCCAGGAGATGGTGATGGACAGGGAGGCCTGGCGTGCTGCGATTCATGGGGTCGCAAAGAGTCGGACACAACTGAGCGACTGAACTCAACTATATACCCTAAGTGTAAGTGCTCAAACCTACCTCCGCAAATTCTCTGAAACTAGTCTGAACAAAGGGAAAGAAAGATACAATCAAAGTTAACCCAAGATGCGTATGCCTTTAGCCTAGGTAGTTAACAGTGGACAATTATCAATAGGTCTGTGGTCATACCCCAATAAGCATAATAGAATGTATGATTCTATTTGATTACACAGATAATTAGGGTATTCTTTTAGGCCAGAGAGAGTCTTGGTACGAGCCCTGAGGCTCTTCCTTCTGGGGGCCTGGTTTTCTAGTTGATCTGTCATTTCCATAGATACTGGGCATAGAGCTCAAAGTCCACAGTCTGGCCCAAGACGGAGTCCTGCTTTCACGATGGAGCCCTTTCTGTCTGTTTCCTCCTTCAGTCCCAGGACTGTATGTTGAAAAGGCTATTCTTTCTCCCATTGAATGTTCTTGGTATCTTATAGATATTTGGGTTTGCTTCTGGATTCTGAATTATATTCCATTGATCTGTATGTCAATCCTTACTTCAGCACAACAGTGTTTTGGTGACTGTAGGTTAGCAGTAAGTTTTGAAATAGAGAAATATGAAGAATTTTGTCCTTTTTCAAGATTTCGGATATTTGGCATCCTTTGTAATTACATGTGACTTTTATAATCAGCTTGTCCATTCTTCAAAAAGTCAGCTGGAATTTTGATAGAGATTACACTGAATCTGTACATCAGCTTGAGGAATGTGAATGTTAGTTGCTCAGTCATGTCCAACGCTTTGCAACCCCATGGACTGTAACCCTCCAGGCTCCTCTCTCCATTGAATTCTCCAGACAAGAATACTGGAGTGGGTAGCCATTTCCTTCTCCAGAGGATCTTCCCAAGCCAGGGTTCGAACTTAGGTCTCCTGCATTGCAGGTGGATTCTTTAACATCTGAACCAGGAGGGAATATTGCCTCTTAACTATAACAGGTCTTCCAATCTATGAATGTGGGATGCCCTTCCATTTATTTAGGTCTTCTTCAATTTCTTTGAGCAATATTTTGTTGTCTTTAGTGTATGAGTCTCATACCTCCTTAGTTATACTAAGTATTTTGTTCATTTTCATCTTAAATGGAATCTTTTTTTCTATTTCATTTATCTCTACTCAAATTTTCATTCTTTCTTTCTGTTTGCTTTGGATTTAGTTTGGTAGTTTGGATTTTTCTTTACTAGTTTCTTAGAAGTTTAGATTATTGATAATAAGGTTTTTCTTTTTTTTGAATGTAAGCATTTTAGAACCACAAATTTTCTTCTACTGGAAGAGGAAACAAAACAGGCTCTATCTTGAAAGTAGGACTCCATCTTGGGCCAGACTGTGGACTATGAGCTATATGCCCAGTATCTAAGAAAATGACATACCAGCTGGATAACGAGGCCCCCAGAAGGAAGAGCCCAGGGCTCCTACCTAGACTCTCCCTGGCCTAAAAGAATACCCTAATTATCTGTGTAACCAAATAGAATCATATATTCTATTATGCTTATTGGGGTATGACCACAGGCCTATTGTTAAGTGTCCACTGTTAATTACCTAGGCTTTAGGCATATGAATCACAGGTTAACTTTGATTGTATCTTTCTTTTTCCTTTGTTCAGACTAGTTTCAGGGAATTTGGGGAGCGGGTTTGTGCACATACACTTAGGATATATAAGGTTTTCCCAAAAACTGGTCTGGGTCCTTGGCTAAGAGGAGACTCTGCCTGGGCCCGCTGGTGTAATAAACTGCACTCCACTATCTGCGTTGTCCTTCTGAGTGAGTTTGTTTCCCGGAAGGCGTGGCTACAACGCTACCAACTGCTTTAACTGCATCCCATAAGTTTTGGTGTGTTATGTTTTCTTTTTCATTCATCTCACAGTATCTTCTAATTTCTTGTGACTTCATTTTTGACCCATTGGTTAGTATGTTGCTTAATTTCCATATGTTTGTGAATTTGACAGTTCTCCTGTTTGTTATCTTCCTCCCTTATTCCCTTCTTTCCTTTGCACCTTTCTTTCTTTCTTTTTCTTCTATCTGTCTTTTAAGAAGGACTTTTTGTGTGTTAACACTAAACATCTATCTACTGTGTTAATAAACTTTAAGTGCACAATACAGTATTATGATAGGTTAACTATAGGCAGAGTGTTGTACAGCAGATCTCTAGAAGTTTTTCAGGTGGCAACACTGAAACTTTATACCTGTTCAACTGCGCCGTCCCATTTTCCCCTTCCTCCAGCCCCTGGCAGCCATCATTGTATTCTCTGTTTCTATGAGGTTGGCTGTTTTAAATACCTTGTCTAACTGAAATCAGGCAGTATTTATCCCCTGTGACTGGGTTGTTTCACTTAGCATAGTGTCCTCTAGGTTTATCTATACTGTCACATATGGCAGGATTTCCTTCTTTTTTAAGGTTGAACAATATTCCATTGTATGCATATATCACATTTTCTTTCATCTGTTGTTGGATATTTAGGTTGTTTCTATATCTTGGTTATTGTCAATAATGCAAAGAACTTTGGAATGCATATATCTTGTGGAGATCCTGAATTCAGTTTATTTTGATATATGATCCCCTGGTAAGTCTAATTTTAATTTTTTAAAGAAACTCTATACTGTTTTCCATAGAGGCTCACCCTTTTATATATCTTACATCTACCAAAAGTGTTTAAGAGTTCCAATTTCTCCACCTCCTTACCAACACTCATTACCTTTGAAATATATTTATAATAGCTATCCTAACAAGTGTGAGTAATATCTAATTGTGACTTTGATTTGCATTTCCCTGGTGATTAATGATGCTGAGCATTTTTTCACATGCCTATTAACCAGTTGCCTATCTTTGGAGAAATGTTTATTCAAGTTCCTTGCCCATTTTTTAAATCTTTTTTTTTGGCTGTTGAGTTGTAGGAGTTCCTTGTATATTTTGGATACTAATCTCTTATCAGATATATGGTTTTAAAATATTTTTCCTTCTCTATATTCTGTCTTTTCACCCTGTTTCCTTCACTGTGCAGAAGATTTTTAGTGTGGTGACATCTGTATTTTTGCTTTGTTGCTTGTGCTTTTGGTGTGTTATGCAAGAATCATTGCCAAACCCAACGTCACGAGCGTTTCTTCTGTGTTTTCTTCTAGGACTTCTACACTAATTTCTCATTTTGTTCCATTGTGGTCAGAAAACATGTTTTGTATGGTACTGGTCTTTTAAAATGTATTGAAATGTATTTTGTGGCCTAATATATGGTCTTCCCTGGAGAATGTTCCACAAGCTCCTGACAAGACAGTTTATTCTGCTGTTGTTGGGTGTTCTGTCCTGTATATGTCTCTTAGCTCTAGTTGGCTTATAATGTTGTTCAAGTCTTTTGTTTCCTTGCTGATTTCTGTGTAGTTATTCCATCCATCATTGAAAGTGGGGTATATGTGTGTTCTACTATTACTGTTTGGTGCTTTAATTGTTAGTTTTGGCTTCATATATTTTGTGGCTCGATTTATGTGTTTATACTTAATATGTCTTCTTAATGGATTGATCTTTTTATCACTGTGTAATGGCCTTTTATCTTTTATAATAATTTTTCTTAAACTCTATTTTGTCTGATATTAATATAAACAATCCATCTGTGTTTTGATTAGTGTTTGCATGGAATATTTTTTTCATATCTCTAAATTTTCAACCTTGCTTACCTTTGAATGTAAGGTGAATCTCTTGTAGATAGCATATGATTGGATCATGTTTTTAGAAACCATTCTGCCTTTTTTTTTTTGAAGTTTTAATTTCATTTTCCTTCAATGTAATTACAGATAAGGGAGGATTTCTATTTTGCATAGGTTATCTACATGTCTTATATCTTTTCTTGCTCTTCAACTCCATGACTGCCTTGTTTCATGTTCAATATGTATTTTTTAGTGAACCATTTTGATTCCTTTCTCTTTTTTTCTACACATCTTTAAGTTATTTTCTTAGTGTTTGCCCTAGAGATTGCAAGTAGCATTTTGATTCATAACAATCTAGTTTGAATTAGTATCAATTAAGCTTCAATTATGTAGAAACTGTTTGTTCCTATACAATTTGATCCTCCCTTTATGTTATTGTCACGTTACCTTTTATGCATTGTATACCCATCAACATATACTTAAAATAATTATTTTATAGGAAAAACAAGGCGTTACAAAGTAGAAATACATTAACACTGACTTTTTTACCTATGTAGTTATCGTGATTGCTCACCCTGTTTTTTCTTCTTTCCTTTCTCCCTTCCCTCTTCATTTGTTCCATTTTCCTTTGTCTCTTCTTTCCTTGTTTCTTACTTCATTTCTAAAACATTGGTTGAAAAAAAAGAAAGTTGTATTTTATTATTATTTTAAATTGGTACACTAATACTGTCCTTGGTAATTAATCATTTCCCTTGTCTTTGACACTCACATGGTGTGTAACAAAATTTATTTTTTCTTTTTCATATGCAAGTTCAGCATCCCCAACTAGATGGCCAGCGTAGTAAGAGTAGATACTCTGCCTTATAGTTCTCCACATTTTCAGTGTCAAAGGAAATGTTCAGAGATCAAATTGCCAACATCCATTGGATCATAGAAAAAGCAGCTGAATTCCAGCAAAACATCTACTTTAGGCTTCATTGACTATGTTGAAGCTTTTTACTGTGTGGATGACAACAAACTGTGGAAAATTCTGAAAGAGATGGGAATACCAGACCATTTTACCTGCCTCCTGAGAAATCTGTATGCAGGTCAGGAAGCAACAGTTAGAACCTGACATGGAACAATGGACTGGTTCCAAATTGGGAAAGGAGTATGTCAAGGCTATATATTGTCATCCTGCTTATTTAACTTATATGCAGAGTACATCATGTGAAATGCCGGACTGGATGAAGCACAAGTTGGAATCAAGATTGCCAGGAGAAATATCAATAACCTCAGATATGCAGATGACACCACCCTTATTGCAGAAAGTGAAGAGGAAATAAAGAGCCTCTTGATGAAAGCGGAAGAGCAGAGTGAAAAAGCTGGCTTAAAAACCAACATTCAAAAAACTAAGATCATGGCATCCAGTTCCATCACTTCATGACAAATAGATGGGGAAATAATGGAAACAGTGATGGACTTTATTTTCTTGAGCTCCAAAATCACTGCAGATGTTGACTGCAGTCATGAAATTCAAAGATGCTTGCTCCTTGGAAGAAAAGCTATAACAAATCTAGATAGCACATTATAAAGCAGAAACATTACTTTGCCAACAAACATCCATCTAGTCAAGGCAATGGTTTTTCCAGTAGTCATGTATGGATGTGAGAGCTGGACCATAAAAAAAGCTGAGGCCGAAGAATGGATGCTTTTGAACTGTGGTGTTGGAGAAGACTCTTGAGAGTCCCTTGGACTGCAAGGGGATCAAATCAGTCAATCTTAAAGGAAATCAGTTCTGAACATTCATTAGAAGGATTGATGCCGAAGCTGAAACTCCAATACTTTGGCCACCTGATGTGAAGAACTGACTCATTGGAAAAGACCCTGATGCTGGGAAAGACTGAAGGCAGGAGGAGAAGGGGACAACTAGGATGAAATGGTTGGATGGCATCACCAACTCAATGGACATGAGTTTGAACAAGCTCCAGGAGTTGGTGATGGACAGGCAAGCCTGGTGCTGTCGGTGGGGTGTCAAAGGGCTGGACACAACTGAACGACTGAACTGAGGTGAACTGAATAGAAGATACTTAATGCATGGCTATTGATGTCCTAGGTATTCTGCCTCCTTTCTTCAGGCAAGGAAGCTATTATCCCCATTTACAGTGAGAAAATTGAGAACCAAGAGAATTCGGGAGTTGACCAATGTATTAATAAGAAGGGGAGACAAGCATGTTCTTGCGGGCTTTGTTCCCAACCTTGTTTTTCAGGTAGCTTGCCTCAGTTCTCTCTTACAAGCCTTCAACAAGCTTTCCCACCACTAGACACACTTCTGGCAACAGGCAGGACTTGTAATAAATAATCCAACTGAGAAACATTCAATTTGAGATGCCTGTCTGTTCTTTTTGAATCAACAGTGAAAGCAAATCAAATCGAATTGTTTCCCACAGACTTCCTGAGCAGTGGAAAAACGTTTGAACCTTATTCTCAACTGAAGGACAGTATTTGTGAGGGTGGCTATGCATGCAAGTCACAACAAACCACTTCAAGTGAAACAGGGTAAGCAGCTGGACCATAGATTACTCTGCTTCAAACCTGAAGTAGGCGAAACTTGTCTTTTTAGCTCATCAACCTCCTTGCTTGCCTTGGGGAACAACTTAGGGTAATAGAAGGCACAGACGAGGCTTTTCCGGCCAAGCAAAAAGGGTTTTTAGTTCTAGACTATCTGCTATACATATTACAACTTTGAGGAAGTTACTTCTTCTTTTGTAAAAATAAGGATTGTTGTAAGGATTAATTTAAATAGTTTACTCAAATGTTCCCAGAATAGAAGTAATTGATATTAACTTTCTTTCTACCCATGGACCTGTTTCACCTCTCCACCGCCCTCAACCTCCTCCCTTCACATTGTCTGGTGTCCTCATTCTCTCTGCTTCCAATCTCATAAAATATACAAGCTGATAAATACTTTCACCCTGACATGTAAATGACTATTATGCTCCATATTTTAGTTTTTACAGGGATGGATTATTTCAACACAGAAAAATCGAATGTCAAAAAAACAAAATTATAATTAAGAAATGTAACCCACTTTGGTCACAGAAATTCAGCCCTACTAAATACCATTCCCCATAAAATGGAGCCAGGGTTTCTGTGAGAAATGACTGATGTCAAGATAGGGGCAGGAAAGTACAAAGGGAACTTGGAACTTCTTGTGTAGAGAAGTGCACAAAAACAGAAGAAGTATGCAGAAAAGACACAGAAGCCAACTTGAAGGGGCTCCTACTGGCTGAACTTGGGACAGTTTGATGACTAAAAAATAGTGATGAGAATTAATTGTGTCATATTGAATGAAAACACATTTATGAGTCCATATTTATACTTTAAAAAGTTAAAAGTGGGTGTGGGGATAAGAGGAAAGGTCATTTTTAACAAAACAGTGTCAGCTAACAGATGTAAAAAGAATGATGGAAATGGAAAAGCACCATTTTGTGACCACCATGATAGTAATCAGTTCAGGCAATAACTAATAATAGATGCTAAAAGCACCGGGTGACAAACTTTTGGGGAACCATATATTCACACAGTGTTAAGTTACTAAGTAATTACAATGGAAAAAAATCTTTACAATGGAGAAATCTGGTGGATACTACCTAAATTATAAAATTTAACTTCTCCGGTAATCAGATGATCCAATGTCACATTCCTGCTAATGTGACACACTCACTGAGTTCATATATAATCTCTGCTAAAAATGGCTAAAGCAAATCTTGTCATGAAGAGACAACCTGACAAATGTTACTAGACTGGGCCATTCAAAAATGTTGTTGTCATGAAATCACACACATACACATGCACACAGGCTGACCTAGATTAAAGGAGACCAAAGCAACTTGGAGACGCAGGAGACATGGATTCAGTTCCTGGGTGGGGAAGATCTCTTGGAGGAGGAAATGGCAACCCACTCCTGTATTCTTGTCTCTGAAATTCCATGGACAGAGGAGCCTCATGGGCTACAGTCCCTGGAGTCAATGAGGATTCCAGAGGGAGAAAAATAATTAAGGACAACTGAGCGACTTCACTTTCACTTTTCACTTTCATGCATTGGAGAAGGAAATGGCAACCCACTCCAGTGTTCTTTCCTGGAGAATCCCAGGGATGGGGGAGCCTGGTGGGCTGCTGTCTATGGGGTCGCACAGTGTCAGACACGACTGAAGCAACTTAGCCGCAGCAGCAGGTAAATTTAAAGGATTGTAGGTTGAATGGCTTCCCGAGTGGCAGAATCCACCTACCAATGCAGGAGCCTCAGGATCTGTGGGTTCTATCCCTGGATGGGGAAGATCCCCTGGAGGAGGAAATGGCAACCCACACCAGTATTCTTGCCTGGAAAGTTACATGGACAGAGGAACCTGGTGGGTTACTGTCAATGGGGTCGCAGAGAGCAATCGAGCACATATGATTGAACAGTAATATTGTATTAATGTTAAATTTCCCAAATGTGATGATTATAGGTGGTTATGTAAGTGTGTGTGTTAGTTGCTCAGTGTCTGACTCTTTGCCACCCAATGGACTGTAGCCCGCCAGGCTCCTCTGTCCATGGGATTTTCCAGGCAAGAATACTGGAGTAGGTTGCCATTTCCTTCTCCAGGGGGTCTTCCCAACCCAGAGATCAAACCTGGGTCTCCCACATGGCAGGCAGATTCTTTATCATCTGAGCTACCAGGGAAGCCAGCCAGGTTATATAGGGATTGTAGGCTGAATGGCTTCCCATTCAACCTAATAAGAATAATCATTCTTATTATTTGATGATTTAAGGAGAAAGGGTAATTATTTTGATTACTATTGAAATATACATACAGAGAGAATGAACATGATAACTATAATCAATAAAAACAATTTGAACATAAAAAATACACCCCCAATAGTAGACCAGTTATTCAGACCAAATAGCCTACTTAATTATTGCTGAGAAAAATGATGCGATGTTTATAAGAAAAATCATATTTGAAATAATAAGTCAGACTCATCTTCAGATAAAAAATGTCAAAAGCTTGATCCATTCAAGGTCTCTCAGTCACGTGTATAGTCACTAGCCCTCAGTCAGCAGATTCTCTAAAAGCAACAATTAATCTCACTCATCTGGATATGATGGCTTCACTTGCTTCACAGTGTTTAACAAAAAGAATCTTGACTGCCTGAAGACATATTTCAGTAGCAAAGGACAATACAAAAACAATCATGACTGAAGAACTGTATGTGCTATATTTTATTCTGTAATGGTTATCTTAAAAAAAAAAAAATCAGTTCTTACCACAAACCACACACAAACATCAAAGAACACAAGGAAATTTTTGGAGATGGTGGCTAGGTTTAGAACCTTGATTGCGTTGATGGCATGATGGGTATATGCAGATATTTAAACTGATCAATATGCATATGTTAAATGTGTATAAATGTCTGTATATCAATTATACTATAATAAAGCTTAAAAAACAGTGTTGATATCCCCTAGTAGAAGTCTCCTCTTCACATTTGGAAAGAGATTTTCTGAAGTATGCAGCTTATTCATGATCAGTTTCTTCGTCTGCAAAAGACTAAAAGTGTTACTACCTTGTCAGTTTGTTAAAGATATTAATAAATGAATTGGCAAAGATGAAGCACTTTGAATAGTGCTTAGCACCTAATAACTATGCCATAAATTTTAGCTGCTCTTACTATTGTTGCTATTGTAGGTCTTTATAGCCTCAGGACTAGGTCTCTTCTTGGTTACCAATCATGTTCATACTAAACACTGTTCAAGCATGAAGCCCCGTACTTGAATGAAATGCGTAGCTTCTCTCTTTAATGTATAAGAATAAGCCCTGATCAGTTTTTAAATTTATGTTTGTTTTGTTTTATTTTTAGGCTATCTGGAACATATTTCCAAGTCACATTACAGAGTATTTATTTATTTGGTTAAATCATTTCAAAAATTTTATTAACCTTAATTGGACTTCTAGGTATTTCCTATAGTTGCTCATATTAACAAAGCCATCACACGTCTTTCCCGGCCTCTCTGTCCTTATTTTTACAGCCTGACTTGTTATGGCTCTTGATTAGACAGCCCACCCTCTTCTTTTGTCTTTAATTTCCAGATAAATTTCTTCCTTCCAGCATTTTGGTATTTTAAGTCACAGTATTTCCACAGTATTCACACATGGAGAGTGAACAGGTATATCTCCTCAGGCAAAAATCACTTTCCTTATTTTCAATTGATATACATGTGGAGGTTTCAGAGTACCATGTTTAGGCATAATGGTTTCAAATATAGGTTTTTCAAGCTATAAAAAGATATAAGCAGTATTTCTAACACAGTGATCCCTGTCATCCTTAGAAACCATACTTTTATTATTTCTGTGAACCTTGTCTCGTGAATGTGATTTTATTCACTTTCCATTTATGTGGTGTAAACTAAAGAACTTACTTTTAAAATATTAATCTTCAATACCCTTGAAGACAATAGGAGGTACCTTATATAGTTATACTATAAAGTTAGATTTTGCTTGCTTTTTAGAGACAAACATCTGTGGATTAAGTGATTAGCTACTGTGTGTCTGTTTAGATTTTATTTTAAAAATCTGCTTACATGGATTAGAAGGATTTTTGTATAGAAGAAACAAGTCACCAACAGTGTGAGGAGTGGGGATCAGCTCTTCTAACAGAGTGTAAAACGATGACATATCTTGTGATTCACTTAGGGAACCTGAGCCGGAAAGCAGACGATTTGTATCTTTAAAGTGATGCTTTAGGTTGGTTACATTATTATCAATGCATTTTACTAAGTATTTATTTTTGTTACCTGTTGCTTTTAGGTTTTTGAAACGTAGTTTTTGAAATATATACCTTGCTATTAAATTTTTTTCTCATCTTTGTTCCTTGTGTGTGTCAGTCGCTCAATCATGTCTGAGTCTTTGAGGCTCTATGGACTGTAGCCTGCCAGGCTTTTCTGTCCATGGAATTCTCCAGGCAAGAATACCGGAGTGGGTTGTCATTTCCTCCTCCAGGGGATCTTCCCAGCCCAGGGACTGAATCCAAGTCTCCTGGGTTAAAAGCAGATTCTTTACCACTGTGCCACCTTAGGGCAAGATAAAATAATCAGATTCAGCTTTATTTGACTTAGCTTTGGAGTGTGTTTAAATATGCTTAGTAAATAAATGGTGATATTCATTTTCACTCAATAAGTGACAAATTGATCATTCGTTCTCATCAGTTTAAAATACAATTGATATTATCATCCTACATTGTGATTTATCTTTCATAACTTTTATTTCCCCAGGCACCCCAGTTTTAAATTCTCCAAGGCAGTATTTATTTAATTATTTGACAACAAGTCTCTATATGAAATTATAACTTTCTATACTCTCTTTCCATTTTGGTGCCTTCTCAGTGCAAGAACGAAGGATGCCAGCGTTCTTCCTCTGGGACCACTTTAACTTTGTGGTTATGATACTATTGCTCCAGTTGGGGCTACTTGTCCAGGCTTTTCTGAACCAGGTGATCCGCCTCCATGTACATGACTGTGGGCCTGACTGCTGTTCAGAGGATTCTGTGATGTGATGCCCAGATCCCAACTTGGGGGAGAGCTGTTCACAGATAGCCATCAGCCATCGTAAACTGCCTGGGCTGCCATGCCACCTTTCCAGGATAGCCCACATCCAAGGACTATGGAGGCATACGGATTAAACCCCTTTCATTCAAACTCAGAAAATTCAGAAGCATCATCCCAGCTTCAGAGCTCCACAGGGGTTGGTTGGGACTATCAATAGGACTCCATCTCAGCCTTCTTTCTCCCTCTACTCACTTCTGCTTCCTTTCCTTCCCTTCCACAGCTGTCATTCCCAAGAGCACTTCTTTTTTAAAGTAATAAAGTAATTAATTTATCTATTGCCTGTGCTGGGTAATATTGCAGCTCATAGGCTCTTTGTTGCTGTGCATGGACTTTCTCCAGTGGCGGACAGCAGAGGCTATTCTCTAGTTGCGGCACATGGGTTTCTCATCGTGGTGACTTCTCTTGGTGCAGAGTGCAGGCTTTAGAACACACAGACTAACACACACAGACTATAACACACATAGTTATACTGTATGGGCTTAGTTGCCCCAACGTTCCTGGACTAGGGATCAAATCCCTGTCCCCTGCAGGCAGATTCTTATCCAATGGACTACCAGGGAAGACCTTCAAGAGCACTTCTTAACAAACCTCCTGAATGCTAATCTTCATCTCAGAATCACTTCTTGCAATTTTTTTCTTATAATATAAATTTAAAATCTTTTGTATTGTATCTGTATATTCATCAGTGACAGAGACGCCTTCACTCTTGATTTGAACATGAACATGAACTTGATCACTGAAATCTTAGAATAATCTCTTTTGGGGTAGCTCAACAGGTTAGTAATCATATTGATTTTAAATACTGAAATAAAATGCACTTAAAAGCAGTTTTATTAAGTGATATAAAATCTCTTAAGTCTATGAAAAGCCCCAGAAGCAATATTTTCAGTATCATGTAAGCCTCCAAATGATCATTATTTTCGTGGCCAAGGTGAAGTATTCCCTTTTATGCCCAGTGGGAAGTAGTCCTCATCCCTGATCCATTTTCTCCAGTTTCTTTCTCAATAGTCACCAGGTCTGAAAATACCTGTGGGGATGACTCCCACTGAGTGCTCAAGTCAATTCTGTCCAAGATTGTCTCATCAAAAAGCTAAAGCTCACTTGTGATTAGTGTTTGGGATTAGTCTTGTGGTCTTGCTTTCCTAAAGCCAGTACAGTATTTAATAGAGCTAGGCACTTACACCAACTCTGATCACAGGCCTAAGAACAAGATGTTGTTTTAAAATGTAGATTTTCATCATCATTTCTCTTCCCTGGGAGTCTACCTAGGGCTTGTAAACCCCCTTTCCCAGGGTGTGGACACTTTTATTCCAAAGTATCTTCCAGATTCTACAAATTGTCACAATCTAGAAAAGTTTCCTGTTGTATTCAGCTGATTATAGATCTCGATGCTGATTGGATGTAGGATCTTGTGTGTAGGGGCCCTAACTTGCTTCAGGAATGAATGCTTTGCTGGGGAGGTCCACTGGGTTGTTTGCTGCTGATACGGCCACTCTGCTAGAATGGCTGTTCTTTCTGAATGTCTAGATCTGTGCCTGTCCAGGCCAGAGTTTTCTTCTATCTGGTGTCCACCCTCACCCCCTCAGTGTTATCTACATATCAGCAGGGAAAATCTTAGACTTCTCCATTTTTTCACTCCATAACTTGTATGGGCAAGGCACAGATACCTCTATCAGTAGAGCCATCTACAGTTCTTTTTAAGGTACCTAGTTAGGGCTTTTCTCCTTTTATCACATATCCATCCACTTAGAGGCCAATTTAGAGCTTAAAAATCTCATCCTGATCTCATCTTTCTCTTTTATAATTTTTGGTTTTATTTTTAAAAAGTAATATTAGTTCATTTTGGTAAGAGAGGAAATTTTTAAAATTAATAATCACTGTAAGTAACCTCAACCAAAATTTTAATATATCTTCTTTCACTGTTTTTATAATGACTGCAAATACACACACACACATACACACACACACCTTAAGACATACATGCAGTGTAAATAATAGTTGTACTAAAATAGATTTAGCAACTATCATGAGCTAGGAGTTCTGTTAGGCATTTTATATGCATTTGGTATTCACAGCAACCACATGAGTTTACATGGAGGGAATTGCTGGTTTTGTTTTTGTCTGCAGGCATCCATATCCCCTACTCTGTCCACATGGGGCAACCATTGCATGATTTCAACTTGGGTTTACAGTCCTGGTAGGGCAGCCATTCTAGGTACTTTATCTTCTGGCAAAGGATTGGACAAATATGTCATGATAGACCCACTAGATGCTTTCTCCAACTTGAATCTTGAATAGAATGACTCAAAAAGACTTGAAAACATTTTTATCATATTCATCTGGGTGGCACTCTCCTGAAAAGACTTGTTATAATTTTTGCAACCTAGATCTGATGAGCTGCTCTGAGACCTGCCCTTTCCCATGTGGAGTTCTTCAGATTTTTTCTCTGAGTCCCTGAGATTTTATACCCTTGCAATAACATTGTAATAGTTACCAGGTTGGAGAAGGAAATGGCAACCCACTCCAGCGTTCTTGCCTGGAGAATCCCAGGGATGGCAGAGCCCAATGGGCTGCCATCTGTGGGGTCGCACAGAGTCGGACACGACTGAAGCGACTTAGTAGCAGCAGCAGTTACCAGGTTAAATTTCACTCACTTATCACCAAAAAACACCTAATCAATGTAGAAATGCACAGTAATATATAAGTATTATTTGAGTTTACAGAGATTGAAATTGAAGATTACTGAAATTAAGTGACTTGCCCAAGATCATCCAGGCAATAAGTCACATCAGGTATCTAGAACACTGAAGTTTGAACTTAATTTTTTTAAAAAAATTTATTGACATATAGTTGATTTATAGTGTTCTGTTAGTTTCAGTACACAGCCAAGTGAATCAGTTACACATATACATATATCCACTCTTTTAGAGTCTTTTCCCATATAACCTTTACAAAGTATTGAGTAGAGTTCCCTATGCTATACAGCAGGTTCTTATTAGTTATGTTTTACATATAGTAGTGTGGCAATGGCACCCCACTCCAGTACTCTTGCCTGGAAAATCCCATGGATGGAGGAGCCTGGTAGGCTGCAGTCCATGGGGTCGCTGAGAGTCGGACACGACTGAGCAACTTCACTTTCACTTTTCACTTTCATGAATTGGAGAAGGAAATGGCAACCCACTCCAGTGTTCTTGCCTGGAGAATCCCAGGGACAGGGGAGCCTGGTGGGCTGCCGTCTATGGGGTCACACAGAGTCGGACACGACTGAAGCAACTTAGCAACAGCAGCAGCAGCAGTATGTATATGTCAATCCCAATCTCCCAATTTATCGCCCCCCCCCACCTTATTCCCTGGTAACCATAAATTTGTTTTCTACATGTGACTCTACTTCTGTTTTATAAATAAGTTCATTTGTATCCTATTGTTTTTAGATTCCACATATAAATGATACCATATGATGTTTATCTTTCTGTGTATAACTTACTTCATTCAGTATGATAATCTCTAGGTCCATCCATGTTGTTGAAAATAGCATTATTTAATGCTTTTTATGGCTGAGTAATATTCCATTGTATGTATGTACCACATCTTTTTTATCCATTCCTCTGTTGATGGACATTAGGTTGCTTCCATGTCCTGGCTATTGTAAACAGTGCTGCAATGAACGTTAGGGTGCATGAAGCTTTTCAATTTATGGTTTTCTCCCAGTATATGCCCAGGCGTGGGATTGCTAGGTCATAGGCATAATTTTAATCAACTTTCAATCTCTCTCTGTTCAAACACGTAGGGGTGGGGTGTGTGTGTTTGTATTCTTATATATATTCTTCCACAGTTGAGATCTAGCCATATCCAAAATTTTAATTATTTTCAGTTCTTTAGTTTGTTTAATGATAAAAATCTCTGTAGAAAATTTCAAAATTATTGTCAAGTACAAAGAGGTAAAACTTACCAATTATACCAAAACCTGGATATTATCATTATATTACTATTCATCTCTCTCTCAAGAAAGCTACACTGTATGTATAGATTTGTATCATCACTTTTTAATTTTAATATTATTTTGTAAGCATTTTCCTGAGCAATTAAACTTCTTTCAAAATATTTTAAGAGCTACTATATATTTTATTGTATGGATATATCATAATGTAGTTAATCATTCGTCTTTCAGATATTTAATGACTTTCTATTTTCTGCTTTGATAAATAGCACTGCAATCAACAACTTTGTTGGCATCTGATTATTTTCTTAGAATAGATTCTGGAAGTAAAATTGACTTAAAGGCTTGAACATTTTAAAGATTCTTGATATCCTCAAAAACTTTTCAGAAGAGTGTTATCAATTTATAATTCCATTGCTAGTGCTTAAAAGTTGGTTTTATCCAATTCTCCAAATAATGGGTGCTGACTTTTAGAAATGAATGCCAACAGTTGGAAAATAACAGCCTACATTGTATCAGGCATTTCTTTTAACATCTTTTTTTCCTGGCCCAATGTAATGGAAGATAATCTTATAATTAAAAACAGAAAAAATTTTTTAAAATGCTTGTCCCAGTTGTATATGAAAATGCATTTTACTATTTTCAACATTATTTTGTATTGTTTTATTTCAATGATTCATGTTTTACACTTTTCTAACTTTTCAAATTTGAAATATTTCTTTAAATTCACAATCATGTCCTCACATGTTAATATTTTCCTATTGAATCTAGTATCATGAAGAGAACTGGGCATCTATTCTCTGCTTGTATAGATCCCAGAAAGATAACTCAATTGCCCCTCAGTTGCCCCTTCTTAAATATTTCCAGTAGTCACTAATGTGGCTCTTAGTGACATGTTCTCATACACTTCTAAGCATATATGATTGTAGTAACTCATATTTGCAAAAGAGTTTTTCATTCATAAAAATCTTCCACATCCATTATCATTTTTGCCCTTATGAGGTACCCAGGGGAGGTTAGTGTCATTATCATTTTAGGAAGGTGGAGGTTAGGTTCCACAAGAGAAAGCTGTCAACATTGCCAGTGAAGAGTAAAATCAAGACCCAGACCAGGTCTTCAGTTCCTAGATCTTTTACTTTTCATTAAGTCATATTGTGGAGACTGACAACTAGTGTTGCCAGTGTACAGAAGTATAAAATGACTCCACACAGTGTAAGAAAGTCCTGGAATAATGTTAAAGGACTCAATAGCAAATGCATGTACTCTATTTTTAGAATGAGACTGATTTAAATTGGGGGGCTTTTAATTGCAGTGATCAGTTTTAAACATTCCATGTCGAAACATAAAAATGCAATAATATAAATGAGCCAGCTGCATTTTTACACAGAGCATGAACTGATGAGTTTATGAATGAGTGATGAAAATCAAGCGAGAGTAATAATATTCTGCTGCTCCTGCTGCTAAGTCGCTTCAGTCGTGTCTGACTCTGTGCGACCCCATAGACGGCAGCCCACCAGGCTCCCCCGTCCCTGGGATCCTCAAGGCAAGAACACTGGAGTGGGTTGCCATTTCCTTCTCCAATGCATGAAAGTGAAAAGTGAAAGTTAAGTCGCTCAGTCGTGTCCGACTCTTAGCAACCCCATGGACCGCAGCCTAACAGGCTCCTCCGTCCATGGGATATTCTAGCCCAATTCAATAGCCTAAGCTATATATCAGTCAGTACCTTAGTTTCCGATTTTACACCTCCCCCTCCCCCATGAGGAGAAGGCAATGGCACCACACTCCAGTACTCTTGCCTGGAAAATCCCATGGACGGAGGAGCCTGGTGGGCTGCAGTCCATGGGGTCGCTGAGTCGGACACGATTGAGCGACTTCACTTTCACTTCTCACTTTCATGCATTGGAGAAGGAAATGGCAACCCACTCCAGTGTTCTTGCCTGGAGAATCCCAGGGACGGGGGAGCCTGGTGGGCTACCGTCTATGGGGTCACACAGAGTCGGACACGACTGAAGTGACTTAGCAGCAGCAGCAGNTCACTTTCATGCATTGGAGAAGGAAATGGCAACCCACTCCAGTGTTCTTGCCTGGAGAATCCCAGGGACGGGGGAGCCTGGTGGGCTACCGTCTATGGGGTCACACAGAGTCGGACACGACTGAAGTGACTTAGCAGCAGCAGCAGCCTCCCCCATGAACATTTTGAGAAAAGACAGGTTTTTCAACCACTCTAGAAACATAAGAAGCATTGTACATTGATATCCTTCATATTTTTTTTGAAAAATAAAAGATCATTTCATTTTTCATTCTTCTACCTGAAAATGGCTTTCCCTTTTGCCTCATTTAAAATAAAATTGTCCATGGTTTTGTGATCTTGTGAGAGCTTATTTGATTTAAGCAGCTTTATAGTATTCACTCCGGGAGTTGGTGATGCTGCGATTCATGGGGTCGGACACGACTGAGCGACTGAACTGAACTGAATAGCATTTTACCCCATAGGAAAAAATTTCTTTCCCATATCTGCAAATTAAAATATCCATTTCTAACGAGCGCCTAGAACATTAGCTTTCCCTCTCTGGATGGTTTTTATTCACTGGTAGGATCTATCTCTGAAGACGCTGTGGAAGCAGTCTGTCGGTCTCCACAGGTGTAGCCGGGAGCTGCCCTACTCGCAAGGAGGTGGAAAGATGTCTGGAGTTTCTCCTACACATTCCTAGACCCCCGTGGCCACTTTTGCCCTTAGGGCTACGCGATCGTCGACCTCACTAACGCCCCATCGCGCACGCGCAGCCCCCCGCCCTAACTGCACCTGCCAGGTCATAAACCCCTACCCACCCGCTCGAGCTCTCACTAGGAGGCTCAGTCTTGTCTCACGTTGATTGGTCGAAGCCCAAGAGGGTGCGTCCAATCAGCAATCCCTCCTGCTCAACCAATTCCCGCTCTTCCCGCCCCCTCCCCGCCCCACCCGTCCCTCTCAGGCACCTATCTTCTTTGTGACTGGTGCGCTCCCAGGTCACTCAGTGCGGCAGGCAGAGGTGTGCCGGAGTGGGAAGGAGGGGCGGGAGGAG